>UESW01004064.1:1483024-1809309 GCA_900491605.1 Calamus simplicifolius | reverse complement strand
TTATTCCTTGAGATGGATCACCTATAATCAATTCCTTAGGGTGACTATAAGCGTATCTCCAATCTCTAGGAAGATCCATATCATTATGATTAGTGTTAGTATCATCATCCTTAGGTGAATCATTATCTTTAGCCTCTTGCTCATGATCTGAAGATACATCAATATTTAATTTTTCAAGATCTTTCTCAATTATGTTTGTATCTTCCTCATCATCAAACTTTTCGGAACGAGTTGCTAAAGATTCATCAAAAACTACATGAATGGATTCTTCAACAACTAAAGTTTTCTTGTTAAATACTCTATATGCTTTACTAGTTGTTGAATATCCTAAGAATATTCCTTCATCAGATTTAGCATCAAATTTGCCTAAATTATTTTTACCATTATTATGAACAAAACATTTACAACCAAATGCATGAAAATATCTAATATTAGGTTTTCTGTTTTGCCATAGTTCATAAGGTGTTTTCTTAAGTATTGGTCTTATTATGGCTCTATTTAAAATGTAACATGCCGTGTTTATAGCTTCCGCCCAAAAGTACTTTGGTAGGTTGCTTTCACATAGCATGGTACGGGCCATGTCTTCTAAAGTCCTGCTTTTCTTTTCTACAACACCATTTTGTTGTGGGGTCCTAGGTGCAGAAAAATTATGATTAATACCATTTTCAGCACAAAAATTTTCAAATAGGTGATTTTCAAATTCAGTTCCATGATCACTTCTTAGAGACACTATGGTAGTATTTTTCTCATTTGTGACTTTCTTAAAGAATTTCAGGAATATCGAGAAAGTCTCATCTTTGTGAGCTAAAAACAATACCCAAGTGTATCTAGAGTAATCATCTATAATCACAAGACCATATTTCTTTCCTCCTAGACTTGTGGTTCTAGTTGGTCCAAAAAGGTCCATGTGAAGTAGCTCTAATGGCCTAGAAGTTGAAACAACATTTTTAGATTTGAAAGAACTTCTTGTTTGTTTTCCAAATTGACATGCATCACATATTTTGTTGTTTTCAAAATCTATTTTAGGTAGCCCTTTAACTAAGTCCATTTTAATTAGTTTTGAAATTAGGTGTGTGCTTGCATGACCTAATCTACGATGCCATAACCATCCAATTTCATTCATATTAGCATTATCAGCAATTAAGCAATGATCACTCATAGATAATTTATCTAGATCAACAAGTAAACATTGCCATGTCTATAACCAGTAAATACAATGCTATTATCAATGGAATTAGATACTGTGCAGAGAGAGGTTTCAAATGATACTTTAAAATCTTTATCGCACAATTGGCTTATACTAATTAAGTTATGCTTCAAACCATCAACATAAAGTACATTATCTATAAAAGTGGATGGAGTTATACGGATTTTACCAAGGCCCATAATCTGACCTTTACCATTATCACCGAACGTAACAACTCCTCCTTTCTTTTCTTCAAGGGTGATGAATTCTTCTTTGTCACCCGTCATATGTCTTGAGCAGCCACTATCAAGATACCACTTTCTCTTTGATCTTTTGGCCACAAGACATTCCTGCAATAAAATCAAACTTTATGTTTAGGTACCCAAGCTTTCTTGGGTCCTTCATGGTTAGTAGCAACAAATATTGTTCCTTTTGGAACCCATATTTTCTTCCCTTTAAAATTTAAATTCTTATTTGGTTTTTGTAAATTACATTCAAATGATTTATGCCCTTTTAAATTGCATTTAAAACAAGTGATGTTACTTTGGCTAGCACGTACAAAAATATTTTTCAAGGATTTTTGTTTTCTAAGTTGTATTATATCCTAATCCAGCCTTATCAAAAACTGCTTTTTGACTTTCTAAAATCATGTTAGTTTAGTAGAACTTAAGGTGAATTTATCAACAATATCTTTGTATTTTTTAACTTCTTTCTTTAGAAATTCATTTTCTACAATATGCTGTTCATTTCCCAAAGATAGAGTTTGTATTTGCTTTTTCAATCTTTTATTAGATTTTCGTTTTCAGATTTTAGTATATTAATTTCATGAGTAAAATCATCCTTTTCTTTAAAAACATCTCCTTTTACCTTTTAAATCTTTAATTGCAAGCATCACTTCATTTTTCTCTTTAATTAAGGTTATGTTTTAGTTTTCAGAGATTTATATTTCTTTTTCAAAATCTTAAAATCATCTACAAGTTCATTGAAGGCTTCAAATAGTTCGTCAAAAGCAAAATCATCACAAGGGTTTTCAGAACTTACCTCATCGTCGTCGTTCGCCATAAAACAAATGTTGGCAACTTCTTTTTGTTCTTCTTCTTCAGAAGAAGATTCATCACTGTCGCTCCAAGTTGCAACATACGCTTTCTTTTTCATGAAAGTCTTTTTCAATTGCGGACAATCATATCTATAATGCCCCGGTTTCTTACATTCATAAAAGATCAAGGGGTCTTTCTCTTTGTCCTTGTCCTTATCTTTTTCCTTTTCTCCTTCCATCTTATTTCCAAATTTCTTTTTGTGGAAGGGTTTCTTTCTCCTCATAAATTTCTTAAATTTTCTTGCTAGAAGAGCTGTGTCTTCATCATCATCCTCATCATCGCTGCTGCTATCTTCAACTTCTGCAGCCTTGAGGGCAATTGTCTTCTTCCTTTTGCTATCCTCCTCCACATGTTGCTTCATTGTCAATTCATGGGTCATAAGGGATCCAAGAAGCTCTTCCAAAGGTAAAGTGTTTAGATCTTTGGCTTCTTGAATGACTGTCATTTTGGCTTCCCATGATCTTGGTAGTGACCTAAGAATTTTGCGAACCAAATCAGCATTAGTGTAGGTTTTTCCAAGACTCTTCAAACCATTAACAATATCAGTAAATCTAGTATACATGCATGTTATGGTTTCAGATTATTCCATGCTAAACAATTCATATTTATGCACAAGTATATTAATCTTAGATTCTTTAACTTGGTTGGTTCCCTCATGGGTAACCTCTAATCTATCCCATATCTCTTTAGCGGAATTACAGGTAGAGATACGATTAAATTCATTAGCATCAAGAGAACAATATAAAACATTCATGGCTTTTGCATTAAGCTGAGCCATCTTCCTATCATTTTCATTCCAATCCCTTTCGGGCTTAGGAACTATTGAACCATCAACTAAGTGTGTGGGTGTACTAGGTCCATTAATTATGTCACTCCACAATTCATAATCTGAAGCTTGAATGAATATTCTCATTCTTGCTTTCCAATATGAATAGTTGGAACCATTAAATAAGGGTGGTCTATTTGTGGAATGGCCCTCAGCAAAACTTGAGCTGGCTTGTGTTGCCATTTGGATCTTTCGCTCTTGATCGTGTGATCAATCAAAAACAAATGAGCACAAGCTCTGATACCAATTGTTGGCCGAGATGGCAACCCAAGAGGGGGGGGGGTGAATTGGGTTCTTTAAAAATTAAGCCTTTTAAAACACTTTAAACTATTGATGATAGGATATAAACAATTAATTCAAGTTAAAGCACGATAGCAAGATAGAGAGATAAATAAGCACGGCAAACACAAAGATTTTATAGTGGTTCGGTGTATCTAACACCTACGTCCACTCCCAAGCTCCACTTGGGTCCACACTATAATCTCCTCGATTACAGTCGAGTTGTTTTACAAGCTTACAACCCAAACTTGTTGTTTTCCCAGGATCACAACGAACCCAGCCGGTTTTACACGGGCTCACCAGCACAAAACCCAACACACAAGCTATCCTTAGCTTATGCCGAGGTAAACTACCTCCACTAATTTAATCCACTGATTGAATTAGCAAACCACAAGATAAAATATGAGTTTAATACAAAACAGCTCCTTTTAAGCAGATATTTCAAAATAAAAGCAAGGTTTAGAAGGGCCTGTTTAGATCCGATTTGAGTGCAGGCTTTTCTTCTTTTCTTCTTTTCCTCAACTCCTTTGAAGTGTGGAATCGGGCCTCAGCTCAGATTCTTCACGGATTGAATGTTGGAGTTGATTTGAGCTTTCTCTCCCTTTCTTTGAATGTAGAAAATCTCTTAATTTGATCTTGAATGGCTCTTAGATTTTCTTCTAAAACTTTCTTGGATTGATGAACTTGAACACAGATGAAGTCTCCTTTGATTTGACTCCTTCTCTTTCACTCTATTTTTGAATCTCGGATTTTTTTAAATGATGCTCTGTTTTTCCTCTTTCTAAAAGATTTTTCTTTTTCTCTCTTGATTTGTATCTCTGTCTTTTGATTTGAAAACGGTCTCTCTATTTATAGACTCTGCAAAAATATAGTTGTTAGAAACAAAGAAATCTAGCCGTTATTGAAAAATCTTACCGTTGGCGCTGAGTTGGCATTCAGAAAAAATCACGCCCAAATTTGTTGGAGTCGGCTCGAAGACGCGATGCCAAAAATAGAAACATTCAGAAAGTTAAGGGGTCGACTCAACAAAAATAAGGTGTCGACTTCTGACAGTCGGGGGTCGACTCATGAAAAGCAAGGGGTCAACTCGAGAAGTGCTCAGAAAAATAACTCTCTGGAGTCTGAGCGGAGTCGACTCCCACAGTCATGGAGTCGGCTCGACAATATCGGGGGTCAACTCTTGAAATCACAGGGGTCGACTCGAGAAAAATAGACATCTCTGTATACTGAGTGGAGTCGACTCTGAAACTCTAGAGTCGGCTCCGGAATGTATAAAAATCAGAGAATTTTCTGATTGACTTTGAAATTCATTCCAGATTAATTTTAAATCAATTTTTGACTTGAATATAATAAATTTGACATTAAGAATCAATTCAAGATATGTTCCAAAAACTCATTGATTGAAATATGAAGTATAAAAATTTCTTTTTGAAAGCTTAAACATGGAGCTTGAAGCTACTTTCCAATTGATTAAAGTCATACTTAACATACTCATTGATTATGATAAATAAATTCATTGCTCATGTAAATAAATTCATTGCATCTTTTAATATACTCATGGCTTTTGGTAATCATCAAAATCAATAAGATTGGGGCAACAATTTCTCAACAATCCCCCAACAAGTTCCTTTGCCAAAAAGTATTGAAGCTGCCCATTATTTTCCTGCCAACCCGTCACTATTGCATTGCTCTCGTGAAGTTGATCAGGAGGTGAGTCAGCCCAGCGCTGAATGAATGTCAGTTTGACTGTGGCGGACTCAGGTGAAGAATCTATGAGTCGGCACTCAGACTTACTATCCTCGGTGCAGTCTATTCGGCCTGTTAATTTAGTCGTTGTCTCGGATGGACTGAAGGCTGATTCACTTATGATGACTGATGGGGGCACCCTTGCCAGTGAGTGCCTTCCTGATATGGTTATGGTGGAGGACCAGGGAGGGGTCCCAGTTTCCTCAAGTAATTAATGAAGATTCTTATATGGAATACTCGAGGAGCTCGAAAGCCTTCCTTTCGATCCTCGTTTAATAGATTGATGCAATTATATAATTTTGATATATGTGTGCTGTTGGAAACTAGGTTGTCTGGGGATACTTTGGCCCGGCTTCAGAGACAGATTTCCCGGTCTTGGTCTTCGTATGCGGTGGAGGCTGAAGGGATGTGTGGGGGTATATTGGCCATCTGGCATGATTCTGCTGTTTCGGTTGAGGCTTTTCATCAGTGTAACCAGCAGATTGGTCTTCTTATCTCTATGGGGTCCTCTGACCCCTGGCTGCTGTCGGCTGTTTATGCCAGCATGGATTACAGAGAGAGGCGAATCCTTTGGGCTGAGCTGCTTTCCCTCCTTGATCAAGGTCTCCCTACCATTGTTGCGGGAGATTTTAACTGTATCACTGAGGCCAATGAAAAACATGGGGGCAGACGGATCTCAGCCTCAGCTGATATTAATGAATTCAATTCTTTTATAAGGTCTTCTAGTTTGTTGGATTTGGGGTATTCTGGGATCCAATTTACTTGGTGTAATAATCGTCAGGGCTCAGCTCGTGTTTGGGAGAGACTCGACAGAGCTATGGCAACGGCCCAATTGCTTCATATGCATCCTGCGGTTTCTGTATCTCACTTGCCCAGGATTGCTTCTGATCACTGCCCCATTTTGATTTCTACTGAGGCTGATGTGCATCAGCGTAGACAGTTTAGATTTGAGCATTTCTGGACAGTCCATTCTGGGGCTCGGTCCATTATTACTCAATTTGGCATCTTCCTATCAGGGGCAATGCTATTTATCGTCTTTCTCATCGCCTTATGCTGGCCAGACGCCGTCTTTCCAAATGGAATAGGTTTGAAGTGGGGAATTTGGATAGACAGATTGATCTGGTGGAAGCCGATATTACTGCTCTACAGGGTAAGGAGGATTTGGACGGATTTCTTTTGGATTCTGACCTTTTCTCTCTGCGGGAATTGCTTGCTCGTCACCACTCTCTGCTTCGCCAGCAGGAGATGTACTGGAAACAGAGGTCTAGGATGCAGTGAATTTGTGAGGGGATCGTAATACCAGATTCTTCCATCAGGCTACCTTAAAGCGCTGGGCCATGAATAGGATTCGGAGACTAGTTGATACAGAGGGGTATGGTCAGGAGGATCACCATTCTATTCGGGATATGCTTCTCCATTTCTTTCAATCCAGATGGGCTGATTCCACTGCTGATGGGGATCCGGTGGTCAGGGTTCCTAATTCCAGAAGGGTTTCTTCACAGGACAATGAAAAGCTATGTAGACTAGTCACTGCTAAGGAGATTTGGGTGGCCCTATGGGAGCTCGGTCCGGACAAGGCTCCAGGGCCTGATGGATTTCCGCCTCTATTTTATTGCCACTATTGGGACATAATTGGGCAAGAGGTTATTCAGGCGATTCAAATTGTCTTCCAATTGAAGCAAATTCCCTTGGAATGGAACCGGACACTTGTTACGTTGGTGCCCAAGCAGTCCGACGCCTCTCTTCCGCAACATTTCAGACCTATCAGCCTTTGCACTACTCTTTATAAAGTTTGTGCTCGCCTCTTGGTTGGCCGTCTTCGGCTTGTGATCCCCCGTCTTATCTCTATAGAGCAGGGGGCTTTTATTAGAGGGAGTTCTATTTCGGATAACGTCCTATTGCTCAGGAATTCATGCATGATCTTCAAAGAGCCCCAGTGAGAAGGAGTCTCATGGCGGTGAAGCTTGATATGGAGAGAGCTTATGACAGACTGAACTGGGCCTTTTTGAAGCGCTCTCTTTAGGAGTTCGGTTTTGATGATCTTTTTATTGAATGGATTATGACATGTATTCAGAGGCCTTCCTTTTCTCTTCTCATCAATGGGAGCCCTACTGAGTTTTTTCACTCTTCTGTGGGTTTGAGACAGGGATGCCCCTTATCCCCCTTGTTATTTATTCTTGCTACAGATGATCTTTCTCGTGCTTTTCATCTGGCTCAGCAGGAGCACCAGATTGTCCCATTCATGGCTGGGAGAGAGGGCCCTCTAATTTCTCATCTTCTTTTTGCTGATGATTGTATTCTTTTGGGGCAGGCTTCTATTGATAATGCTGCTTCTTTTCATTCTATTCTGCAGCATTATTGTCAGGCGTCGGGCCAGAGGGTTAATTTTCTTAAGTCTTCTATCTGCTTCAGCCCAAAGACCCCTAGATCTACTAGGGATGCCATTATGGAGTTATCAGGTATCACTTCTCGGACGGACCACTTCATGTATTTGGGGATCCCCATTACTGGCAGACGGGCTCGCTGTTCTGACTTTGCAGAGATTGAGCGACGGGTTCGCCAGCGTATTGAGGGGTGGCAGGTGACTAGTCTGTCCATGATGGCTAGGGTCACCATCATTCGTTCTATCCTTTCTTCTCTTCCTGTGTATCTCCTTTCGAATGCTGTCATGCCAATCACTTGTCTGAGGAGGATTGAGAGATGCTTCAGAGATTTTCTTTGGGCTTCTACGCAGGAGGGACATGGTATTCACCTAGTATCTTGGGACAGGGTCTGCATGCCTATTAATGAAGGTGGACTGGGGATTCAGTCTTTGATTGTTAGAAGAGAAGCTCTTCTTGCCAAACATGCCTCGCGTTTCCTTCTGGAGCCTCAGAGTTTATGGAGTTCTGTGATGCATGCGAGATACGGTGATTGGGTTTCTGGTTCGATTATTATACCGCCCCGGGGATCCTCTTCCTATTGGAAGGGATTTGTAGACATAGTCAGCCTATTCTGCACAATATCTCTTGGATGATCGGTGATGGCTATTCAATTGATGTCATCAATGATACCTGAATTTCTGAGCTCCCTCTTATGTGGTGGCCCTCCTTTATCAATATGGATGTTCCCCCTAATCTTAGGGTTAAGGATTTGATTTCCTTAAACCCCCACTCATGGCACATACCCACGGTGACCCATTTTTTTGGGGAGAAGCTTTCTCGTCGGATTCTCTTGTTGCCTCTTTTACCTGGTTCCTCTATTGATTCCAGGGTTTGGCAGCGATCTTGTCTTTCCAAGGCCCCCATTAGGGAACTTATGGATATATATAGGCCGCAGGTTCAGCATACAGAGGATGCAGTCTGGATTTGGAAGCTTCCTGTTCTCCCCATGGTTCAGCTATTCATTTGGAAGCTTCTTTGGGACTGCCTTCCTACTTGCCTCCTTCTTTCTCGGAGGGGTCTGTCTATTCAGCCGATCTGTCCTCTGTGTAGGCAGGTGGAGGAATCTGTGGACCATGCTATATTTCACTGTTCCAGAGCGAGAAGGATTTGGGTTCTTATGGGCTATCCTAGGGATCTGGAGGTTATGGCTTTCTCGCGATCATCTTTCTTTCAGGACATCCGGTGCGGTCCTTTGAGCAAGCGTGGTCTTTGGTCTATTACTGCTTATTATATATGGCTGTCGAGGAATCAGATCATATTCTCCGACGACAGGTTTTCCTTTCACAGGATTGTAAGACAGATTAGATTATTGGCTTCGGACTGTGCCCGCGCCTTTCATGATGTTAATTTTGACTCCTCTGGCCTCTAGGGCTCCCCTGCTGTCCCAACAGCGAACCGACGTATGGTTTTCGTCTCTTGGGAGCCCCCCCTCCAGGGTATGTCAAAATTAACTTTGATAGGAGTGTCCGGGATAGAGCTGCTGGATCGCTTTCATCATTCGGGGACCGATAGGTGATCTTTTGGCGGTGGGTGGCTTTGGATCCCTAGACTCAACAGTTTCTCTGTCGGAGCTCTGTGCTGCTTGGGCGGGTCTTTCGTTTGCTGTTAGGATCCTCCATGCTCACAAGATTATGATTGAGGGGGATTCTATTACTGTCATTTCTTGGTTATTAAAGGAGAGCTATTTAGATGGTTCCTCAAATCCGATTTTGAGGGATTGTTGGTCTATGTTGCGGGAGGCTGATTCTATCTAGATCCGTCACATTTATCGTGAGGCCAACTCGGTGGCGGACTGGGTGGCTGCCTTTGCTGCTCAACATGCGGGTCTATGGATTTGGAAGCCAGGTGACTCATATCCTATCCTTCTACAGCAGATCTTATTTTCTGATGTATCTGGACTAACTCATTCAAGAATTGTATGATCGTCCGTTTTGTAACAAAAAAAAAAAAAAACAAGCAACGGTTGCATGCCCCACAAAAGTATAGACGCAAGAGAGATTCACCTTGATAAACCACCCACAAATCCATGACACCGCTGACCATTCAAGCTTTTTCATCATGTTTCGGTTTCCAAAAAGGCAAAAAAAAAAAAAAAAAGGAAAAACACAATATTTTGAAAATCATTCGGACATCGGGCTAACATTTGGGTAGCGAATCAATTGATTGAATTTGATAATTCAATTTAATCCGATTAGATAAATTATAATTAATTTTTATTTTAATAATATAAAACAATAAAATATAAATATAATTCAAATAAAAATTAAAAAAATTTAAAACCAGGTTGGATTGGCTCGAAACTCAGCCGATTCAATGGGTTTTTTTGGTTTTCACCACATCATAGAAAGGTCAATTTAATAATAAAATCGGATCGAACTAATGACTGATTCCCGATTGGATCGATCAGTCTAATTCAATTTTTAAAACATTGAAAAACAATTTAAATGAAAGGACAACCATCAAAGAAAGCAACCTCAAAGCAAAAAAGAAAGAAAAAGTCTTTGTGCATTACTTTCAATACACGAAGTCGAAGGCGCACATCGAGCGTGCTTATTGATAGCATATGAACACATGTGCAAGACATGTCTTGGCCCAACACATGCGTATCTTCATGAGCACGCCTTCATGCACCGCAAGCAATGCACAAAACCGTTCGCACAAATAGTTCCCAAAAAGAAAAGGCAATAGATATATGTACAAAAGAAAGCAAGGCAAAGCATGAGCATCCCTCATGATTCATCAATCATGGTCATACTTGAGAAAGACACTATAATGTTTTCATATACATGTTTGTCATGCCAAAATATTTATTGACACTATATTACCTTTCTCAATCATCCATAAGCGTTTAGTCGCCTTCTTCAGTGAGTCTAGTATCTTTGGGTAAGCTCCGCTCTGATTGGGATCCTATAAGAAATCACAGGGGTTGAAGATTTCGATGAAAAACCCTTCGATGCTCAAGTTAGTGCTTTGGGCAACAACTGTGAACTTGAGAGACAGCTCGAGAGACTTAGAGGAAAGTGCTCTGTGTAAGCGTATCAGAGTTCATTGGCTTAGCTTGAATGTTTAGCTCTATTTTGGCTTTATTTTTGCTTACCTGGTCAGAGATCCCTCTTACCCATTTTATGAATGTTTGTAAGACTTGAGGTATAATCATCCGTCAGAGCATGCGCAACAAGGGCAGTGGCAGCAGGGGTTGCTTCCCTTGTGACATGTCAGAGTTGGTAGGTCAAGTTCTGTCAGATATGAGTGGCTACATCAAAGTTGGTGGACCAGGTCCCTTAGGTGTGGGTGGTCGTAGCAAAGTTGGTGGGTGCCACTTGATTTGGACGGCTGCTGTAGGCTTGTAGGGCATGGGTGGCCATTACAGCATTCGCCAGACATGTCCCTCATATCGTATGTCTATTATCTTGTTCTGGATAGTAGGGAGACGTGCGGACAGTGGTGAGTGTGAAGTGGTGGAGCCAGGCACGTGGGTCCACAATGAGTTCTACCCAAATGGTAGTTGGGGCATTGTCTGAGTGGTTGCTGAGACCGAGTTGAAGCCGAGGAGGGTAGCTAGGGGTGTAGCTCGGGTGACCGAGTCGAATCCTAACTGGGAGGCTGGTTAAGGATGCAACTTGAGTGGCCAAGTCAGGATCCTATCCGAAAGGCTGATTGGGAGCGCAGCCTGGGTGACTAAGTCGGGTCCTATCCGGAAGGCGGGTTGAAGGCACTCCGGAGGGTTGATTATCACCATTGACCGGGCTTGATCTTATGAGCTCTATTAGATGATCTTCACCATTAGTTGGGTAATAGCCTAGTGCGATCATCACCGTTGAATGGATGCTACCTGTTGTGATCATTATCGTTCATAAACATTGGTCGCGACCTCATTAGTTTCGTCAGGAGTCATTGATAGAATATCATCAAGAGTACTTTCTTCCACGCACGTAGTAATCATCACCGTTGAATGGATGCTACCTGTTGTGATCATTATCGTTCATAAACATTGGTCGCGACCTCATTAGTTTCGTCAGGAGTCATTGATAGAATATCATCAAGAGTACTCTTCCACGCACGTAGTAATCATCACCGTTGAATGGATGCTACCTGTTGTGATCATTATCGTTCATAACATTGGTCGCGACCTCATTAGTTTCGTCAGGAGTCATTGATAGAATATCATCAAGAGTACTTTCTTCCACGCACGTAGTAATGTCATGCCATTTGGAAGACCTGCATGCACATAGTAATAGCATGCCGCCCCTGCTTGGGCTGCCTCGTCCTGTCCTACGCGGGGCGGCGGCAGCGACGGGGTTCTGGGCAAGGGACAATGGGAAGTCCCGCCATCATCCAAGGGCTTCTTGGTAATGCAGACAGGCTTTGCTTGTTGCTGTATGGAATGCCTAGCACCCGATTCCTTGCTTTTAATTGGTTGGAGAAGGTGGAGGCCTTGGAGGAAGACCTTTTGTGTTGAGTGTGTTGCGGAACAACAAGTACTCGTCCAAAAGGTCCATGGGCACAGGCTTGCCATCGCTAGCCGCAGGTATAGAAGATCCACATCCAGTATAGCCCGAAGCTTGTGATGCTAAAGACTTGTGCTTCTTCCGAGAGCACGAGAACGAAGGCCACGGCTACCAAGAGCTAGCGATCCTTCGTATCTGATCGAAAACGGTCAACCCGAATGGTCAAGCCGAGTAAGGTGACCGGCCTAAATGGTCGAGCAAAGATGATCGAGCCGAGATGATCGAGTAAAGACAGCAAAGTAGAAAAGATCTACATTGAAGGTCGAGTAGAAAGGACTTTAAAGATAGTGTTTAAAATAGAGGATAAAAGGGAATATTTCTTATTTACAAAGTCATAACTATAAGGGATAGCTGGGAATAAAGTTAAACAAAAGGATAATTCATGGTTAACTATGGGATATCCCCTCAATTTATTCCCTAAAAAATATAGAAATAGCTGGTTATCCCTCTAAATAAGAGTAAAAAAAGGTTATCCTATAAATTTACCTTTTTGCATTTGATATGATCAATAGGATAGTCAAGGAATATCCCTAGGGATAGTCAGGGGATAAACTTTATTCCATACACTTATCCATGGATAATATTTTTTCTATCAAACACTACCTAAAGGCCGAGTCAAAAGATAATCGATCCAGACACGGTCACAGTTGTCTATGGAGTTTATTGACCCTATCAATATTAAAGATTGAAATGTTAGAAAATGCATGCTTGCCAATTTGTTCCACACTATGTTACCATCTTCGCAAGTGTCTAAGTTCCTTGCTCTGGAATTCTTATAATATTAAAATGCATAAAATATGATAGTTTGAAGCTATCTTACAGGGAAGAAGTAATTAAATTACTTCCAAGTCTTCAACTAGGCACGATACTTAACAGTTTGAGTTTGTTCCCATGAAAAGAAAGCGAGAAGGTGCCCATATTTTTATATCCGAGGCAAACTTGATGAGCTCTAGTCACCGAAATACCAACTCCCTGAACCATCAAACCTGGTCAGAAGAATGTACAGGAGGAGCCACACACTGACACACAGTAATAGAGTATGACACTTTATGGACCCTTCATCTGATCAGGGCCAACCGGCAATGCAGATGAAGCGTAAATTGAACAATGCCACGTTCGTATCATTGCAAAATTTTTGAATAGACTCAATTTACCAATATAGATAAGGTCAATCAGGACTACTACATCAGTAATTTTTATTAAACTATATTACAAGTCATTTCTAACTTTGATTAGACCGATCATGTAAAGTTTAATGGTAAAACTGTCAAAATTCAACACTAAAAATTATAGACATGGTACTCATTGATTGGCCTAATCTACATCATACGTGATAGATCAGATCTGTTAGGGGATAAAATCGTTATTGCATTGATAGTCATGCAAGGAGGCTAAGGCCGACCCCATCCCTCCGCCCGTTATGATATGTCCCCAAGGGATAAGCTAAGCTAATGTGATCCGTCGGGTCGCGTGACCTCCCGAGCTTCCTGTAGCTCGGTTCTCCCGAGCTTCCTGTAACTCGGCCTCCCCGAACCTCCCCTGGTTTGTCCTCCCCGAGCTTCCATAGCTCGGTCCTCCCGAGCTTCTTGTAGCTCGTCCTCCCCGAACCTCCCCTGGTTCATCTTCCCCGAGCTTCCATAGCTCAGCCCTCCCGAGCTTCCTGTAGCTTGGCCTCCCCGAGCTTCCATAGCTCGCCTCTCCTGAGCTTCTTGTAGCTCGGCTCCCCCGAGCTTCCTGTAGCTCGGCCTCCCCGGGCTTCCATAGCTCGGCTTTCTCGGGCTTCCATAGCTCGGCTCCCCCGAGCCTCCTGTAGCTCGGTTCCCCGAACTTCCATAACTCGGTTTCCCCGAGCCTCCCATGGCTCGCTTTTTTCGAGCCACCTATAGCTCGGCTTCACTGAGCGATCCACGATCCAATACTCATCTCCGCGGAACCTGACGCGGGAGAGCCTAGGCCTATCGTAATAGCATCCCAGGCAAGGAATCATGTTGAGGAGTGGTCTAGAACCTAACACAGCTACCTGGGACCTACGCACCTACCAGATCTCAAGCCATCAAGGAGCTCTCCTAGCCGTCGATCCCCTAACGAACAAGATACGGATCCTACCGGCCCCACAATGGCCCGATTCGGTTCATCTCCATATCCCAACAACCTGCGAACCTTCCAGAATGCGCTCAGGATCCAAGTGACAACCTATAAATACGACACTCCCAGATTCTCTCAGGTATGCGCTTACTCTCACTCTCACTCTCTCACTCCCCCAGCTGCTCGTCGGCGCTCCCCCCTAGAGCTTCCGATCGGCCACCCCTGGAGAGACTCCCCGGAGAGATCTACCTCCCCATTTTCTGTTGATCACCGATCCCCCCACTGACTTGAGCGTCGGAGGGTCTTCCGCAGAGGGCCACCCCCAACGCCTCTCGCATGAGGACTTATGTGCAGGTATGCCCCAGGAGATCGACCGCGCCCGAGTCAGAGGACGGATCCCGGCGACAACAGATTGGCGCTAGAGGAAGGGCCTCAAGTCTCATTAAAACTTGAAGAAAGGAGATAAGGATCTCAATCTGAAGTAGAACCTCTCTAATGGCTAATCGGAGAAGAGCAACCTCTGAAGCCCAAGACCAGGCCGCCTCCCAGAGGCCTGATCCGATGAGTAGTGTAGCGCCACAGCCTCCACCAATCGAAACCCCGTCGCCACCAGCCATCTCGATGACCCAGGACCAGTTCGCCATGCTGGTCCCAGCAGGTCCAGGTCCTAACCCACCTGGTTCAGGAGCGTTTCGCAGCTCCTTCCGTTCCGCGCCCTCACAAGGAGGCCGCGACTCCTCCTTCTCCGGCGACCTCCTCCTCCGGTCCACCTGAAGCCATGGACCCCCCGCATCGACCCAGAGGGGACAAACCAGTCCCGCGAGGTGGCTACGACAGGGATCCTCCCAGACCTTGGCTCGCCCCCACTCCTCAGTAGTCCAAACCCAGGCGAGACCCTGTTCTTATACCTGGCTATTTCAGAAGGTGCCGTCTGTTCGGTGCTAGTCAGAGAGGAAAACAAGGTCCAAAAGCCGATTTACTATGTCAGCAGGCTACTCCGCAATGCGGAGACAAGATATAGCAGAATTGAAAAGATGGTGTTGGCCTTAATCACCTCAGTTCGAAAACTGCAACCGTACTTCCAGGCACACTCTGTGACGGTCCTGACTAACCAACCCATCAAGGCGGTGGTCCACCGCCCCGAGACATCAGGGAGAATGACAAAGTGGGCCGTCGAGTTGAGCGAGCATGATATCCACTTTCAGCCTCGCCGGCCATCAAAGCTCAGGTGCTAGCCGATTTTCTCCTCGAATGTACCATCCCGGAGGACGGCTCCACCCCAGACTCCCCCGAAGAACCAAAATCTGGAGCCCGGTGGCTCCTCCATGTCGATGGGTCATCTAACGCTCATCGCTCCGGTGCGGGCCTGTTTCTCACCAGTCCGGAAGGGGAAACCTTGAATATGGTGTCTGCTCTCTTTCCGGCCTCCAACAATGAAGCTGAGTATGAAGCCCTGCTGGCCGGTCTCCGAATCGCCCGCAACCTAAAGGTGGAGAAATTAACGCCTTCACCGACTCTCAGCTAGTGGCTGGCCATGTACGAGGAGAATTTGAGGCTCGAGAGCCGAACATGGTTCGATATCTTCAAGAGGTGCGGAGCCTACTTCCCCATTTTTCCGAGTTTGAGATTGCTCAGATTCCCAGATCCGAAAACACCCGTGCTGACCTACTGTCCCGATTGGCGACCGCGGAGTCAAGGGATGCCGAAGAAAAGTTCCACCTGGAGACCCTGGAGAAACCCAGCATCGCGGAAACTGACTGAATAATGCAAGTTGAGACCAAACCATCATGGTTCGATCCCATTTTGAAGTACCCCAATGAAGGGTTGCTTCCGCCCGACCGGAGAGAAGCTAGAAAGCTAAAGTTGCAAGCCACCCATTATGTGCTGATCGACGATCAACTCTACAAACGGTCCTTCTCCATGCCACTGCTCAGATGCCTCCGCCCGTCTGAAGCAGATTATGCTCTCCATGAAATACATGAAGGGATTTGCGGCAACCATCTGGGAGGCCGGTCCCTATGTCACAAGGGTGCTACGACAAGGCTATTATTGGCCGACTATGCAGAAGGATGCAGACGACCTTGTCCGAGCTTGCGACCCATGCCAGAGGCACTCAAACATTCAAAGACTCCCCTCCGCCAGCCTGGTTCCTATATCCTCCGCTTGGCCCTTCGCCAAGTGGGGGATGGACATCCTCGGCCCGTTCCCTCTTGCCACAGGGCAGCGGAAATTTTTATTTGTCGCCATCGACTTCACTAAATGGGTCGAGGCGGAAGCGGTTGCACAAATAACCGAGGCACGAGCCAGAGATTTTGTATGGAAGACCATCATCTGCCGTTTCAGCCTCCCGCATACTATAATCACTGATAACGGCAGGCAGTTCGACAACCCTAAGTTCTGCCAGTTCTGCGAAGAGCACAGAATCCGTCACCACCTCACCTCAGTCGGGCATCCGCAGGCCAATGGAGCAGCTGAGGTGACCAACAGGACTCTGCTTCAGGGGATCAAAGCTCGTCTTTCCAGAGCCCAAGGCAGGTGGGCGGACGAGTTGCACCACATCCTAGGGCCTACCGCACCACCCCGAGAGTCCCCACAGGTGAAACCCCATTCCGGATGGCCTTCAGCACAGAGGCTGTTATCCCTGTAGAGATAGGCCTCCCTTCGCTGTGGGTGGAAAGCTACTCAGAGGAAGCCAGTGACGAACAACCGTACCAACCTCGACCTGAGAGGAGGTTAGAGAGAAAGCCTGGATCAGAGTGGCTGCCTATCACAAAGGGTGGCCCGCTACCACGCCTCCAGAGTCAAAGGGAAAGCTTTCCTGCCCGACGACCTTGTTCTCCGGAAGCATCTGTCTCCAAACCGCTGGAGCAAGGAAAACTGGCACCAAATTGGGAAGGCCCCTACCAAGTGGCGGAGATCGTCGGACCGGGGACCTACAAGCTGCAAGATTTGAGTGGAAAGTCTGTCCCCCGAACCTGGAACTCAGACAATCTCTGTAAGTATTATCAATAGGGTATGTCCTGCATAGGCTCACCTCATTATACCTTGTTATACTTTCTCGGCACATGTTTCGTAATTTACAACATGAATCATCACACATTATGTTGCCAAAGATTGCGAAAAGAAACAGATGCTGCTCACTAATCCTCGGCACGACCGAGTTGCTTATTTGCACAGAGAATCTCCGAACCTTGGCAGGGCCAAGTAAAAAATCTCCGAACCTCGGCTGGGCCGAGCAACAAATTCTCCAAACCTTGGCAGGGCCAAGTAAAAAATCTCCGAGCCTCGGCTGGGCCGAGCAAAAATTCTCCGAACCTTGGCAGGGCCAAGTAAAAAATCTCCGAACCTCGGCTAGCCGAGCAACAAAATCTCCGAACCTTGGCAGGGCCAAGTAAAAATCTCTGACCTCGGCTGGGCCGAGCAACAAAATCTCTGAACCTTGGCAGGGCCAAGTAAAAAATCTCCGAACCTCGGCTGGGCCGAGCAACAAATTCTCCGAACCTTGGCAGGGCCAGGTAAAAAATCTCCGAACCTCGGCTGGGCCGAGCAACAAATTCTTCGAACCTTGGCAGGGCCAGGTAAAAAATCTCCGAAACCTCGGCTGGGCGAGTAACAAAATCTCGGCACAGCCGAGCGACAAGATCCCCAAGCCTAGACAGGGCTGCGATCTTTAAAGCCCCGGCTGAGACCGGAGTGCGTAAACCTTGGCCAAAGCCAAGGGCTACATTCTGCCGCTAGAAACCTCGGCCAAAGCCGGGGAGCGACCTTAGTTATCAAGTCCCTTGGGTCAACCGAGTGATATTCCCATGCCCTGGTCGCGCCCGATGACCAAACGTCAGCCAAAAGAGCAAAGCTCTCGCGCCTTAGCCATACCCCAGGGCATCGTTTGAAACAGGGTAACTTCTCGAATACCCTAAAAATGAAAACGAAGGCAAAAACCTCCTGATACTCCGGAAGAAGAAAAGGAACTCCTTCTGAAGAACCGTCTAGGTCCGCCACTGGTCCAAACAGAGACCAGTGACCCCCCAAGAAAACTCGGGTTCGGATTCGGGCAGCTTACAAGCCCCGACCAATCTAAACGACCTCCTAAACTATGTTCAAATTCGGGTGGCCTACGTGCCCTAAACGAAACCCGCCCGTGATCTCCTAAAATCAGCTCGAACTCGGGCGACTGATAGATCCCAATATGATATGGGCAAATGCTTTGGGAACAACAGAATGCACAGTATGACAAATCTTTATATTCATTGATTAAAAAGAAAGGAGAGACAACAACGGCAAAAGAAAGGAAAAGAAGCAGAAAGAGCCCTCGCTAAGGCTCACTGTCTTCTCCGGAAGCTAGCAAATCCTCCAAACGCAAGGAGAGCTCGGCAACTTATCGGTGGAGAGATGATATCTCCCCCCGTTGCCGGTCCACCACCCCGCGGAGGGCCGCGACCTCCCTCGTGGAGACGGCGACGTAGCCCTCGACGACCCTTTCGAGCCGTTCGTGGCTCGCGAAAGCCGACGCCAAGACCTGGGCGTCGGCCGTGATAGTAGGGCGACCCCCCTTCGGACGCATTGAGCCATTCATCATCGCGCTTAATCAGTCGGATGGTTGCTCTCCTTCTCGAGAAGCCATGTTGAAAGCTGCACTAAGATCGAACCGAAAGGATGGCAAACACCAGCACCCCCTCGTCTGTATTTATACTTTTCAAGCGAGTATTTCGATCAGTCGGGCTGTAACCACCGACCCGTGAGAATTGCCACGTATCACTGCTTCAACTGGCACCTGCAGAGTTCGAAAGGTCATGCCCCATCCCAAGCGAAATCGGTAATGCGGACGGACTGTTCGGGAACCCCCCTTTCTTCTCTGGGAACGGGGTACCTCCCAATTGCCGGCCCCCCACAATAAATGCTCTCAACACTTCCCCAAGCTCTTTTAAGCTGGCCGCCTTTCGGGAAGCGTGGAGAAGAAAGGGCTCCAGCGCCTGACAATAATTCGTCCCTCAGGACTAGTCAGGTCACAAATGGAGGGCCCGTTCTGCCTTGACGCCCCTCACCGAACCCTGCAGGGACCTAGCATTGTGACTTATGGTGACGACCAAGCCACCCCTTCGAGCTCTGAATCTCCGAACCTTGGCAGGGCCAAGCGACTAATCTCCGAACCTCGACGGGGCCGAGCAACAAAATCTTCGAACCTTGGCAGGGCCAAGCAACCGTTCTCCGAACCTCGGCAGGGCCGAGCCATAAATATCCAAACTCCAACAAGGTCGAGGCATGAATCTCTGAGCTTCGGCCAGAGTTAAGGAACATATTTTGCCACCAAACAACCTCTAAACCTCCATCTAAACCCGGGCAGCTTACAAGCCCCGACTAGTTCGGATGGCGTGGGATCCTCGCCTAAAAACGAGCGAGATGCCCTTATATCCCGCGGCCAACAACAACAACTTGGCACAGAAGAAACATAAACTGAGAAATAGAGCAAAACTTTCTTTATTTCATTGCCACCGAAACCGATTACAACTGCCTGAGAGGCATTACAAGAGCATTGAAATGCATAAAATAAAGACGAGCACAAAGCTCGGGCAACTGCTCCAAAGCAAATCTGGGCGACTGTAATGCTCCGACGTCTGGACCGATAAATCAGACGAACCACGAACAGTCAGCTCGAGCTGATAATGGGCGAGCGACATGGACCAACAGTTGCGACCAGCTTCGGTAAATAATGATATCTCAGCGACCCAACCGGGATATCAGAGTGATTGGAAAGGGTGGACGGGATATTACCCCAAACCACCCAACCGAGAGGCCCACCGACGAATAGGTAGGAAGCTCGTGGACCCCGGCGCCAGAACGCTCTCCCAAACCGAGTGTGTACCGCCCCACCTTGCCCAAACTCAAAGGCAAGGTACCTGCGGGTGACACACCATCGCCCCCTTCTCATGTGGCAAAAGATTCCCCAGGCGGGCAAGCCCAGGAATCCAAATCAAGGGAGGAGGAGAAGTTCAAGCGAGTCATGGGGAGCCCGCGTATACTTCCTATCGTACATCCCTAAGGGAGAACCACAAAGGACACACGGAAAGCGCATATGTGCGCTCTCCGTGTGATCTCTGCGTCCCTCCTATGCGCTCTCCATATAATCTCCAGGGCTCATCCCCTAAGGGTGAGCCACTCTTCAGCGGCTCCTTCATCGCCCCAACTATCCGGAGGAGAAGGCTTATGAAAGGAAAGCTCGACCCTCCCGCTCGCAACGCCAGAGAAATGAGCATGGTGGAAACTTCAACAGCGAAGGGAACTTTGAGGATGGCCTAACACGACCCCTCTTCCCCCCTTTTTATATACAGAAATGAACCAGGAATAGCTATCAAAGCCGGAAGCCCCGAGATTCAAAGCACCTAACCCATGTCGCCACGTGTCCTCCCAGGACGAAAGCAGCGCCCCACCGCGCGCCAAGCCCATCGCCTAAACCATGACGCACGCAAAGATTTCCTTTGATCCCGAATCATGGTTGTCGAACGAAGAAAATCTTTCGCCGATCCTACGGAAACTGACAGATCCAGGGGATCGTCCTATGAAAACGACATCCTCCAATGGCGGACGAATACCTGCATCGTACGCCGAAACAACCCGCATGGGAAAAGACCAGCACAATAAAGGCCTCCCGGAAGGCTCCAAGGCAGCTTTTTACTGGCATCAAAGCCGTATCATCCATTTCGGCAAAACAAAAATCGACTCGCCTGAGAAGAGACAGAGCACTGACAAAACAATTAAGGGGTGCGGACGCCGTGCGTTCCTCAGGAACAAACCCCTAGTCTAATTGCACGTAAGGTCTAGGCATCACCTAACCCCCCCTTCTTGTGGGGCCAGAGCTGTTCCTATACTTCAAAAACCAATTGAAGTATCCGCTTCCAGCCGGGCTACTTTGTCCTTCGGCCCCAGCCGAGCTACTTCGCCCTTCAGCCCCGAAAAGGCTATCTCGTTCTTCGAATTTTTGTTAAACCACCATGTCATTCGGCCTGAGCCAAGTTAAATCGTCTCACATCGGGCTGCGTTGACGTCCGACCTTTTCATCGAGACAACCCCCACGCCTTAGCCTCTACTAGGGTATTTCGCCAAAACTCGAGACAAGGAACCATTCAGGGAAGACAAACAAATGGAAAATGGCCAATTTATTTATTGATCTCTGATCGAATTACCAAACAAAAGAGAGGAAAGAAAACACATATGGCCCCCAAAAGGGTCAAGACTTGGGATCAACCCCAGCATCTCCAGCGGCCGCATCAGCAGGGGCGTTGCTTGGCTCTCCCTTCTCGAAGGTGCTACAACGAGATACGTCGGCGGTCGCATCAATTCCCAGGATGGCATCGAGGTCAACATCAGATATTTCTCCATATTCGTCCTTCTCGACCCCCGGGGTGTAAGCTTCATAATGTTCAGCATCTAGGCACGACAGGTCCAGGTCCGAGTAAGCCTGGGCAACCTTGGCCCTTGCCTCATCTTCACCCAGCTGAAATGCATCGGCACAGGCCGCCCTACGTTCGTCGGTGAACTCGGTGGATTTCTTGTACTCCACCGCCGAAGAGGCCCGCACACTTGCCTCGTTTAATTGCTTCTCCAGTTCGGAGATTCTTTGGTGCCTCAAGGCCGCCTCCTCTCCGAACGCCTCCAACCGTCTCTGGAATTCCTGCCTCATCTTATGCGTCTGCAGGCAAAAAGGCCGAGTAAAGTAGAAATCGAAAGGTCAAAATGAATGAATCCAATAAGGCCATACCTTATCCTCCCGCTGGGCTAACTCGCCCTCTAGAACGTGAACCCTGTTGAGAGCCCTAGACCTGGCCGACTAGCTTTGGCGAAGGTTCTCTTTTAGCTCGTCCACTTGGGTCTGGGTATCTCCAACTTCCTGGCGGGCAAAGTCGACCTCATCTGACAGTCGGGAAGCACGTTCATCCGACCACTTTAGCCGATCCTGTGTATCGGCAAGCTCCTTGCTTAGGCGAGTGAGGTGGTCCTGCTGCCGCCGGCATTTGCGCTCTTCCTCCTCGAACTTCTTACTCCAGCGGCCTTATTTTCAGCGTGGCTAGCTTTCAGCTGGTCCCACCTCTTATCAAAGTATAGCTGCATGAACTTAACCTTGCCTTCATGCTTCGCTCTGGCCTGAGCAAGCTCCAAATTAGCCTTCTCGGATTGCTCACGGAAGCCTTGAAGCTCGCCAATCTGAATAGTAAGTTGGAAGGCTCTTTCCCTCTCAGCCGCAAGGATCCTGTTGGCCTCCTCAAGCTCCCGCTGGAGCTCACCAACCTGTGCAGCGAGTCGGGGGGCTCTCTCCCTCTCAACTGCAAGAATTCTGCGAGCCTCCCCGAGCTCCCTCTGAAGGGTCACCAGGGCTCGAGAAAGTTTCTCAGTCGACTCCGCCCTCTCCTTGAAAAGATCGGCCTCATAGCGGGCCCGGGCCCAAGCTCCAACCGCCAGATGCAAGCGCCATTTCAATGCCCTCATGATCAGGGCGCTCTGCGATAAAAGCATGACACGCATAAAAGATAGCCGAGCTAACTAACCAAAGGGCCAACCTCGGTGCGATAACTTACCCGAGACGCATAGTCTGTGGCGATCCTTGTAAGAGCAAGGTCATCAATCTCGGGGAGGAGGAAAGCCTCGTTTGGCACCCCAGCACTACGGAAAACCACCTTGACAAGGTCTTCCGGGTAACCCCCTCCAATTGAAGAACTCTCCTCTCCCTAGAATGCGGACCGTATCAGAGCGGAGAACCTGGCGCTTACTTCTGGGTTGCGCGAATGGAAGTCTGCCCCCAGGGAACCATCCAGAACTTCCGCGACCCACGAGCTTCTTGATAGCCCGGCTTCCGCCGCCAGGGCCCTCGCTTGGGAAGCCTCGGACGTTTCGGCTCCAACAAGGAAGGCCCCGGCCGAAGCATCCCCTTTGCACGTCGGCTCCCCTCCTTCTCCCCCCTCTTCTCCTTCCTCTTCTTCTTCTTCTGCTTCCGTCTCCCCAGAGATTTCCCTGCCCACGACAGGCCCTTCAGGAACTTATGCTCCCTCCGGAGCCCCCTGTTCCTCGGCGGGAGGCCCCTCACCAGAGAGCCCCCCACGAACTTCGATCGCCGGTCCCGCAGGTTCGGCCATCTCCTCATCGCCCGTTGGCTCCCCCATCGATGGCCCAAGCTGGTCCTCAGCAGCCGCAGCCTCTTCCCCTACCTCGGTGGAAGCAGAGGCTGCCCCCACTTTCTCCTGTGACTTCGCCGAGCCATCGGCCCCCAATGAGGGAGACCGAACCGCCTCACCTGCGGGAGCCCCCAGGCCAACCGGCGTTTCCCCTTCGCCATCATCAGACAAAACGATGACGGGAGGGAGGAAACCTCAGCAGCCTCCTCCGAAACCCCCGCGACTTCCCGATCTTCACGCCTGGACAGATCCTCCTCCGCCGCCGAAAGATCAGGCGCCGCCAGAATTCCAGCAGTTTTGGCCTGCGGCGACGAAGAGCGCCGACTGTCACCATCTCTCCCGGTCCCCCTGGAGCGGGAACCGGAAGGGCGAAGCCTCTTCTCGGACCGAGGCTTGCTACCGGAACCAGATCTCCTACGGCGCTTTCCTAGCTCCTCCCTCATCTGGTCTGCGAACACCGACTTTTCGGCTGTAGGAGCAATACGATTCGCTCATTAGCTCACACAGAAATCAAAGATGAAGCCACACTGGATTGTCAGCTATGGGATAATACTCACCGCGAGGATCAACGGGACTTAACCCGGCCGCGAAAAGAGCGTCCTCCGATAAGAGAACGCTAGCTGGGAGTGCCTGACTGCTGCGCAGCACGACCAAATCCCTCTTCTCGAATCAGTCAATTCCAGGTGTGTTTCCGGATCCTTCACGTACTGCCCCTAGACCCGAGGGAAATCCAAACCAGTGTTCCCCCTGACTATGAGGAACCGCGACTTCCACTCCTTTATCGACGAAGGGTTGTCCGATATTATCTTGAAAGATCTCTGGAGACCGATGTAAGGCCATTCTGAGGCCCTTCCGGAGACCAGATTGAAACACACCCTGAACAGTGAGAGGGTCGCTGTCACCCCAAGGCGCTTGCACAACGAGATGAACCCGATGAGGTTGCGCCAACTGTTGGGGGCCACCATGGTGAAACATATGTTGTAGAACCTCATCACCTCCCGCACCAACGGATGAAGGGGGAACCGGAGGCTTGCCCTCAAGCTCTCCTCATAGCAGAACGTTCCATCCTCTAAGCCGGACGTCACTCTATCCTCCGCCGCCGGAACCAACAAGATGACGTCCGGAGGGATCTTGTACAAGCGACGCATCCGCTCCAGATCAGCCAGGGTCACCTCCGAAACCTGGTCGCTTGGGCTCACCATGTCCTCGATCACAAGAGACAACAAGCAGAATCGCAGTGAGAGCAAGAAGACGAAAGAGACAACGAGCAGAATCGCAGCGAGAGCAAAAAGATGAAGTTCTTCGAAGGAGAACGGAAGGGGCTCTACACATAAAGTAGCACCGCCATAACTCCTTTTTGCCAATCGAAACCGCCTCAGGGTGAGGATGGGGCGTCCTAACCTAGGCGTCCGGAATTGTCGCTGCGGGCACCGTGAAGGTCAGGATTTCCCACATGGCGTCTCCCCAGTCGCTACCTTCGCTCCTAAGGAATGACGGATCCGCCTCGGAAAGGCAAGATGGCCCCACGGCATTAATTGAGGGCATCATCGCAAAGGCAATCAAATACGCATCCCCAAATGCAGATCATGCCACCCAAGCCTATACTCCCTACGCCCGAACCTACGCTTCGAACTAGAGAGTGGGGGGCATGTGTTAGGGGGTAAAATCGTTATTGCATTGATAGTCGTGCAAGGAGGCTAAGGCCGACCCCATCCCTCCGCCCGTTATGATATGTCCCCGAGGGATAAGCTAAGCTAATGTGATCCGTCGGGTCACGTGACCTCCCGAGCTTCCTGTAGCTCGGCCTCCCCGAACCTCCCTGGTTCGTCCTCCTCGAGCTTCCATAGCTCGGCCCTCCCGAGCTTCCTATAGCTCGGCCTCCCCGGGCTTCCATAGCTCGGCTTTCTCCGGGCTTCCATAGCTCGGCTCCCCCGAGCCTCTTGTAGCTCGATTTTCTCCAGGCTTCCATAGCTCGGCTCCCCCGAGCCTCCTGTAGCTCGGCTTCCCCGAGCTTCCATAGCTCGGTCCTCCCGAGCTTCCTGTAGCTCGGCCTCCCCGAGCTTCCATAGCTCAGTCCTCCCGAGCTTCCTGTAGCTCGTCCTCCCCGAACCTCCCCTGGTTCGTCTTCCCCGAGCTTCCATAGCTCGACCCTCCCGAGCTTCCTGTAGCTCGACCTCCCCGAGCTTCCATAGCTCGCCTCTCCCGAGCTTCCTGTAGCTTGGCTCCCCGAGCTTCCTGTAGCTCGCCTCTCCCGAGCTTCCTGTAGCTCGGCCTCCCCGGGCTTCCATAGCTCGGCTTTCTTCGGGCTTTCATAGCTCGGCTCCCCCAAGCCTCCTGTAGCTCGGCTCCCCCAAGCCTCCTGTAGCTCGGCTTCCCCAAACTTTCATAACTCGGTTTCCCCAAGCCTCCCATGGCTCGCTTTTTCCGAGCCACCTATAGCTCGGCTTCACTGAGCGATCTATGATCCAATACTCACCTCCGCGGAACCTGACGTGGGAGAACCTAGGCTTATCGTAACAGCATCCCAGGCAAGGAATCATGTTGAGGAGTGGTCTAGAACCTAACACGACTACATGGGACTTACGCACCTACCAGATCTCAAGCCATCAAGGAGCTCTCCTAGCCGTTTATCTCCTAACGAATAAGATACGGATCCTACCGGCCCCACAACGGCCCGATTCGGTTCATCTCCATATCCCAACAACCTGCGAACCTTCCAGAAGGCGCTCAGGATCCAGGTGACAGCCTATAAATACGACACTCCCAGATTCTCTCAGGTATGCGCTCACTCTTACTCCCACTCTCTCACTCTCCCCAGCTGCTCGTCGGCGCTCCCCTCTAGAGCTTTCGATCGGCCGCCCCTGGAGAGACTCGTCGGAGAGATCCACCTCCCCATTTTCTGTTGATCACCGATCCCCCCACTGACTTGAGCGTCGGAAGGTCTTTTGCGAAGGGCCACCCCCAACGCCTCTCGCGTGAGGACTTCTGTGCAGGTCCGTCTCAGAAGATCGACCGCATTCAAGTCGAAGGACGAATCCCGATGGCAACACTTTATATTTAGGAGGCAACAATTAGATTTTTAACCATCCGAGTCATTCCCGGGTCCGGTTGTGCCGAGATCAAAATTTAGCTCTGTTTTGACGAGTTCGTCTATATTTGGCCCAATAAGCAAACTCCAAATAAAGGCAAATAATTAGCTATCATTTAAATGGAAGTTAGTTCACAGCTGGGATTCACGTGGCCTTGAAATATTTTGAGTTGAAGCATGGGATTCCGCTCAAGCTCTAGCTGGATGTAGCCTAGGACGAGCAAAATTCAAAGTGATGCTACAATTTAGAGGTTTACAAGTATGCGATCCAAGTGATGCACACACGAAGTTTCCCCTAGCAATGCATCAGAGAGTTGCTACAAATTAGAGGTGAATATTGAATTGCCAAGCTACTAGTATTACGTTGGTCTGAGAGGAACTCGCTGCAACAACGGGCGCTCATCAGATGGCCAGGCTGTTCTTGTTAATTCATCCATTGCACGTCTAAAGGCATGCAGCCTTCGTCATGTTACACTTCAAAAGATTAAAGATTTTCTTATGGAGATAGGTGGAAGCCTAACAGCTTCTTTTGGAGCAATGTTTAAGTGGATGTCTTCGCATCCATTTCACACGTCTCACTCGTTCCGTGTTCCAATTAATCTATCACGAGAATGCTGCCCAATTCAAGACCAACGACAGACTACAGGGGGACTTTGTCAATGTTTATAGGCAGCGTTTAAGGGCTCCATGACGCCGTTCACAGTTTAGCCCGAGAGATGTGATGGTGAACCACGCATTGTTTTCCCAAAGCAAGAGAAGAAGGCAAACAAATGGGAAGAAAAAGAAAAAAAAAAGAAGAAGAGATCTCAGATAGGTTTGGCTTTAGATCGACTTATTTAGTGATTGGCTCATTGAGGATCGAATTCATCCAGTTGATGTTGACTAGGCGTGAACGGAGCTTTGATTAACCCTTTAATACGACTGAGTCGAGCTCTTATTTATATTCAATTGTCTGCAACCAAAGTATTGGACTTAAATTTTGTAGTTTTTCAGTCCAATTTGTGATGCCTTGAAGCAAATATTTGCCTGCACAAATGCAAACAACTAGTTGCTGCAAAAATGAAGCACTAAATCTTCTTGAAATACAATTGTGATCTTATTTTATAGATGACCCACATATAAGTATCAAGTTGCTACTCTCCTCTGTTAATTGGCACCATGAGCTTAGCAGAGGGAGTTGAGAGCTAGAAGCACCTTGCATTAGGACACTTGTTAGACATTTTTTTTAATCATAACAGTTGCTTAATTTGTCCATGGATAGGATGATGGTGCTGATAATTGAATCACACGTAAGCCTTGCTTTGTTGGCTATAGTATCTATATACTTACATGGCTTCTGAAGATTGATTTTTTTTTTCCAAAAAAAGAGAAAGAAAAATAAAATGTTGTTTTTTTGGGGATATTTTCAGTTTAGAAGACCTATTTTGAAGTTGGAGACTCCACATATAATTCAAAGGAAGAAAGAATAAATATTTGCAATAATTAACCTAGAGTTCTTGTCTTATATAAACACTCTTTTTTAGAAAGTCTTATACAAGTACTCAAGATATTGATGACGTACTTGTTGTTGAACATTTAAAGCTCTTTTTTGATTTATATGTAATTAAAGAATAATATACAAAATTATAAAAATATAATAAGATACTGAGATTTAATATGAAAAACCCTTTAACATGAACGAAAAAACTATAAAAGCCAAACCAAGAAAATCTTCTATTATTTAGATCAATAATAGAGTTAAAAAATATTCTAGCAATGCTAGAGATCACCAAAAGTTATTTGCTTACCTAAAATAGGCAAATCTTACTTTAAAAATGAAACAAAAATGCCCAAATTAAGACCAAGAAAAATATAGCTTACGAGAAACGAAATCAGTAATTAAGTATAAAGAATACCTTATAAATAATTATTTTTTAAAATTTTATTTTGATTAAAGATTATATAACTTTTCAATTAAAGAAATAGATTGACGATGAAAGATTTTTTTTTGACGCTTCTTCCTTCGTATTTGTGTTTCTTTTGTTTTTTTTATTATTTTATTGAATTATGGGCCATATGAAAGCAGGACCCAATGCAACACTTGTTAGGTTATAGGTAAGACTTCAATCAAATGCAATCATAAATATCTCGGATAGCTCATCTATATTAGAGATGGTGATAGATTTGCTTTGACTGCAGTAACACTGCTCTGGAGTTGATGAACCAGCACCAAATCCTTTCATCCTGTCACAGCCTATGGCAAGCACCAATTCTGCATTCTCTGGACACCTATCTCTAGGAGCGTTGTGGCCGGGTTTTGAAAAGTTCTAGCGGCTGGGTAGCAAAACTATAGCAGATCTTGTTGAGGCAGATTGTAGCTACATAATTGATAAAACTGAGTCTAAAGTTTCACTTTATGTTCTTAAGACAATTTCGTCTTGCAATGGTGTTTACGGTCTGTATGACGATTGTCTTTCAGGATACAACAGTCTTCTTTTGATGAAAGCAGTACTTTCATTAAAAATATTGAACTAAGAATGCGTCTCTCTTTTTAATGCATTATAGTTATACTTCCCTAAGGAGAGTATGCAAATATCTAAGAGAAAGGAAAGAATTGGATTGATTGGAATGAATGAAATGCTACTGTCTAAGGTCCTATTTATAGGTTTTAGGTGCCTTTTGGATGCATCCATTCAGGTTTAATCCGATTTAATTTGGTTGATTGGATTTGATCAAAGAAAGCCTTTGATACACCGTTTCATCCCGTGATCTGATGATCAGCCGATCAGATAAGCCAATCCACGTCCTGATATATCATTTCATCATCGTGATCTGATGATCACGTTATCAGATAGATGGTTGCACGGCTTTGATACATCGTTTCAAGATCGAAATGTTGACTTATTACAACGGCCTGATTGGAGTGATGCCATATCTCGGATGGGCGCTTATCACGGACGGTCAACAGTTGACCGGTTAGCCAATTTAAAGCTCCTTAAGATGATGTGCACGTGCGAAGTGCAAGTGCACCTACAAAGCTTGTGTAGGTGCATTTGCACCCTTCGCACGTGTGCGGGGTACGCATCACCCTCAAGCTCTCCACCTATGGTGAGCCTAAGGAATTTAAACTTCAAGAAAGAGGTTTCCATATAAGTGAACCTTTCTTTTTTAATTTCTTTGATGTGGACTAAATATCCTCATAATTTCTTATTCATCCATATAAGAAGGTAATGGACTTTCAAGACCCATTTAGATATTTCAGGCCTATTTTGTCCCATTACCCAACAAATCTTCCACTCACGAAAGAAGCCACATGCAAGCCCATAGTATTCCTCCTTCCAGCCTCTATATGGTTGTGGATCCATGTACCACACGTCAGAGAAAGAAGAAACCTAAGCCAATTCATCTTAGAAGGCCACCCTTTGCTTTCCGTCTCATGACCATTCCTGCTGCTCGCGCACTTGCGATCTTGATGCTTGCATAGTTGCGTTCGTCCTGATCACTGCACCCCATCTTGGCTTGAGTTCATTTTTCTAAAGGACCCATGTCCCAATTCCCAAGTCCATCTCCTTAAAGGCTCGACCAAGTGCTTCTTTGGTCTATGGAATAGATTGAGCCAACACCTACAGATATCCAACTGGACTTGCCTGTTAATACGCATGTATCAGTAAAATCTGGCAGCCTTTCTTGGTCATGTATTTTGAGGCTTGAAGCAGGTGCGAGCGCACCCCTAACAAATATATTGATTTTCCTAGCTTAAGTTGCCCTTGGTTTGGTTTGGACGGAGGAGTGAGCTTCTGAGGGGCTTTCTTAAAGTACTAGGCCTTGAAAATAATTTGGGAAGCAACTCGATGGTATCTAGTAGGTGCTACATGTAGCTGTAAGCACCATTGCAAATTAAGAATAGAATCGCAAGGTTGAATGAAGTTGCTTCAAGGGAATGGGGAATGGGGACATGACTTAAGATGTTAAGACACTTTTTCTTGTCAAATTATTGTCATCTATTAGTAAGCCTGTAATCCTCTAACTTGGCATGTGATCAATTCACTACTTTAAGACAAATTCAAAGAAGAGTGCCCATGAGAAGAAAAAAGTTCAGACGGACTATCCGTATCTGATATGGTCGAGAAACGAAATACGGGTCGAGACACAGTCGGTCCACGGGGAATACGTTGGAACCCTCGATACAAGACCTTGGTTAAGGGTGGCCCCTAAGCTCTGGACGGTCCCTGACTTCCAGGCAGCCTTCAGGTTCTGGGCGGCCTCTCGGTCCTGGGCGGCCCCTAGGGTCTGGGCGGCCCCTAGATCCTGGATGGCCCCTAAGTTCTGAACGGTCCCCGAGCTTTGGGCGGCCCCCAAGGTCTGGACGGTCCCCGACTCCTGGGCGGCCTCCAGGGTCCCGAGGTCTGGACGGTCCCTGACTTCCGGGCGGCCTCCAGGTTCTGGGCCGCCTCCCGGTCCTGGGTGGCCCCCAAGGTCCTGGGCGGCCCCCAGGGTCTGGGCGGCCCCTAGGTCCTGGACGGCCCCTAAGTTCTGGGCGGTCCCTGAGCTCTGGACAGCCTCCAGGGTCTGGGCGGCCTCCCGGTCCTGGACGGTCCCCAAGTTCTGGACGGCCCCGAGCTCTGGGCGGTCCCCGAGCTCTGGGCGGTCCCCAAGGTCTGGATGGTCCCCGACTCCTGGGTGGCCTCCAGGGTCCCGAGGTTTGGACGATCCCCGACTCCTGGGCGGCCTCCAGGGTCTGGGCAGCCCCTAAGTCCTGGACGGCCCCCGAGGTCTGGACGGTCCCCGACTTCTGAGCGGCCTCCAGGGTCTGGGCGGCCTCCCGGTCCTGGGTAGCCCCCAGGTCCTGGGTGGCCCCCAGGTCCTGGGCAGCCCCCAGGGTCTGGGCGGCCCCTAGGTCCTGGACGGCCCTCAAGCTCTGGACGGTCTCCGAGCTCTGGGCATCCTCCAGGATCTGGGCGGCCTCCAGGGTCTGGGCGGCCTCCCAGTCCTGGGTAGCCCTCAGGTCCTGGGCGGCCCCCAGGTCCTGGACGGCCCCCAGGGTCTGGGCTGCCCCTCGGTCCTGGACGACCCCCGAGGTCTAGACGGTCCCTGACTCCTGGGCGTCCTCCAGGATATGGGCGGCCTCCCAGTCAAAGATGGCCCCCCAGGTCCTGAGCGACCTCCCGGTCCTGGATGTCCTGCTCTGGGCTATATGCCCCAACCTCTCAAAACTATTTTCATATTGGGAGCACTTAACGCTACAAGTTGTCGTGTCTAGAACAGAGCCCGAGAATTATCAAACATCATAGCGCTTTAAATGGCTTGGATAAGACAAATGCCAGAACGTCACCATTCATTGAAAAGCTCAAATAAAGGAGATACTGAGCACCTATTTTAGAGTCAAATAACTTTCCACTAACTCTGACATTCCCTTGGGAAGATCGAAACCCATCATGACGATCCTTGACTTCCAGGGCAAGTTTCTTCATGCCTCTGGTGTTGATTAACAGTAAACCATCACGTGGCAAGCCCTTGCTGTGGCTGACCACTAATCTTATACACTAATCTTACACATTAATCTCATTCGATAAGAAAAAGAAAAAGAAAGGAAAATGACTTGAAGCTGATGGCATGATGACGAAAGCCAGGGAGCAATCTTTTCTTCAAAAATTCAAGGAGTATAAAAGGGGCTTGAATTCAGGGAGGAAGGGGGATATTTCATTCTTCCTTCAGCTAGAGATCTTGCATAAAGAAAATTTTTCTATCTTTCTGGTGATCAAGCATCAACAGATTGGCGCGTCAGGAAGGGGGCGAACCTTCGACTCCTTCAGATAACTCTGATCTTCCCAGCATGAAGACTAGATCTCCGGAGGAAGACCTTTCCCAGGGATCTGGGGGGCATCTCTCATCTCCTGATCGGATTGAGGGAACCCCTGACCCAACCGAGCTGCTCCGGCCAAGCCCTCCTGCTGCTTCCTTACCACCATCGGTATCAGCTACTCCTCAAGACCAGTTGGCTACCCTCACACAGTAGGTTCAAACCCTTGTTGGAATGGTCCAGCAACTGCAGGAGCAACATTCTAGAGGAGCCAGGCGGCGGTTCGAGACACCTTTGCATTCTAGGTCGGCCACCCCTGTTAGCCGGTAGTCTACCCGAGGAAGATCCCCTCCTACAAGGCCTCTCCACCCCTACGCCTCGGCGGTGTTTCATTCCCAAGGCTCCCGGGGTGGATCACGCTCCCTCACCTGTTCCTCGGGTAGTCCACCTGCCAGGCAGCGACGGGGTAAGGAGCCACAAAGGTAACACCGCCAATGGTCCCGCCGGTCTTCATCTTCTTCCCCTGAGCCAGCCGGAGGAAAAATGGCTGATCAGATGGAGAGGCATCTTGATGAACAGGACTGGAGATTGGAAGAACTTAGCCAAAGAATTAACAATCAGCCGGGGTCGGATTATGACACCCATCCTCCTCTTACTCGGCGAATCGTGGAGGAACCTATTCCTAGGAGGTTCCACTTCCCTCAACTTGACCCTTATGATGGCACCACCGACCCTCTGGATCATCTGGAAAGTTACAAAGCTATTATGCAGGTTCAAGGGGCGACTATACCCTCTTATGTATTGCTTTTCTAGCTACACTCCGAAAGGCCACTCGTGCCTAGTATTCTCGTCTGCCTGCGCGCAGCGTTGACTCCTTCCGACAATTGGAAAGATCTTTCCTAGCTTATTTCGACGCTTGTTGGAAGATTCCCGAGTGGCAGACAGCTTGTTCTCTGTGCAGCAACAAGACGGAGAATCTTTGAAGGACTTTATAACCCAATTCAAGGTGGCGGCTCTGAAGTCTATCACCTCGACGATGCTGTGGCTACTCTGGCTTTGAAGCGGGGGCTCCGTCCCTTCCGATTCACCTACTCTTTGGACAAAAGGCCTCCCTGTTCTTATGCTGACCTCTTGAGTCATGCGCAGAAGTACATCCGCGCCGATGAGGACGATTCGTCGAGAAGGGGCATCGAAGGAGGACTGGGAAGAGGCCAGCTCGCCCGGAGTCAAGCGAGCCCTCTCCCAAGAAGTTGAACCCTCGCGCCGACTGGCTGACCGCCGCAAGAGCTTGGCCCACAGAGAAGATCATCTTACACCTCTCCTTGCACCCCGGGCCCATATCCTCATGGAGATTGAAAATGAGCCTTATCTGCGGTGCCCCCTCCCTTGAAGAAAGGTGCTGTGCGTGATAGAAGCCGCTACTGTCGTTTCCATAGAGATTACGGCCACGACACTGAGGAGTGCCGCAATCTGAAGCAGGCCATTGAAGAGCTTATACAAAGGGGATATCTGGGCAGTACATCCAGAAGAAGGAGATTCTGCCTGTACCAGCTTTGATGGGCCCTCCTCCGCCTCAGGCCAACATTGATAATGCCCCTGCGGAGCGAATGGTGGGAATGATTGCCCGTGGAGGAGCATCACTTCATAAGAGGCCGAGAGGAGAGGGAGAGTTAGAAAATGTAACCCCTTCTAGGGGAGATATGACTGGTAGAAGTATTGTAAAAGATGATAGCATCGTCGTCTCTATGACGGTCGCTAAGCATCCTGTAAGAAGGATTCTAATAGATAGCGGAAGCTCCGCCAACATGCTTACTTATGATGCATTTCTTCGAATGGGTTTATCTCTCGACTCTCTTCGACCTGTCGCTGTTCCTCTGGTTGGCTTCACAGGAGATTCTATACAGGTGGAGGACGAAATCACCCTACCTGCTACGGCAGGGTTGCGCCGCGTCAGAGCACAGTGATGCTGGACTTCTTGGTAGCCCGGGTGCCCCTGACATATAATGCCATTCTTGGCCATCCTGGATTAAATATGCTAGATGCGGTTATATCCACTAAACGTCTACTGGTGCAATTCCCTACCAACCAAGGAATTGGCGAGATGCATGGGGAGGTAGACTCAGTCAGACCATGTTATCATTTAGCTCCCAGTCCTCAGACGGTTGCGGTTCCCCCGGCTGCCGAGTCATTCGACCCCAGGAAGACCGAACGGAGGGGGGAACCGGCGGAGCATTTGGTATCTTGCCCCCTAGGGGGCGACCCGGCAAGATTGTGCAAATCGGCGAACTCCTCTCTCTGAAGCCGGAGTCAACTCCTAACCTTCTTGCAGGCGAATGCAGATATCTTTGCTTGGAAAGTGACAGACATGGTTGGGATTCCCCCGGAGGTGATCACTCACCGGCTTAATATCAACCCAGAATGCTGGCTGGTCCGTCAGAAAAAAGGAGTTTTGCTCCTGAGCGGCAGAGAACTATAGATGAAGAAGTAGACAAATTGCTTATGGCCGATCATATTCGAGAGGTGCAATACCCTGACTGGCTAGCTAATGTGGTCATGGTCCGGAAGACCAGTGGGGGATGGAGAGTCTGCATTGACTATACTGATCTTAACAAAGCCTGTCCTAAAGATAGTTTTCCATTGCCGCGGATCGACCAGTTGGTGGATTCTACTTCCGGCTATGAACTTCTTAGTTTTATGGATGCCTTTTCGGGGTATAATCAGATAAACATGAACCCCTCGGATGAAGAACATACCTCTTTTGTTACTGAGAAGGGCATTTATTGTTACAAAGTAATGCCCTTTGGATTAAAGAACGCTGGAGCCGCCTACCAAAGACTGATGAATAAAGTTTTCAAAGGTCAGCTCGGCCGTAATATGGAAGTGTATGTGGACGATATGCTGATGAAGAGCACTTGTGCCGCCAATCATATCACTGATCTGGAGGAAACTTTCCATAACCTCCGACTCCATAGAATCAAGCTTAACCCGCGCAAGTGCGCGTTTGGAGTTACCGTAGGGAAATTCTTGGGTTTCTGGTGACCCGGCGGGAATTGAAGCCAACCCGGAGAAGATTCAGGCCATTCTTGATATGAGGCCACCAACCTGTAAGAAGAAGGTACAACAGCTTACCGGAAGGATAGCAGCGCTGAGCCATTTTTGTCAAGATCGGCGGAGAAGTGTTTACCTTTCTTCAAAGTTTTACGCAAAGTAGACGGTTTTGAATGGACGGAGGATTGTCAGCGAGCTTTTGGTGAGCTTAAGGAATTCTTATCTACGCCGCCCCTGTTGTCTAAACCTGAGGAAGGAGAAAAGCTCTTCCTTTATCTTGCGACTTCCTTAGAGGCCGTCAGCTCCGTTTTGGTGCGCATCGATGATCATGCCATTCAGAAACCGGTGTATTATACTAGCAAAGTACTCCATGGCACGGAAGAAAGGTATTCCAAAATGGAGAAGGTTATTTTCGCTTTGGTTATCTCTGCTCGGCGGCTCAGGCCATATTTTCAGGCTCATCCTATAATTGTACTCACTGATCAGCCCCTCAGAACCATTTTGTCCCGTTCTGACACGTCCGGCCGATTGGCTAAGTGGGCCATCAAGTTAGGGGAGTTTGACTTATCCTTCCAACCCTGGGCTGCACTGAAATCCCAAGTCTTAGCCGATTTCTTGGTGGAGTGTACTTGGTCTGAGAAACATCAAGAAGATTCCCCCCACATTCCTTCAGATGTCAGCGAGGAGAATGATGGGGTGTAGATCCTCCACGTCGATGGGGCCTCTAACTCCCAGGAAGTGGGGCCGGCCTTATCCTTGCCAACCCGGAGGGCGTGGTGTTGGAGTATGCTCTCCGTTTCCTCTTTGAAGCCACTAACAATCAAGCTGAGTATGAAGCCTTGTTAGCCGGAATTAAACTGGCGCACGGGCTGGGAATCAAGCATCTCCGAGCTTTTACCGACTCACAACTCATTTCTGCCCAAGTGGCCGGGGAGTACGAGGCCCGAGATCCCATTATGTCTCGGTATCTAAGCAAGGTGAATCTATTAATCCCCTTGCTGGATCGCTTCACCATCATTACATCCCTAAGGGGAGAATGCCAGAGCTGATATGTTGGCTCGGCTTTCCACATCAGCGGATAACGCCATGGGCAAAACTTACATTGAGTACCGGGAGATACCTAGTATCGAAGCCATGGAAGAAGTTCTGCCAGTTACACAGGAGGAGACATGGATGGATGCCTATATCCAATACTTGAAGGACGGCATCCTCCCGGCCGATCATGGAGAAGCCAAGTTTCTTAAACGGAGAGCTTCCAAATTTATATTGCTGGATGGCTAACTCTACAAGAAATCCTTTTCCCAGCCTTTTCTCAAATGCGTCGGCCCAACAGACGCGGATTATATCCTTAGGGAAATTCATGAAGGCATATGCGGAAATCATTCGGGGGGGCAGGTCTTTGGCACGTAAAGCTCTCCGATAAGGATATTATTGGCTAACCATACAGGAGGATGCTACTGAGCTAGTGAAGAGATGTGACCAATGTCAGCGGTACGCTTGTATTCAGCGGCAGCCTGCTTCCTTGTTGAGTCCTCTCTTCGCCCCATGGCCTTTTGCCCAATGGGGCATGGACATCCTCGGCCCTTTCCCACCGCGTCAGGGCAGCGAAAATTCCTGCTTGTGGCTATTGATTATTTCACTAAGTGGGTTAAGGTTGAGGCGCTCGCTCGGATCACTGAAGCCAAGGTCAAAGTTTTCCTGGAAATCTATCATCTGTCGATTCGGCATACCTCATACTCTTGTCACTGACAACGGCCAGCAGTTCGATAATACTGCCTTTAAAGCCTTCTATGCTGACTTCGGCATCACTCATCGATTCACCTCTGTCGCTATCCGTAGTCCAATGGAGAAGCCGAGGTCATGAATCATATGATACTACGAGGGCTGAGAACCAGACTGGACACATCTAAGGGAAGATGGGTGGAAGAACTCCCGAGCGTGCTCTGGGCCTATCACATGACTCCCAGGGCGCCAACAGGAGAAACACCTTTCAACCTGGTTTTTGGCTCCGAAGCTGTTATCCCGGTCGAGATTGGCCTGCCTAGTATTCGGGTGGAGTCGTATGATGAAGCTGACAATCTCTCTAATTTAAGAGCCAGTCTCGATCTCATTGACGAAGTAAGGGACCAAGCTCAAGTCAGGATGGTGGCTTACCAACAACGGGTAGCGAGATATTATAACGCTCGCATCCGCCCGAAAAGTTTCCGCCAGGGAGACTTGGTCCTTAGAAGAGCTGAAGTATCTAAACCGGCGGAAGGGGGCAAGTTGTCCCCGAATTGGGAAGGGCCCTACCGAGTCGCTGAAGTCCTTCATCATGAGCATACCGACTCGAAGATTTAAGCGGACAATTGATCCCTCGAACGTGGAACGCGGGCAATCTCCGGCAATACCATCAATGATGTAATAGATGTATTTACCTAAGGAGTCAATAAATGTACAATTCCAAAGATTTCTTGTAGATAATTCCTCAAAAGGAACTCGACGGCCCCACGGTCCTAAGGACACCCCCGGGCAGGTGTTGCACACCCCTGAGGAGGTTCAAGTCCAAGGCCTAGGCGGCCTCGAGTCGAACTCTCGGGCTGGTATCCAACTACCCCCGAGATAATTCCTTAAAAGGAACTCGATGGCCCCACGGTCCTAAGGACACCCCAGGGCCGGTGTTGCATACCCCTGAGGAGGTTCAAGTCCAAGGCCTAGGCGGCCTCGAGTCGAACTCTCAGGCTGGTATCCAACTACCCCCGAGACAATTCTCAAAAGGAACTCGACGGCCCCACGGTCCTAAGGACACCCCCGGGCCGGTGTTGCACACCCCTGAGGAGGTTCAAGTCCAAGGCCTAGGCGGCCTCGAGTCGAACTCTTGGGCTGGTATCCACTACCCCCGAGACAATTCCTCAAAAGGAACTCGATGGCCCCACATCCTAAGGACACCCCCGGGCCGGTGTTGCACACCCCTGAGGAGGTTCAAGTCCAGGCCTAGGCGGCCTCGAGTCGAACTCTCGGGCTGGTATCCCACTACCCCCGAGATAATTCTCAAAAGGAACTCGACGGCCCCATGGTCCTAAGGACACCCCCGGGCCGGTGTTGCACACCCCTGAGGAGGTTCAAGTCCAAGGCCTAGGCGGCCTCGAGTCGAACTCTCGGGCTGGTATCCAACTACCCCCGAGACGATTCCTCAAAAGGAACTCGACGGCCCCATGGTCCTAAGGACACCCCCGGACCGGTGTTGCACACCCCTGAGGAGGTTCAAGTCCGAGGCCTAGGCGGCCTCGAGTCGAACTCTCGGGCTAGTATCCACTACCCTCGAGACAATTCCTCAAAAGGAACTCGACGGCCCCACGGTCCTAAGGACACCCCCGGGCCGGTGTTGCACACCCCTGAGGAGGTTCAAGTCTAAGGCCTAGGCGGCCTCGAGTTGAACTCTCGGGCTGGTATCCAACTACCCCCGAGATAATTCCTCAAAAGGAACTCGACGGCCCCACGGTCCTAAGGACACCCCCGGGCCGGTGTTGCACACCCCTGAGGAGGTTCAAGTCCAAGGCCTAGGTGGCCTCGAGTCGAACTCTCGGGCTGGTATCCAACTACCCCGAGATAATTCCTCAAAGGAACTCGACGGCCCCACAGTCCTAAGGATACCCCCGGGCCGGTGTTGTACACCCCTGAGGAGGTTCAAGTCCAAGGCCTAGGCGGCCTCGAGTCGAACTCTCGGGCTGGTATCCAACTACCCCCGAGACAATTTCTTAAAAGGAACTCGACAGCCCCACGGTCCTAAGGACACCCTCGGGCCGGTGTTGCACACCCTGAGGAGGTTCAAGTCCAAGGCCTAGGCGGCCTCGAGTCGAACTCTCGGGCTAGTATCCAACTACCCCCGAGACAATTCCTCAAAAGGAACTCGATGGCCCCACGGTCCTAAGGACACCCCCGGGCCGGTGTTGCACACCCTGAGGAGGTTCAAGTCCAAGGCCTAGGCGGCCTCGAGTCGAACTCTCGGGTTGGTATCCAACTACCCCCAAGACAATTCCTCAAAAGGAACTCGATGGCCCCACGGTCCTAAGGACACCTCCGGGCCGGTGTTGCACACCCCTGAGGAGGTTCAAGTCCAAGGCCTAGGCGGCCTCGAGTCGAACTCTCGGGCTGGTATCCAACTACCCCCGAGATAATTCCTCAAAAGGAACTCGACGGCCCCACAGTCTTAAGGACACCCCCGGGCCGGTGTTGCACCCCCCTGAGGAGGTTCAAGTCGAGGCCTAGGCGGCCTCGAGTCGAACTCTCGGGCTGGTATCCAACTACCCCCGAGACAATTCCTCAAAAGGAACTCGACGGCCCCACGGTCCTAAGGACACCCCGGGCCGGTGTTGCACACCCCTAAGGAGGTTCAAGTCCAAGGCCTAGGCAGCCTCGAGTCGAACTCTCGGGCTGGTATCCAACTACCCCGAGATGATTCCTCAAAAGGAACTTGACGGCCCCATGGTCCTAAGGACACCCCCGGGACGGTGTTGCACACCCTGAGGAGGTTCAAGTCCGAGGCCTAGGCGGCCTCGAGTCGAACTCTCGGGTTGGTATCCAACTACCCCCGAGACAATTCCTCAAAAGGAACTCGACGACCCCACGGTCCTAAGGACACCCCCGGGCCGGTGTTGCACACCCCTGAGGAGGTTCAAGTCCAAGGCCTAGGCAGCCTCGAGTCGAACTCTTGGGCTGGTATCCAACTACCCCGGAGATAATTCCTCAGAAGGAACTCGACGGCCCCACGGTCCTAAGGACACCCCCGGGCCGGTGTTGCACACCCATGAGGAGGTTCAAGTCCAAGGCCTAGGCGGCCTCGAGTCGAACTCTCGGGCTGGTATCCAACTACCCCCGAGACAATTCCTCAAAAGGAACTTGACGGCCCCACAGTCCTAAGGACACCCCGGGCCGGCGTTGCACACCCCTAAGGAGGTTCAAGTCCAAGGCCTAGGCGGCCTCGAGTCGAACTCTCTGGCTGGTATCCAACTACCCCCGAGACAATTCCTCAAAAGGAACTCGACGGTCCCACGGTCCTAAGGACACCCCCCGGGCCGGTGTTGCACACCCCTGAGGAAGTTCAAGTCCAAGGCCTAGGCGGCCTCGAGTCGAACTCTCGGGCTGGTATCCGACAACCTCCGAGACAATTTCTCAAAAGGAACTCGACGGCCCCACGGTCCTAAGGACACCCCGGGCCGGTGTTGCACACCCCTGAGGAGGTTCAAGTCCAAGGCCTAGGCGGCCTCGAGTCGAACTCTCGAGCTAGTATCCGACTACCCCCGAGATGGTTCTTGAAAAAAACTCGGCGGCTCCACAATCCTAGGAACGTACCTAACGTCGATCTATGGAATAAACCTTAAAAAGCCGAGGGAGGAGATGAGTCCCTCTACTTCCTATATGTATGATGGTCAAATATCATAAGCCAATCGACTGCAGTAACAAACAAACAGGAATGAAAAACTGACATTCATTCATGTAAAAGTCGAGCTGTTACAAAACTTCAAAAAACATCCCCTACAAGCTGGCATTGGCCAGCTTACCAAAAGAGTCTGTCGAGGGCACAGTAAAAAAAAAAGAAGAAGAAGAAGAAAAGAAAATAAAGAGAGAGGAAGCAGGAGAAGAGATACAGTCCGACATAGTCGCGTTCCTATTGATTCCTGGAACGCTCATCCCTAGTAGCCGCTCAGCATTCGACCCTTCAACTGCGGTCTCCTGGGCAGTAGATTCTTTCGCTATCACTGCTTCATCGGCGGTGTCTTCAGCCTCAGCATCGGAATTTTCTTCATCGTCGGCAGGCTGGAAACGATCAAGGTCTTCTAGTTTGAAATGTCGGGACAACCTCCTTTTGCACCTCTCGAAGCCTTGGACAAAGGCGTCCATAACAGCCTCGCGAAATTCTGAGGCGAAATCGGGGGAACTTTGTATTCCTCGATGGCCTCCTGAACCCTAGCCTCGGCCGCGGTCACCCTCTCTTGAGCCTTTGTCTCCGTTATAGCCATCTTATCCAGGGCTTCCTTCGTTTCCTTCTCAGCCAAGGCCAATTTCTCTGCAGCATCAAGGGCCGCCGCCTCCGTGTTGTCGGCCCGGTTTTTGGTATATTCTAATTTGAGAATGGCTTCTTTCAATTTTTCCTCAGCCGGTAGCAGCTTCGCCTTGGTTTCGGATAGTTTCACGTCTAGGGTCTGTAGCTCCCTCTCGGCCCTCTCCCGCCACGCGCGGTTGTCCTCCCGAACGGCCTGAAGGTCAAGCGACGCCTTCAACTCTCGGGCCTTTACTTCCGATAATTCTTTCTTTAGGCCCTCGTTGTTGGACTTGGCGTTCACTAGATCCTCGCAGAGTACGAAAAGGCCGTTGGATAACTACGTTAGAAAAAAATTATTATTATTATTAAAAATTAAAAAATAATTGATGAGTGCGGGAATTCTGTAATCGAGAAAAGGAGAAATCGGGAAAGGAAAGAAAGGAGGGAGACCATGATTTTACCTGGAGCGCAGCTGTGAACATCGTATCAAAAGATTCCTCCAGGGGCAAGCCCCTCATTTTGGATTGAAACCGGGCAAAACCGAGAGTTTAAGAACCATTTCTGATAAACGGCTCCTATACGCCATGCCCTGACTGGGCATCTCTGAGGGTTGGGTCGGATCTTTCGAGATGTCCGGGGGAGCGGAAACATCTGCTCCTTCTGGCGACTGCGGGTCTGGCGGGCAGGTCTCGGCCAACCCTTTGCTCCTGGAGGGCTCCTCAATATCTCTGGCGGGAGGGGAGGCGGCCCCCGATGGGCCCTCCTCAGGGAAACCCCTAATAGGTATCCCGGCGGGGAGGTTCTCCTCTCCCTCATCCTCCTCCACCAATATCGCCTCAGGGAGACTCGCCGGAGGTTGGGTCGAGTGCCCCGGCTCCCTTTGGCAGGGCCTTTTTGGCCCTGCCCTAGTCACACCATGGGCATTTCCTTTCCTCTTCCGAAGGCTTGATATTATTGCATCCTGAGAGAACTTCATCGCTGCAAAATTGAGAATCCAAAGTTAATCACAAAAGCGCCCTAGAGATGCCACATGTAAGTAAAAGGTGCATGCTAAAATCCATTCTCATACACGTACTCGAGTACGAAATACCCAAAAAAAAAAAGAAAGGGGGAACGATAGTGATAACAAAAATAAAACTCTTCGAAGCTCACCGGGCGCTGTAAGCAGTGACACCGGCATAGATGCAATCTCCCGAAGGTTATCCTCCGATAATAGTTCCTTACTAGGGGGCACAACAGTGGATACCAGAATGTTAAACAACTCCTGATCTCTCTCCTCGATAGTCGAGTTCTGATTAGAGCTGGTATCAGGAACATTCCAGTTTGCATCCACCCCCTCTAGATGAGCATAAAAAAACCGCAACTTCCACCCCTTGATTTTGGAAGGGAGGTTGAGCCCTAGGACTCTCCTGGGCCTAGATGCAAAACTCCACCACCCATCCCTTATGGGATTCTGAATCCTATACAAAGCCCTAAATAGGGAGAGCCGGGCGGGAGCCCCATGGAAATGACAAAGCACTAAAAATGAAAAGACGATGCGGATGGATTAGGGGTAAGCTGTGCCGGGATGAGATGGTATCTATTTAAAAAATTTACGAAGAAGGGATGCAAAGTCAGTCGAAGGCCACATTTGAAAAACTCTTCATATAGCGTGACCTTCCCCGGTTGCGTGAGAGTGACCCTATCCTTGGGGAGGGGAACAAAAAGATGAATATTACTGGGGATCTCAAATCGGGCCCTAAGATTCTTAAGATCCTGAGGGGACGTGATTGAAGCAATCTCCGTTGGACCGGCGGACTTAGGGATGGCTACCGAAAGACCTACCTCATGGCTGGTGGACGAAGAGGAAACCCTAGGGGACTGGGGTAATGCCCTAGACGCTAGCCGCGGGGCTGGTTGATCCCCTTGAATGGTCACGCCTCCGATAGCTTGGCGGCATGACTGGATAATCTCCTCGCGGGAGGGCTCGATCAGAGGGCTCTTGCCTTTCCCGTCTCGACGAGGATCCATGAAGAAGAAAAAGGAGAAAGAAAGGTCGACTAACCTGGGCTTGAAAGAATGAAGATACAGGAGACGTGACAAGAATAAGAGGCGAGGAGGTAAAGAGGACAAATCCTTTTTTATATATTTTTTGAACATAACTCCTCGAGCGCCACAAAACCACGCGGCGACCCTTGAGTGAGACCGGACAGACGAAAAGGTGCTATCCTCTTAGGGATACGCGCCTTCGTTTTTTCTTTTTCGAAACATCAATCTGTGGTATTTACAAATTCAAATTTGGTTTTCCGCCCCTCCCCCTTCTGCACGTGCGATGCGGCTGAGTACAAGGGACAGGGGCGAGGGGGCATATGATATGGTCGAGAAACGAAATACGGGTCGAGACACAGTCGGTCCGTGGGGAATACGTTGGAACCCTCGACACAGGACCCTGGTCAAGGGTGGCCCCTAAGCTCTGGCGGTCCCTGACTTCCGGGCGGCCTCCAGGTTCTGGGCGGCCTCCCGGTCCTGGGTGGCCCCCAAGGCCTAGGCGGCCCCCAGGTCTGGGTGGCCCCTAGGTCCTGGACGGCCCCTAAGTTCTGGGCGGTCCCCGAGCTTTGGGCGGCCCCCAAGGTCTGGATGGTCCCCGACTCCTGGGCGGCCTCCAGGGTCCCGAGGTCTGGACGATCCCTAACTTCCGGGCGGCCTCCAGGTTCTGGGCGGCCTCCCGGTCCTGGGTGGCCCCCAAGGTCCTGGGCAGCCCCCAGGGTCTGGGCGGCCCCTAGGTCCTGGACGGCCCCTAAGTTCTGGGCGGTCCTCGAGCTCTGGGCAGCCTCCAGGGTCTGGGCGGCCCCCAAGTCCTGGATGGCCCCGAGCTCTGGACGGTCCCCGAGCTTTAGGCGGCCCCCAAGGTCTGGACGGTCCCCGACTCCTGGGCGGCCTCCAGGGTCCCGAGGTCTGGACGGTCCCCGACTCCTAGGCAGCCTCCAGGGTCTGGGCGGCCCCTAAGTCCTAGACAGCCCCCGAGGTCTAGACGGTCCCTGACTTCTGGGCGGCCTCCAGGGTCTGGGCGGCCTCCCGGTCCTGGGCATCCCCCAGGGTCTGTGGGCCCCTAGGTCCTGGACGACCCCCAAGCTCTGGATGGTCCCCGAGCTCTGGGCATCCTCTAGGATCTGGGCGGCCTCCAGGGTCTGGGCGGCCTCCAGGTCCTGGGTAGCCCCCAGGTCCTGGGCGGCCCCCAGGTCCTGGACGGCCCCCAGGGTCTGGGCGGCCCCTCTGTCCTGGACGACCCCCGAGGTCTAGACGGTCCCCGACTCCTGGGCGTCCTCTAGGATCTGGGCAGCCTCCCGGTCAAAGATGGCCCCCCAGGTCCTGAGTGACCTCCCGGTCCTGGACGTCCTCCTGCTCTGGGCTATATGCCCCGACCTCTCAAAACTATTTCCATATCGGGAGCACTTAACGCTACAAGCTGTCGTGTCTAGAACAGAGCCCGAGAATTATCAAACATCATAGCGCTTTAAATGGCTTGGATAAGACAAATGCCAGAACGTCACCATTCATCGAAAAGCTCAAATAAAGAAGATAATGCGCACCTATTTTAGAGTCAGATAACTTTTCACTAACTCTGACATTTCCTTGGGAAGATCGAAACCCATCATGACGATCCTTGACTTCCAGGGCAAGTTTCTTCATGCCTCTGATATTGATTAACAGTAAACCATCACGTGGCAAGCCCTCGCTGTGGCTGACCACTAATCTTATACACTAATCTTACACATTAATCTCATTCGATAAGAAAAAGAAAAAGAAAGGAAAATATGACTTGAAGCTGATGGCATGATGACGAAAGCCAGGGAGCGATCTTTTCTTTGAAAATTTAAGGAGTATAAAAGGGGCTTGAATTCAGGGAGGAAGGGGGATCTTTCATTCTTCCTTCAGCTGGAGATCTTGCATAAAGAAAATTTTTCTATCTTTCTGGTGATCAAGCATCAACAGTATCCAAACAAAACATTCTTTTATAGACTGAACCATAACTGTATCCAAACATTCTTTTCAAGCGAAAAAGCTCAGCCAAGTTAACAAGTTCATTTTGGTGAAATATATTAAGCTTGCTTTTTTCCTTTTCCTCTCTCTCTTGAAGCCATAAATGGTCTCTGGTTGATTTTTTTTTTTGGTACAGCAGGCGATCACACCATTCTAGGGTGAGTCAAACCCGATATATCAGAATACAAAATTTGGGATAAAATAGGCGGACAAGTATCACCCTGATTCCAACTCCAAAAGCCAGAATGGTCAGCAACCCTGGCGGCGATCCAGTCGGCCGCAGAGTTGGCTTCCTTGAAGACGTGCCGAATAAGAGCACAGTGAACACCCTGAAGACAGGCTCGAATGTCAACAATCAAAGGGTTGGCTGGCACACAGACACCCGGGTCGTGACGGAGCCAACGGATAACAGTGATGGAGTCACCCTCGATGATAAGACTGCGGGCGCCCAGGACACGGATGGCACAGGAAATACCTGCCCAAGCAGCAGTCAACTCTGCCAGGGGCACAGATGAGTCAAGCGAACTGAATCCCCTCACAGTTAGCATCTGGCCATTGGGCCCACAAATGATGAAAGCCGAGCTAGTCGATCTCCCCCTAACACTCCCGTCAAAATTGATTTTGACAAACCCTGGAGGAGGGGGCTCCCAGGAGATAAAGATCGTATGACGGTGCGCTGCCTGGGCAGCATGGGAGCTCCAAAGTCCAAGGTTATCAAAATCGGTGATGGGTGACGGGAAGTGTACTCCGCAGCTAAGGATAAAGCAGTCCTAATAATCCTATGAGAAGGAGCAGACTCCTCAGTAAACACCAGCTGGTTACGAGATAGCCAGATCTGGAGGGCAATATAAACTCTCCTCGTGACCCGCTGATGGAATCGTCTCTCCATATCCTGCCTGATCAGACTCAAAAAGGAGATACAAACAATAGAACAAGCAGTATCCCAGGGAAGATCGCCAGATCTCAGCCATATCTGTCTGGCCCAAAGACAGGTGAAAATGGCGTGGTCAACCGACTTCTCCTCAAGGCCACATAAAGGGCAAGTGGGCAGGATACTAAGCCCATGTCTCGAGAGAAAAGCACAAGTGGGGAGACAATCCCTGACCAACTTCCATACAAATAACCGAGCCCTCGGATGTATGGGAAGATGCCAGATCCAAGCCGCATCCAACTGCTGCTGGACTTGAGGCCTATAAATTCTCAGGAGGTCCCTCATAGGTACATGAGGCAAACAAGATCTCCTCCAAACCTTGAAGTCAGGGGTCTGACCATGAGTAAGCGGAATAGACAGAATATGCTGATAGAGGTCATCCCCAAAGAGAGTAGACAACAACGGGGTGTGCCAAACAGAGAGCTCCTGGATGATGAGGTCAGAAATAGTCATACCACTGGGGATAACACTGCTGATGAAGGTAGGCCATCGAGACAGTGGGAGATCAGCAATCCATGTATCTCGAACAACATCCACAGATCCACCATCACCAATCATCCATGATATACTACCCAGGATGTCCGGAGCATGCCAACAAACCTCTTTCCAAAAGAAAGAATGCCCATGGGAAGACTGAGGCTCCTCAGAAGAAATCCAGTCCGCATACTTAGCACGCATGAAGGAACTCCACATACAATGCGGTTCAAGCATAAACCGCGTAGCGTGCCTAGCAATCAAATCCTCCCTCCTAACAGTAAGGGACTGGATCCCCAAACCCCGTCTGAGATAGGTAAACAAACAATGTCCCAAGCTACAAGGTGAGTACCATGACCGTCCTGCATGGAAGCCCAAAGAAAATCCCTGAAGCATCTCTCAATCTTCCTTAAACAAATCAAAGAAATGGCTGCATTAAATAATAGATAGAGAGGAAGAGACGAGAGCACAGGACGTAAGAGGGTTATCCTCCCCATCATTGAAAGCCCGATAACTTGCCAACCGTCCAACCGAACACAGACATGCCTCTCCAGATCACAAAAATCAGAATGCCGAGGCCTTCTCCCAGTGATAGGGATCCCCAGATAGGTCAGCCGATCAGCAATGATAGAAATACCCAGGATATGCGTAATAGCCTGCCTAATGTTAGGCGACGTCTGAGGGCTGAAGCATATCAAAGATTTACTCAGATTAATCTTTTGACCAGAGGCTCTGCAATAAGAGTCAAGAAGAAAGGCGAAAATGGAAGCATTGCTGATAGAAGCCTTGCCCAAGAGGATACAATCGTCGGCAAATAACAAATGAGACAATGCAGGCCCCCGGGGCACCGCACTGTAGGGGATGAGGCAAGATTCCTGCTGAGCCTGAAGAAGAGACCTCAATAGTGCATCAGCCGAAAAAATGAACAGAAACGGCAAAAGAGGACATCCTTGCCTCAACCCAACCTCTGAATGAAAGTAATACGTCTGGTTCCCATTAATAAGGATCGAAAAAGACGGACGATAAACACAGGCCATAATCCAATCAATGAAGAACTCCACAAAACCAAACTCCTGAAGGGTGTAGCGAAGGAAAGCTCAGCTCAATCTATCATAAGCTCTCTCCATATCCAGCTTGACAGCCATAAGACAGTGACGCGCCGATGCTCAATGGAGATCATGCATGAATTCCTAAGCAAGCAGGGCATTATCAGTAATGCTACGCCCACGAAGAAAGTACCTTGTTCCAGAGAAATAAGATGAGGGATCACAGTCTGCATCCGGGAAACTAAGAGGCACGCACAAACCTTATATAAGGTTGTACAAACACTGATAGGCCGAAAGTGCTGGGGAATGGACGGATCGGCCCGTTTCGGAATCAGAGTGACAAATGTCCTATTCCACTCAGAGGGAATAGCTTTCAACTGAAAGACCAGCTGGATGGCCTGAACAACATCTTGCCCCAGGATACCCCAATAGTGACGGAAGAATAAAAAAGGGAATCCATTAGGCCCTGGGGCCTTATCCGCACCAAGATCCCATAACGCCAACCGAATATCCTTCGTCGAGAAAGGTCAAATAAGGGTATCGTTCTCCATGGTGGACACTCTATTAGGGATTGAAACAAGGCGTACAGGGAGCCCATCACCAGTAAGCTCAGTCTATCTCGACCGAAAGAAATAAAAAATTGATCCCTAATAGCCTGATCATCCTTCTGAAAATGGCCCTCAGCATCAGATAATCGCCTGATACGGTTCATTGTACAGCGCTTAATAGTGGCCTGATGAAAGAATCTGGTATTTACAATCCCCTTCCTTGATCCACTGGATCCTGGATCTTTGCTTCCAGAAAAACTCCTGCTACCGAAGAAGGGAGTGGTGAAGTGACAAACTAGACCGAAGGGAAGACAGGTCAGCCTCATCAAGGGCACCGCCCTGGTCCTCTTTATCTTGAAGCACAACAATAATGGATTCAATATTTTCAACTTGCTTCACAATATCCCCCACCTCCCAACGGTTCCAACTAGAGAGCCTACGTCTAGCAAGAGCTAAACGTCTCGAAAGACGATAGATAGTACTCTCTCTAATAGGCAGACGCCATACCTCATGAATAATAGCCCCAGTAGTAGAGTAAGAAGTCCAGAACTTCTCGAATCTAAACAACCGACTCTGCTGCAGACCCGCATCAGTAGCTAAAAGGAGAGGGCAGTGATCAGAAGCTATACGGGATAGGTGGGTGACTTTGGCAGAAGGGAAGAGCTGAAGCTAGGAAGAAGTTGCCAAAGCTCTATCCAGCCTTTCCCACACACTGGCAAACCTTGCCGATTGTTGCACCAAGTAAATTGGGACCCCTGAAACTCAAGATCCAGAAGGCCAGCAGTAGTAATGAAAGATCTAAACTTCTCTCTGGCCGCAGTTCCCACAGACTGTCTTCCCCCTTTCTTTTTATGAGCCCCCACAATGCAGTTAAAATCACCCGCAACAAGGGATGAAAATCCCTGAACAAGCAAAGACTGAATCTCCTCCCAAAGAACCCTGCGTTCCCAAAATCAGTACTGGCATAGACACCAGATAGAAGCCAAGGAACCGAGGTCCCTTCAGAGATAACAGCCGCAACCTGCTGACCACAGCTGTGGAAGGCATCTAGCCGAATCCTGTCCTTCCTCCACAACACCATGATGCCACCAGAGAGGCCGAGGGACTCAACGGCGTAAGAAGCCCAGGAACTGGAAACCATTTTCCGAAACCACTCCAGACTAACTCCAGACAGACGTGTTTCAAGAAGAACACAAAGATCAAGGTTATGCAACTGCACCAATCTTCCAAAAGTGGAGCGGAACGAGGGTTTCAAAGCCCCTCGCACATTCCACATTAGAATCTTCATTCTGATGCTTGAGTGGGGAGGACACCGCCCGTGTCCCCTGACATCTCGTCAATGGGGTGAATACTGGCTTGAGGGGAACCAACCCCCGGTTCCGAGCCAAAACATGCCACTGATTGGGAAGAGTCCATATCCTCCCCCCATCACGTTTTAGAATGGCCTGCTTAAGCTGGGCAACTGCAGACTCATGGGCAATACCCCCCAACAACCCTGATTGGGGAACTGCTGTCACAGACCCCAGCAAAGACTCAGTCGTCCTACGAAATTTCTTAGATCCACGGCAAGTATGAGCAGTAGACCCTCGGACTGAGTCTAGAGAAGCTGAAAATGTGAAGGAATCAGGCTTCTTGCCCTTAGCTGCGATAAGAGCCTTACCTTTGGCTTTAGTGGCTTTGAAAGCCACTCGTAGCGAGGTGGGCTCAACCGGTTGGGCCCGCTTAGAAGGACTCGGAGTTGAGTCCACCCGAATCTCTGGGACCACAGTCTCCATAGCAGCCGACAGTGCACTGAAAGGATTCAAGTTAGCAGCCTCAGAATGAGTTGATTCAGGCATCTGACTCTGACCTGACTGAATAGAGGCCTTAGAGGATGGAATCGGCACGGTCACAATGGACTGGCACAGCACATGATGCTTATCTCCCAATCCCCCAGACTTCGTTTGCAGCAAAGAAGAGGCCGCTCGACCATCAGACCGGCACGCTGCAACAGGAGACTGATGAGACGAACACAAAGGGCCAGAGGAACGAAGCTTCACTGGGATCTGAATCAATGACTTCACTGGTTCCACCACGGCTAACAGAGGCATATTAGCTTTAGTCTCCGGCTCTCTGGCTCCTGACCGACAATCAGACTCTTCAGTCAAAGAAGCAGTCTTCTGAGGCAGAGGGGATGGACACAGAGTAACCACAGCAGAGGAAGAACCCCGACCTCCCTGCCTCCGTGCCACCTTCTTAGGTAATTGCCATTCATCCTTTGAAACAGGGGAAGGAGGAGCAGCCTTACCTAGTGCAGGGGCCTTGGGAGGGACAGATAGCTGCTCAGGAGGGAGCTTCCTTCTCCTCAATGCCGCCATCCATGGCCCGAATTGAAGAGCCGAAACTTGAGATGAGGAGTCCGGCACCATTCCGCAACCACCAGAAAGATGTAAGGAGCCACACCTACTGCAGATGCCTTCTAGGTTCTCATACACAAACGGCTGCCAGAACGGAGAACCAGCTCCTCTGATTCGAGCACCTGGGCGGAGGGGCTTGCTGAGATTAATCCGGAGACAAGCACGAGCAAAGCCCCCCTGTCTTCGATTCAAGGTCGATTCATCCAAGAACTGGAATTCTCCGGCCACAGAGAGAATCGAAGCGATGATGTCCTCCGACCAAAACTCAATGGGAAGCAGTGGCAGTCTGACCCAGAGAAGAGCTTGGAGTAGAGAACAATCGGAGGGGATGAATTCCGCCAGCCACTGTGACATAGCCAAGGGTTGGCCATTAACCACCTAGGGTCTTCCGAGAACCAGCTCCAAGGCAAGAGAATCATCAAAACGGACTATATAGTGCCGATGCGCCATCACCACAACATCAATTCCACCAGAGACTCCAACACGACGGAACTCCCACACCAAAACCTCCGACGGGATCCAACGACCAAGGCTCCGAACAAGAATAGCATGATTCTTCCATCTCCCTATCTCCTCCTTCAAAGATAGCACCGGCACTTGGATGACATCAGGGAAGAGTCGCTCCAGTTCCGCCACCACCACCGAAGGAGATGATGAAACCCATTCAAACGCGCAGCACAAGCATTGTTCCACACGACTTCTCGGTGTTCATCGGGGCATCAGGACCACTGGAGGCTGGGCAGAAGAAGAAGCCATCACCAGGCAGCAGATGATCAAGAACAACAGCTTCAGACAGGGGAAATCAAGGAAGACTGACAGCAGCTTCCGAATCTTACTTAAAGCACGCTCACAGGCACGCTCACAGAATTTTTCTTGCAATTTCAAGCTTTTTCATTCTCTGCCCTAAAGAATCCAAGTGTAAGCTTGCAATTCATGGGGATTAAATTTTGTTTTATGGCGACATTGTAGTTATGATAAAATTTATTTGGGGGCTTGGGACAAGCTCAGACTGAGGCCCATAAAAGGCACCAAAAACATGTAAGCTGCTAATAAAGAGATCTAATGAAAGTCGGTTAAAAAAATTTTATGTATTGCATGCAGTGTAGAAACGCGCAATGATAGACATTGATTGGCTCATGCATATATGATATATGAAAGAATAAAATTAATTTTAATATCTATACACACACGATCAATTATCGCGCATGTTGTGCGTGACCTGGATAGCACTTTGATGCACAAAATCCTTTCCTTCGCTTTAGTGGGATCGAAATGAGGGCTGACGTGACTACTATCCGGCTGCCTCGGTGCCCTTTCCAGGCCTTGCAATTCAAGGGTGGCAGCTGCATTCTCAACTAATAAAACTTAAGCAAGCACCGGCCTTCTATCTGGGCTAGCTGAGAGCTTTGAGATTCAGGTTCCGTAGCCTTCTTCTTCGTTCTTTTGGTGATCTTCGTCGCCTCTCTTTCTTCTTAGCAGAGGCCCTTTCTTCTGCTGCTCCCTTAGCTCTAATGGCATCAAATGCGGCTATCGATGGCCGAGCTTCGAGGAGGAGGACCGCAGATGCTGGGTACTTCTGGGTAGCTTCGTCTCCTTCGTCGACTGAAGTGGCAAGGCTGAAAGCTTCGTTTCCAGAGGTGGTGACGCTTCCGATGGAGGAGCTTGAAGTGGAGGTGGTCGGATGGAAGCAGTCAGCCATCATAGCTCGCTCCTTCCAGAAGTGGGTTCCGACTGAGGCGTATATCAGGGAGTTTCGGCGCGTTGGAATTCCTGGGGATATTGTCCCTATTAGCTTGGCTTTTAGGTGTCATGTCTTCCGATTTGAATCTCTGGAAGCATGTAACCTGGTGATGCAACGACCGTGGGTAATTAACGGCCAGGTGATCAGGATCGAAGCTTGGAGGTCAGAATTTTCTCCAGCTGAGGACTCCATTCCGTCGGCACTGATTTGGGTAAGGTTGCCGAACCTTCCCCTAGAATTTTGGAAGGAGGATTTCCTCAAGACCATCCTGGCATCGGCGGGTGAATTTGTTTGCGCTGACTCTGCTACCCTGGCGAAGAATAGAGGATCCTTCGCCCGGGTTTGTCTTCGTGTTGATCTCAGTCGCCCCCTTCGTCCAGGAGCCCGGGTTCAAGGAATCAATCAGAGGTTCTGGCAGCAATTCACTTATGAAAATCTCCAGGGGATTTGTTTGAATTGTGGCTCGCTTCACCTGCAAGGTCATTGCTCTCTTCCAGCACGGCCAGGTGAGGACGGCTCTGCTTCTGATTCAATGTTTGGGCCGTGGATTGCTGCAGTCAGGCAGCAGAGGGTTGCCTCTGTCCCTCAGTCTGCTGGGATGGGGAAGTCCCAGATGAAGCCTTCATCATCTGCTGCAATCCATGGTTCTGTTTCCCCGTCTGCTAAGGGTGGGCTTCGTCCTGGGACTGAGGGATCGTGTGATGGCTGGATGTCCCCATCTAAGGTGGCTCGTCGGAGGTCCTCTGCAGCCCATAAGGAGGTGATAGATCTGGGAACTGTGCCGAGCCAATCTGGGATTAATAAGGACCAGAATTCTCCAGGGAAGGAGGGTGTGCCGGTTTTGTCTGGCCGTGCCGGTTTGAAGGGTGCTGATAAGGTGCTGCAGTCAGCTAATAAGGAGGGCTCCCGAGACTCTAATCTGAACATTCTGTGTTAACTAAAAATCCATTTTCCTCGCTTGGGTTGGATCCGGGTGCTGAAGGCATTATGGATTGTAGGGATGATTTTCTGGGTTCCTTGAAGTGGGCCAAATCGGAGGTATCCTTGTCTCCAAGGTCTTTTCCCAAACCGGTGGTTCGAAAGGTGAAGGCAAGGTTCCTTCGGTGAAAAAAGGGGGGCTCAATTTATTATCTCCAGTCAGGTTCGACCTATCCCAGTGTGGCCAGGATGATGGCCTGGTGTTGGTAAGGTCACATTCTGATCGGGGTAATGGATCTTCCCTGGAGGCTGTCGCTGGAGATACTGATGGTCAGGGATCAGGATCCTTGTCTGATGTATCTATCATTGAGCCGGAAGGGCCACTGGGCAGTTCAGTTCTGATGTCTGATGAAGGCTCCCTGATGGAAGGGGGTACTGCTGATAGTATTATGTTAGAGGACCAGGGAGAGGTCCCAGTTTCCCCCAGCTTGTAAAATGAAGATTTTACTTTGGAATGTGAGAGGAGCTCGAAAGCCATCATTTCGTTCCTCTTTTGGAAGATTATTACAGTTATATAATTTTGACATATGTGTCCTTTTGGAAATTAGGTTGTCGGGTGATAGTCTGGCCCGGTTTCGTAGGCAGATTGCCCGATCTTCGTCCTCTTACGCTGTGGAGGCTGATGGTCTGTCTGGAGGTATTTTGGCTATTTGGCGTACCTCTGCTATTACGATTGATGCTTTCCACCAATGTAGTTAGCATATTAGCCTGGTTGTCTCTGAGGGTACTTCTAACCCCTGGCTCCTATCGGCGGTCTACGCTAGTACAGACTATCGAGAGAGAGGGTTCTTTGGTCTGAACTGAGTTCCCTTCTTGCTCAAGGTCTTCCTTCTATTATTGCTGGGGATTTCAACTGCATCACTGAGGCCAACGAGAAACGTGGGGGTAGAAGGGTTACAGGCTCAGCTGATATCAGTGAATTTAGATCCTTTATTGCTTTTGCTAGGTTGATGGATTTGGGGTACTCGGGACCCCAATTTACCTGTGTAATAATCGTCAGGGGTCTGCCCGGGTTTGGGAGAGGCTGGATAGAGCTATGGCAACGGCTCAGTGGCTTCATTTGTTCCCTGCGGTTACCGTCACTCACCTCTCTAGGATCGCTTCTGATCATTGCCCAATTTTGATCTCTATAGAGGTTGACCAGTACCAGCGCAAGCAGTTTAGATTTGAGCAGTTTTGGACTGCCTACTCTGCAGCTCGTACTATTATTTCTCAGATCTGGCATCTTCCTGTCAGGGGTAATGCTGTTTATCGGTTATCTCGTCGCCTTAAGATGGCCAGGCATAGATTATCCAGATGGAATAGACTGGAGCTGGGGGATTTGGTTAGACAAATTGAACAGGTTGAAAATGGTATTTGTGTCTTACAGGCTAAGAAAGATCTGGATGGTTTTCTGTTGGACTCGGATCTCTATTCTCTCCGGGATAAGCTTGCTCGGCATCACTCTCTCCTTCGGCAGCAGGAGGTGTATTGGTGGCAGAGGTCCAGGTTTCAGTGGATCTGTGATGGTGACCGTAATACCAGATTCTTTCACAGGCAACCTTGAAGCGACGTGCAGCTAATAGGATCCGGAGATTACTTGATGATGAGGGGAATATTTGCGAGGACACCCACTCTATTAGGGACCTGCTTCTTCATTTTTTTCAGTCTAGATGGGTTGAGTCCTCAGGTGAGGGGGGCCCGGTTATTCCGGTTCGGTCACTGGAAGGTCTCTTCTTTGGATAATAGCATGCTTGTCAGATCTATTACTGCGGAAGAGATTAGGACGGCCCTTTGGGAGCTCGGTCCGGATAAGGCCTCTGGTCCTGATGGGTTCCCGCCTTTCTTTTACCGTCATTACTGGGATAGTGTTGGGCAGGAGGTGGTCTTGGCTATTCAGACGGTATTCCAATCTAAACATATTCCTGTGGAATGGAATCAGACATTTATTTCTTTGGTGCCCAAGCGATCTGATGCCTCTCTTCCGCAGCATTTTCGACCTATTAGTCTTTGCACTACTCTATATAAGGTCTGTGCCCGTCTTCTAGCTCACCGCCTTTGTTTGGTGATTCCTCGCCTCATTTCGGCTGAACAGGGGGCGTTTATTAGAGGGAGGTCCATTTCTGATAATGTCCTCATAGCCCAGGAGTTTATGCATGATCTCCAAAGAGCTCCAGTCAAAAATTGCCTTATGACTGTCAAACTTGATATGGAGAGAGCCTATGATAGACTGAGCTGGGCCTTTTTGTACCACACTCTTCTGGAGTTTGGGTTCGATGGATTGTTCATTGAGTGGATCATGGCTTGCATTCAGAGGCCGACTTTTTCTCTGATCATTAATGGGAGTCCGACGGAGTTTTTTCACTCTTCTGTGGGGATTCGGCAGGGATGCCCTCTATCTCCTTTGCTGTTTATTCTGGCTGCGGATGATCTTTCACGTGCTTTCTATCAGGCACAGTTAGACCAGAGGATTGTCCCGTTTATGGCCGGATCGGAGGGCCCTCTGGTCTCTCATCTTCTTTTTGCGGACGATTGTATCCTCCTTGGCCAGGCTTCCATTGATAATGCGGCTTCATTCCATTCTATTATTCAGCGGTATTGTCAGGCTTCGGGACAGAAGGTCAACTTTCTTAAGTCCTCTATATGTTTCAGCCCGAAGACTTCTAGGTCTATCAGGGAAGCCATTATTAATTTGTCGGGTATTTCTACTCAGACTGACAGGTTTATGTATTTGGGGATCCCTATCACGGGGAGACGCCCCGGTGTTCTGACTACTATGAGCTTGAGAGGAGGGTCCGTCAGCGTTTGAAGGGGTGGCAGGTTATTGGCTTTCGATGATGGCTAGGGTTATTATTATCCGCTCGGTTCTCTCCTCTCTTCCCCTGTACCTCTGTCAAACACTGTCCTTCCGATTACCAGCCTTAAGAGGATTGAGAGATGCTTCCATGATTTTCTTTGGGCTTCTATGCAAGAAGGTCATTGTACTCATCTATTATCCTGGGATACAGTCTGTATGCCTATCCAAGAAGGTGGGCTCGGGATCCAGTCTCTGATTGTCAGAAGGGAAGCCCTTCTTGCTAGACATGCTTCTAGGTTCCTATTGGAGCCGCATTGTCTCTGGAGCTCTCTGATGCGAGCTAGATATGGTGCCTGGTCGTGGCCTTACATAGCTGGTCGCCTCGGGGTTGCTCCTCTTTTTGGAGGGAAGTGTGTCGGTTTGGTCAGACTATTATGGGTCACATATCATGGATGATTGGAGATGGATCATCGATCGATGTTATTCAGGACATCTGGATTTCTGAGCTTCCTCTCTCTCGATGGCCCTCATTTATTAGTATTGATATCCCTTCCAGTTTAAGGGTTAAGGATCTGATTTTCTTAGATCCCCCTGCCTGGCATATCCCCTCGGTGACCCGATTCTTCGGGCTGGAGCTTTCTAGGCGTATTCTATCGCTGCCCCTTACTACTGGCAGTTTATCTGACTCCAGGCTCTGGCAGAGATCCTGTCTCTCAAGAGCTCCTACCAGGGATTTGATGAAGATATTCAGGCCTGTGTCTCAGCGATCAGTGGATGCCGCATGGATTTGGAAGCTTCCTACTCTTCCCAGGGTATAGTTATTTATCTGGAAGCTTCTGTGGGACTGTCTTCCAACCTGTCTTCTTCTCTCTCGGAGGGGTCTGTCGTTCCCACCGTGCTGTCCCTTATGTAGGTTGGAGGAGGAGTCTTCTGAGCATGCTATCTTCATTTGCCCCAGAGCTAGACAGATATGGCACATGTGGGTTATTCTGTCAGGATGGATGATTCGGGTTCACCTCGCTCCTCTTTCCTTCTTGATATTCGTAGAGCTTCTCTGCAGAAGAGTAGTCTTTGGGCTGCCACGGCTTATCAGATTTGGTTATCTAGGAATCAGCTTCTTTTCACGGAGAATTCTATTTCTTCCCCCAGGATTGTGAGGAAGATTAGATCTCTGGTTACGGACTGTGCCCGGGTTGGTTCTGACGTCTCTGGCCTCTGGGGATCCCTGCTGCTACGGCAGCGAACCGGCATACGGTTTTTATCTCCTGGGATCCCCCCTCCAGGGTTCGTCAAAATCAACTTTGATGGGAGTGTCCGTGGTAGAGTTGCTGGTTCTGCTTTTGTCATCCGTGGCCCTCATGGTGACTTGCTGGGAGCGGAGGTTTTGGTACTATTGATTCCTCCGTCCCTATGTCCGAGCTTTACGCGGCTTGGGCGGGCATTTCTTATGCAGTCAGGACGCTCCATGCTCAGAGGATTTTGATCGAGGGTGATTCCAACGACGGTTATTTCTTGGCTGCAGAAGAAGGATTACCTGTTCGGCCCTGCTAATCCGATGCTTTTGGACATTTGGTCTATCCTGCGTGAGGTCGACTGTGCCCAGATCCGCCATATTTATCGTGAAACCAATTCGGCGGCGGATTGGGTGGCTTCTTCTGTGGCTCAGCATGGCGGCTCGTGGATCTGGAGGACGGGCGACCCCTGTCCTTCTCTGTTGAAGCAAATTTTGTATTCGGATCTATCTGGGCTGATTCACACTAGGCTAGTGTGATCGCCCGCTTGTACAAAAAAAAAAAAAAAAAAAAAAAGGTGGCAACGAGCGAGGTCAGGCTGGTGGGTCCCTGCTGGGCTGGACATGAGCTAGGTCCCAAGCCCAGGCTCAACCAGACCTGGGCACTTTTCTTTGGAATTGGTCTGGCTCAAACAAAGGGTGTGCAAAAAAAAAATAAGATAAACCATAAAATCAGAGAGAATTATTATTTTATTTGGTTTGAATCAATTTTTTAAGCTCTTCTTTTGATTTTAGTTTAATTTTTTTTAAAACTAAAAAAAATTGATTCAGTTTTGGTTTGAGTTTATAAAAAATTAATGTAAACTGAATCGAATATTATGCATGTTTATGGACTTTCATTTATATTATAATTAAAATTGAGATAGTATGAGTATATATGAATAATTAAGTTATGTGAAACTATATTTTTTTACTATAAATAATTAATCTGTCATTTGATTGTAAGATTTGACATGAAAACCGGTTTCATATTCATCTAGAATAAATACAGACAGGTTGACAAACCGAAGTGAAAATAAATCAAATTTATTGGCTCAATCGTAGTTCCAATTTTAAGAAGCTGGTCCAAATCAGTTTGGTTTAAAAATATTCTAAATCGATCTGATCCACCTTTAGACACCCATAGCTCAAATTGAGCAGGCGGCCAATTTTTATTAAAAATTCCATTCAGAGCTCAGTCTGACATTTCTTGGGCTGTCTATTTGGCATAGATGTCGGCAGGATCCAAATTGGATCAACAGGACACCCACAACATAAGCTGGCAAAAAAATCATTCAACCAACTGTACTTTTAATTAATAAGTCTAAGTTTGGGATCATTGGTGCGGTCCCTGTTCGATTTGCTTAGGCTTGTTGATAGATTTGCCTCTCTTCGCCGCGGCGTTAATAACTTGGATAAATGCCTGCCAATTCCCCATGTTCACATACTAACCAGAAAGAGCAAACTTCTCATGTCTGAGAAATTAAGTCTTGTTCACGCCTAAATGGAATATTCCAATTGTTAGGCCCCTGTTCCCATCCAAAACTATCAGATGACCAAGCTGTCCTTAAAGCCAGATCAATGAAATTAATATACAATTTTTATTTAAATTAATGTTCTTTATGAAGAGTAGAACATGTTCTATTTAAAAATATAACTAGAGAAACTCATTTAAATATTTTTAGTGAGTGCTCTGAAAACCGTTCAAGTCAGATAGGCAACGGTGGGTAAAGAACAGAAGAAGTCTTCAAGACAAAGCAAACTTGAAGATCCGAGAACAAATGTTACAGCTCGAGTTCCCACTGGAAGGCTTTGGTTGCCTTTGTGTTTTAGATGTTTCCTTGCAGCTTTTTTTTTTTTTTTTTTATACAGGCGGGGATCACATTAATCTTGTACGAATCAGCTCAAAAATATTAGAGTACAAAATTTTCTTAAAACAAAGGGGACAGGATCATCCTGATTCCATATCCAAAATCTCACATGATGAGCCACAGCAGCCACCACCCAGTCTGCCACAGAATTAGCTTCCCGGTAGATGTGCCGAATGTGGACACTGTGAGAATCCCGCAGTGCAGCCCGAATATCGCAGAGAAGAGGGTTGGTGGGAACATGATCGCAGAATCCCGTCCGGAGCCACCGGATAACAGAAAGAGAATCATCCTCAATGAAGAGGCTTTGAGCATGAAGCCTTCAAACAACATGGGAGATACAGCCCACGCTGCATAAAGCTCAGCCATAGGGACAAAAGAATCGAGGGAACCAAAACCACCCACCGACAGCAAGGCTTCATCGTCCCACAAATAATGAAAACAGACCCAGCAAGTCTTCCACGAACACTTCCATCAAAGTTGATTTTTACAAACCCTGGAGGGGGGCTCCCAAGAGATAAAAACCGTGCGACGGTTCACTGCCAAAGCAGCAGGGGAGCTCTAGTGGCCAAGGTTATAAGAATCAGAATCCAGTAAGATGAAGTGCACTTTCAGCAAACATAGATATGATCTTTCGCTCTAGTCTGTGAGAGGAAATAGTATCATCAGTAAAGATAAGCAGGTTCCGCAACAGCCAAATCTGAATCGGCAATAATAGCCCAAAGGCACTCTGCTGTCGGGTGGTCCTCCGGAGAGCATCAAGGAAAGGGGAATACGAGGAACCAGAACCATCCACTCTGCAATTATAACCCATCCTCAACCAAATCTAGCTCAATATGGGATAGGTAAATATGGCGTGGTCTGTAGTCTCCTCCTCCTGCCCACACAGCGGGCAAGTCGCCTCAATATGAAGACCCCTTCTAGACAGCAGGGAGCAAGAAGGGAGACAGTCCCATATGATCTTCCATATGAAAATTGGACCCTAGGATAAACGGAGAGCTTCCAGATCCAAGCAGCATCCCGCGAGTCCTGGGGCTGAGGTTTATACACCTCGATGAGGTTCCTAGTGGGAGCCCTAGAGCGACAAGATCTCCTTCATAACCTCATATCAGGTATGCGGCCCAAGGTAAGAGGAATAAAAAGAATCCGCCGAGAAAGCTCATCCCCAAATAAGCTGGTCACCACAGGGGCATTCCAAGAGGAGAGATCCTGAGTGATGAGATCCTGCACCCTCATACAAAGCGAAACATCCGTGCTAATAAATGACAGCCAACTGGAAAGGGGGAGATCAGAGATCCAGCTATCCTAAACAACATCGACCGAGGAACCGTCGCCAATCATCCACGAAATATTGTTCAGAATAGGCAGAGCATGACGATACACCTCCTTCCAAAAGAAAGAATATCTGCGAGTAGGCTGAGGGTCCATAAAAGGAGACCAATCACCATATCTAGCTCGCATAAAGGAGCTCCAGAGACAGTGAGGATCAAGAATAAACCTCGAAGCATGTCTCACCAGCAAAGCGTCTCTCCTAACAAGCAGGGACTGGATACCAAGACCACCTTCATGCAGAGGCATACAAATCAAATCCAAAGCCTGAAGATGAATACCGTGACCATCTTGCATAAAAGCCCACAGAAAGTTCCTAAAATATAGCTCAATCCTCCGCAAACAAGTGATAGGGACCGTAGCATTAGAGAGAAGATGCATAGGAAGGGACATAAGGACAGAGCGAATAAGAGTTATCCTTGCCATCATAGATAATCCGGTGACCTGCCAACCATCAATCCGATCACGAATGCATCGCTCGAGATTAGCGAAATCACTAATACGAGGACGTCTCCCCGACACATGGATCCCCAAGTATGAAAGCCCATCTGCCTTGGTAAAAATGCCTATAGCTTGGTGTATAGCTTCCCTAGTAGACCTGGAAGTCTTGGGGTTGAAGCAAATCGTGGACTTTTCTAAGTTGACCTTCTGGCCAGAAGCTCGACAGTAGCACTGAATAAGAGAAGCATAACTAACAGCATTATGAAGAGATGCCTGGACCAGAAGAATACAGTCGTCCACAAAAAGAAGGTGGGAGATAGGGGATCCCAAAGGACCAGCCAAAAAAGGGATGATGCGACAGTCCTACTGAGCCTGATGAAAAGCACGAGAAAGGTTGTACGTAGCCAGGACAAACATAAACGGGGATAATGGGCATCCCTGTCTCAGACCCACAGTAGAATGGAAGAAAACGGTCTGAATACCATTAAAAATCAGAGAGAAGGATGGCTTCTGGATGCAGGCCATAATCCAATCAATGAACAGATCGTGAAAACCAAATTCAATCAGAGTTCGATGCAGAAAAGCCCAGCTCAGCCTGTCATAGGCACGCTCCATATCAAGCTTAACTGCCATAAGACACTGTCTAGCTGAGGCTCTCTGAAGATCTTGCATAAACTCTTGCGCAATAGGGACATTATCGAAATACACTGACCTCTAATGAAAGCCCCTTGTTCAACAGAGATGAGCAGAGGAATCACCACACACAGATGGGAGACTAGAAGGCACACACAAACCTTATACAAGGTAGTGCACAGGCTGATCGATTGAAAGTGTTGAGGGGTAGAAGCATCAGAATGCTTGGGTGTAAGAGTGACAAGAGTCTGATTCCAGTCAGTAGGAATGGATTTGGAAAGGAAAGCACTCTGAATAGCTTGAGTAACCTCTAGACCAACGACGTTCCAATAATGATGGAAAAATAATGGCGGAAACCCATAAGGGCCAAGCGCCTTATCAGGCCCAAGGTCCCATAAAGCCATATGAATCTCATCAGCAGTGATCGATCTGATCAGGAGGTTGTTCTCGTGAGCTGAGACCTTCTTCGAAGGAGGAACCTGGAAAACAGGAGCCCTCGCACCTAAAAGCTCAGTCCATTTAGACTGGAAGAACTGAAGTAACTGATCATGGATAACAATGGAATCGTCCTGAAGATTCCCCTCCTCATCAGCTAATCGTCGAATTTTTTAGCTGCCCGATGCTTCAGAGTAGCCTGATAGAAAAACCTGGTATTACGGTCTTCCTCTCGAATCCACTGAACCCTAGATCACTGTCTCTAATAAGACTCCTGCTGCAAAAGTAGGGAGTGATGAAGAGCGAGCTTAGATCAAAGAGAGGAGGTCAGGATCAGGGAGACAGCCATCCCGGTCCTCCCTTTCCTGAAGATAGCAATATTAGCTTCAACCTGCTCAATATGTCTCACTAAGTCCCCAACCTCAAGTCTGTTCCATCTAGAAAGGCGATGCCTGACCAACTCCAACCGTCTAGAGAGATGGTAATAGCATTACCTCTCATCGGTAAATGCCAAACCTGGGCTATAATGGCCCGAGCCAAGGAATAGGAAGTCCAGAACTGCTCAAATATAAACTGTCGCCGCTGATGAAGATCAGTGTCAGTGGATATCAAAATGGGACAGTGATCAGAAGCAATCCGGGGCAGGTGAGTGACAGTGCAGAAGAAAACATCTGGATCCACTGGGAAGTGGCCAAGGCTCTATCCAATCTTTTCCAAACATGAGCCGAACCCTAGCGATTGTTACACCAGGTGATTGGGATCTCGAGAATCACAAATTCAGCAAACCAGCTGAGGAGATAAATTATCTAAACTCAGAAATATTAGCTGAATCAGTAACCCGCCTACCACCTTTCTTTTCGTTAGTCGCAGCAATACAATTAAAGTCACCAGCCGAAATAGAAGGGATACCCTAAGCACGGAGGGAGAGAACCTCAGACCAAAGAACATGCCTTTCCCTGAAATCAGTGCTAGCATAAACTCCCGAGGAGCCAGGGTCAGAAGACCCCTCCGAAACAAGAAGAGCAATCTGTTGATTACACTTATGAAAGGCATTCACCGGCACCGAGGAGTGGCGCCAAAAGCAACAATCCCATCGGATAGGCCCTCAAACTCCACAACATATGAAGATCACGATCTGGCAGCCTATCTCTGAAATTGGACCAAGCTGTCTCCTGATAACCAGGTTTCCATGAGAATACATATATCAAAATTATGGATCTGCAATAGTCTACCAAAGTGTTAGTAATAGTGCCCTAGGCCTATTGTATGGACATTGTATTTTGAATATTTATGAACATTTACTATTATCATAATTTACATATTTATTATATAATAATGTCCTTGAATAATATTATGAATTATTCTAATGTTCCTAATCGGTTATTGTTGTGGGAATAATAATAATTAAGATTAGTATGAAATTTGATTGATATTCATGGGATGAATATGTGTATGAGATACAAATCAAATTTATATGTACTTGTTGAGAACAAATATTGGACAAGACCCGCCTTGAGATTAATACATGGATCAAAGTCATAAGTTAATCTCTAGTAGTTGTGTCATTAAATCCTTAGACCTGAGATTGCCATAGTTCTCAACATGAGAAATATTATGTTTTGACATAATCAAACGTTGTCTTTAACCGGATGATTATAAAGATTATGATTGAACATAATAAGAATCATGTAGTGAGATGTGAGTGATTAAGATGGAATTTGTCCCTCTTATTATAAGAGAGATATCTCTAGGCCCCTCGATGATTGAGACTGAGAAATGCATGGCCATGCTCAAATGAATTGATGGAGATCAATATCATTTGTTTAGTTAGTCTAATTGGTTTCAAGAAATTAAAGATAGAGAGATATAAGGTTGACTTTATCGATGCCTTATATTCTATCAAGATATCATGTGACAAAAGAATTATATTAATAGCTACTTTAAGGTTATCTCGGATATGAGCTTTTCATTTAACTTGGGTAGTCATAATGTCTTGCTAGAGGCCGCTTATGACTTGTAGGTTCAAAATGTGATTTAGGCCTACTACCAACGTTAATTGAACCTATAGGGTCGCACACTAAGAATGGACAATAATGGTTACGATTTGTTACTCTCTATATAATTTAAAATAATGAGATTATTTTAAATTACAAATAATAATTAGTTGTCATTTAGATTCGAGTTTAATTTTGAGAAAATTTAAATTCATAATTTAAATTGTGACAAGTAATTAAATTGTTACATTTTCTTATTGGATAAGGAAATAATCCATAAAATTTTTTTTGGTTAAAAATATATATTCCTTATTTGTAAGGAAGGATTTAAATTGTTATTATTTAAAAGGAGTTTTAAATAATATCAATTAAAATCTTAGTTAACCAAAATTTCTAGCAGGCTTGTATATATGTTCGATATATACGTTTTAGAGTCTATGGGGCATTTGAAAGGTAACGTCGATTGGGGCATTTGAAAGGTAACGTCGATTGGGGCATTTGAAAGGTCACGCTCAGACCCAAAATTTTGAGTTAGAGTGACAACCCGCCGCATGCCCAGGTATGCGAGGCATCTTAAAATCTTGATATACGATTCAATCGGCAATAAATATAAAATTAACCATAATACAATTGATAGTTATAAGTTTTGGGTATCCAACCCTACATCCAAATCATGCTAATAAAGTTGGGCTACAACAAGCCCTACACACAAACATAATAGGATTACACCAATGCAATGGTTCTTATTTTATTTATTGGAAGCTCCATCAATCTGCACACATCCATCATCAACCCTGATGCTCTGAAAAACATTGTGAAGGTTTAATGAGTTTACACTCAATAAGTAAGCCTATTATACAATCATATCATACTTGAATTATATTTAACATGCTATATGTATTTTATCAACTTAACATAATTTAAACATATGATAAGCATCAGAATATGCACTCTAGCAAACTCACTGTTTATGAATTATAGATTTCCTATGTGTCCCATGGCCCTGCAATACCTCAATCAGAGCACATCCTCTAGATGCGTGGCCATCAACATCCACAGAACACATTGTACGATGTGTGGGGCCATACCATAATAGAACACACTCTACGATGTATGTGGCCATAAAAATCATACAGAACACATTGTAAGACATGTGGGGCCATACCATAACAGAACACACTCTACGGTGTGTGTGGCCATAAAAATCATACAGAACATGTCTACAATATGTGGGGCCATATCATAACAGAATACATCTCCAGTGTGTGAGGCCATAAAAATCAAACAGAACACATCTACAATGTGTGGGGCCATAGTAAAGGAGAACCGCGGTGACACATATAATCTATTTAACATTTTCATCACATGTGCATCATGCATCTATATTCACAATATCTCACAGTGGTTTGCACAGTACAAGGAAATGCATATATCACCTCAATATAAACATGCCGTACAGGCAATCACAATTCTGGCATATACATCAATAAATCATTTCTTACAATATTACCAATCATATAATTGTTCATTTGAAATCCACAGTTCCATACTACATAGACAATTCAGTTAATTTATAAAAATGCATGCAAACTGTATATACTCAATTTATTAATTAAATAATTAAATTGCATAATAGTCTTACTTACCTCCTACGCAAAAATCCAAATGATGCACCAAACCTACATGATCAATGTACATAATTAATTCACTGAATTCTAATTAATAAAATGACCCTTAAGACCCTACCCAGACTAGTTCACGGGCCCTACTTTGGGCTCGAATATCTTCCACTATACATACCCAATTGAGGAAGTAAAAATACCCCATGAAACTAGAATTTACCAAGATTCTAGCCATATAATTATTTGCTAATCCTAGCCCGTTACGGGGCCCAAAAACTAGCCCCAAAACTCATACCTGCACGGCCCAAAAGGCCTGAACCGGCCGGCCCAGCCGGCCCAGTTCAGCCAAAGCCATCCCCCCGCTCCCCTGTTTCGCCCGAAACAGGGGACAGCTTCTGGCCGGTGGCCAGGGCCGCCGCCGGCCTAATCCCGTCCGTCCCAGCCACCGGAGGCCGGGCCGGAGCCGGCCGCCGGCCTCCTTTCCCCCTCTATCTATCTCAATTTCTCTCCCTCTCTCTCTATCTCTCCGCTGCTCCCGCATGGAATTCATCGCGCCGGCGATGATTCCGGCCAAATTGGGGCCGGTCCGGCCGCCGTTGGCCGGACCAGAGCCGGCCGCCACCGCGGCCGGCCTCCCCTCTCTCTTCCTCTCCTTAATTTCTCTCTAATTCCATCTTACATCCGCGCGGCACAATATGTGCCGGTGGCACGGCCGGCCACCTTGGCCGGCCGGACCTCCACCGGACGCACGCCCGGCGCCGGTGGAGGCGACAGGCCAAAGCTCGGGCCCATAACGATTGGCCCTCTCTCTCTCTCTCTCTCCACCACCACCCCGCCGGCCAAGGCTCAGGCCCGGCGCGGCGGCGAGCACGCCGCCGGGCCTGAACCAAGGTTCGTCCGATCGGTTTCCATCTCTCTGCCTCCCGTGCTCTCTCTGTCTCCCAGTCTTTGTCTCTCTCTCACTCTTTCTCTCTCTCTCTCTGGACCAGGGGATTACCTGATGGATGAAGTGCGCCAGCATGAAGGAAGGAGTCATTCTCCAACTCCTTTTATTCTCCCACGCGACGCCTCGGATCAATAGAAAATGGGAACCCATCCGACACGCGAAGACCCAAGAAACCAGACGTCGCATGGAGATCTAAACGTGGGAGTCAAGATGCCAGGTGTCCCCAAAAATAAATACCAAGAGTTACATTCTCCCATAATAATTACCGGGGGTTACACCGGCCGAAACATCCACCCTTCCCTTCCGGCTATATAAACACCCCACCACCCATGGTAACACTCGCAACCACTCGACGCTCGATTTAGACACCAAGCCAGTGTCTTAATTCCAAGCGACACTGATGGCTGGCCCAAGAGCATGCACCGCGGTCATCAGTCTTCTGCTCGTAATGGTGCTTTTGGCCTTTGCGCCGCATGGGACGAAGGCGGTAACGTGCCCGCAGGTATACGGGGCGCTGACCCCGTGCATCCCGTACTTGGGCTCCGGCGGCGCGGTGGCTCCCCAGTGCTGCAGCGGCGTGCGGTCGCTGCTGGCAGCGGCCCGCACGGTGAACGACCGTCGCACCGCCTGCCGGTGTATCAAGACTGCAGCTGCCGGCCTGTCCTGGCTCGACATCGGCCGGGCCAGTGCACTCCCGGGCAAGTGTGGCGTTTCCTTCCCTTATAAGATCAGCCCCTCCATCGATTGCTCTAAGTTAGCCTTTTTAATTAATTCACGCTCTTTGTTCTCTGATATTTGAATTGTTGTTTGGTTGATCTGGTTTAGTGACTGTCTTTGTGTTTGTGTGTGTTTTGGGGGCTTGGCAGGATTAATTGAAGTGGGTGCTGCAATGAGTTAAGTGAACGTGGAGGTATATTATAGATAGAATAAAGAGGTTATATGTAACTTCGAGTACGTGTGTGGGGGTCCTGGGAGTCATTCTCTAAGTAGTGAGAGTGGTTCTTAGCTTCAGCTGTTATAAGGAGTCGTGCAGCCTCAATATGTGAGCTCACGATCGTCATATATGTTATCTATGATGATGCTACTTTTATTTTATATAAATAAGCATCTCTCTCGTTTTATGATCATTATGTGATCTCTGGTGACGGTCCTTTCACTTCTGAAGCTAAATATTAATATTAGCAAGCATCTCCCTCCCTCAAGATAGTGCATGTTGTTCCACGTCGAACTCGACTACAAGGGAAATGTACACGTGTTATGCGTTTCAAGGTACGATGGAGGTGTTCGATGATTAAAAGGTACAGCGAGTCTTATCCAACCTCTGCGTTAGACATCCATCTCTGAATTCAATGCCATCTTTTCTTAAGAAAACTTCCTATTCTGTGAAAAGATAAGTCTAACTGTGAATTAAACCGTATCTAAATATGTATAAAAACAGACCAAACCAAACTTGTGTAAGGGGCTAAATATTAATGAATGACTAATTGTATAATGACTAACTGGTTAAACATCGAATGACTGATTGTATGAAGACCAACTGGTAAAACCCGTAAGCAATGCAGGCGACGATCGAGCACTGGAAGCATTTCCATTGGAAGATTGGCGGTCAAGAATGGAATGGGCCCATGCTCATTACTTTAATTTCCTGAACTTTAGAATAAGTCAGAATCGAGGCTTGACTGCTGAGCAACAAAGAACTTCTGCTGGAGGAAAGCTGAAGTTAAGGTAATGTTTGAAATAGGGGATAAGAGAGGATATCCCCTCTTATTTCCAAAAGCAATAACTATAAGGGATAGCTGGGAATAAAGTTAACCAAAGGGATAATCCATGGTTAACTATAGGATATCCCCTCAATTTATTCCCTAGAGAATGCAGGAATAGCTGATTATCCTTCCAAATAAGAGTAAAAAAAAGTTATCCTATGAATTTACCTTTTTGCATTTGATATGATCAATAGGATAGCCAATGGATATCCCTAGGGATAGCTAAGGGACAAACTCTATCCCGTACACTTATCCATGGATAATATTTTTTCTATCAAACACTACTTAAAAGAGCATGAGCAAGTCCTTTCGCGCCAAAATAGGACACTGTGGAACAACTTCGACACCAGAAGCACCACAGAGAGTCTCTCAAAGGTCGTGTTTGATAGCCCAAAAGTTATTCCTGGATAAGTGTACGGGATAGCATTTATCCAGAGGATAGCTAAGGAAACAAGCATCTTTTTAAAATTACAATTTTGCCATCAAGGGATAACTTTAGTTGTTCCTGGGTTTCATAGGGAATAAGTTCAGGGGATAACCCATGGTTAAACATGGATTATCCTCTCTGGTTAAATTTTTTTAGATCTATCCCCTCTAGCTATAGCATTTGGAAATAAAAAGAATATCCAAAAATATTCCCTTATCCTCCGTAACAAACACTACCTAAAAGAATCTATCCAACTTGTCCCGTTAGAACAATAGAAACCGACGTGCAAAACAACACTAGCGTCTCAAATAGTTAACTTTTGAGCTCTTCATTGAGCTTTACTAACTTTGTCTTTAACTGGTTGTCCCATGCAAGAGATCTAGAGATCACATGCTGGTGATGGCCATGCCACCATATTTCTCAACAAAAAAAAAAAAAAAAAAACTTTATTAAGTTCATTAGAAAATAAAATAATGATGAGCAGTGTTGTTGTACGTACAGATTATCATACAAAATAGTCGCATGACGAGTAACATTTTAATTTACCATGATCTCACATATAACGAAGTTATTTACTCAATTTGATGCTCAACAAATATTTTCTTCCATCTAACAAAAATATTTGAAATTTCTAAATATCATTTCATTAAGATGGCAGTGAAAGTGCAAAATAATTATGAAGACTATTCTAGTAATGGCTGTTACAATATAGAAGCAGTACGTCAGATAATGCCTGTTATTTTATTCATCAATCATAATAATTATTAAATAAATTTTTATTATATTTTTTTTATAACACATATTGTACAAGGGTAGCACTTGTGGATATAACTTGAGAATATGAGTTAAACTAGATACGAAGTTAGTGAGTTTAGATTAAGCATAAACAAATTTAGATCAAAATTGGGTTGATCCATTAGATATGATTAATAAACAAGTTGGATTATGGATTGACCTAATAGTTTAAAATTGATCCATAATTAATCTAATTATTAAACAAGCTAATTTATATTTACTTATCGGGATATGATCTATCAAATCTATTTATCTAAATTAATATTATTTTAATTAATTATTATTTTATGATGATGATTATATATTTATGTAAGATTTATCTTTTTTTTTTTGAATAAAATTTTTTGTTCATGCTTTAGTTATAAATTTTAATATATAATTACTTTGATATTAAGCATATTATACAAATTATATGGGTTATATTTCTGATTTGATTTAAATGGGTGAGTTTGGTTTGATCAATTTATTATTATATTTTAAAGCTGATTTAATTTATTTATCATCCACTAATATGATTTGCTATCCTTATATATTTGACATGGAAGGCTGAGAAAAGCAAACATAGCATGGACCTGGTTTGCAGGGATCCAGTGTCGTCCAATTCACCCACTTCTAATATGCTCAGTTTCTCCAAGCAGAAGAAAAACTAAATTCCTGCAACCCAGCACGTACCACCGCTGAGGCAGCTCAGCAACCTTGAAATTTAGCTCAACCACCACATTCCCATCCTGTCCAGACCTGCCATTGCCTCACGGGTGTCTGTCCCTTCAACAATCCAAGCATTCTTTGACACGCTCCCAGCCAAAATAATTAATTCATATCTCACATGCCTCTCGGCCACAAGTCAGGATCGCAATCACGAGACGTCAACATGGTGGAAACGAAGTATAAAATAACTAATAAACCAGCGCATCCTAATATGCTTTCAAGTTTCAACAACCCACCTCCCTCCTCTTCCTCTCTATAAAAACCCCCCACCATATCTCAACACTAAACAACAACATTGCTAATTACTTTCGAGCTAAGCGAGGGAAACCAAGGCTCGATCTGTGCCGATTTCAATCTATATACTAACTACTAAAGAGAGTCATATATATGGCTGGTTCCAGTACTGTGTGCATTGTTGTAGGCCTCGTGCTCGCCATGGCGTTGCTGGCGCCACCCTGCAGGGTGACTGCGATGACATGCTCGGATGTGTTTGGAGATCTGCTGCCATGCGTGAGGTACGTTCAGGCGGGTGGGGTGGTGGCTCAGCAGTGCTGCAGTGGACTGCGATCGCTGGTGGCAGCGGCTCGCACTGCAGATGACCGCCGCACGGCGTGCAGGTGCCTGAAGATGGCCGCTGCGAACTTCTCCGGGTATGTCAGCCGGGCCATCTCGCTCCCGGGCAAGTGCGGCGTCTTCATCCCCTATCAGCTCAGTCCCTCCACTGACTGCTCCAAGTAAGCCTAGCCTATCTTAATTTTGATGATAGGCTTTGTTCTATATTTTGATGCGAGAGGAATATTCTAGTTATCTTTTATAATATTCATCTGGGTATGTTTTGCTTGGCAGGTTAATTGAAGTGAGGGTTAAGCGGGCTTGGCTTGGTGGAAGGAATAATTAAGGAGTCTAGAGAGCGAGAACTAGTCTTGCCTCCATGCGTCTGTGACTCTAAAGACCGTCCCGTAGCAGAGGGATTGTTTTTTTTTAATTTTATTTTATCCTATTATTTTGAGTTGTTGCAGTGGGTGGGTGATACAACTCCAGTTGGCATGCTTGTTATTATTTTATGATTTATGATGTTATCTTGTAGTTGGGAAAAGGCTTGGATGAACGTTAGAGTTGAGTATGATGTTATCTTGTGATCAGAAAAGCTGAAGAACCAAACGCTGGCCAGTTTGATTCATTCAATCTCCTGTCTCCAGCTGGCATTAGATTATCAGCAATGTAATCCCAATCAATAAATTGCTAAAAGTATCATTCTAAAATATTTGATTCGTTCAAAATTTTACCATCAAATTCCAAATAAATGAGATTGACGTGTTTGATTCAAAAACCCAGATTACTGGAATTCTGGTAGGAAACCGAGTAAATTTCAAAAAATACTCCAGATTTCTAGAAATAGAAATAATGGCATATAACAGCTATATAATTTATAGCAATTGATGGGACCAATAAGCCCCATAGGCAATCGGAATTGAACTAGTCATTTCTGGAGTTGGCCTCGAAAGACACCCCCTCGGTCTTGGCCACTCGGCCCCCTCAGCTCAGCATGAACAGTGCTCGACATCGGTATAAATTGTGCCCGACTTTATCGCCTATCACTGTCTGTGCAGGACTACAAAAAGGTGACGTGGGGGACACATATGGCAAGCGTTGTAATGGTCGGTCATGCTCCGCCGCAACCTGCAACAGCTGTCCAAACCAAATAGGGCATGCCAACCAGCTGCAGCTACCTACTCTGACGGACACAGCTTGCAGCTCTGACATGTCACATGGAGGTAAGCTCCACTGTTGCTGCCATCAATAAATGCTCTGACAAGTGATTATGTCCAAAAACTAGTAGGCTCTAAGCACCAATAAAAAGAGTAAGGGGACCCGACCAGATAATTAATAACTCATCCCACTTCTAAACGCTCATTCTTGCTCACATAGAACATGGCTCTAAGCCTTTTTCACTACAAGAAAATACTGAAATAGCGACGCAAATTTAGCGACGCAATGATGCATCGCTAAATTGCGACCACTTTGCGACGCCTCCATGACAAAAACATTGCGACGCAATTAGCGACGCATTAGCGACTCAATAAATCAGAAAATTAAAAAAAATTAATTTTTTTTATTAGCGACGCAAATAATGCGTCGCAATATTTTTGAATTAATTTTTTATAAAATATAAATATGGAAAAAAATATTACGACGCAACTCAGTGCGTCGCAATGTTTTTTAAAAAATTAATTATGTTAAATAGCGACGCATTAGCGATGCAATAAACTAAAAATTAGAAAAATTATTTTTAATTTAGCAATGCACCAATTATGTCAAATAATTTAAATAAAATTAATTTTTATAAAATATAAATATGAGAAAAAATATTGCTACGCAACTCAGTGCGTCACAATGTTTTTAAAAAAATTAAATAAGTTAAATAGCGACGCATTAGCGATGCAAAAAACCAAAAATTAAAAAATTATTTTTAATTTAGCAACGCACTAACTACGTCGAAATTATTTTAAATAAAATTAATTTTTATAAAATATAATTATGAAATAAAAAAATTATGATGCAACCCTATGCATCGCAATGTTTTTAAAAAAATTAATTTGATAAATAGTGACGCATTAGCGACGTAATAAACTAGAAAATTAGAGAAATTATTTTTAATTTAGCGACGCACTAGTTGCATCATAATTATTTTAAATAAAATTAATTTTTATAAAATATAATTATGAAGAAAAAATTGCGACGCAACCCTGTGCGTCGCAATATTTTTTAAAAATTAATTATGTTAAATAGCGACATAATAAAATAGTAAATTAATAAAAATAATTTTTTATTTAGCGACGCAAGTATTGCGTCGCAATATTTTTTAAAAAATAAATTTTATAAAAATATTAAAAATAATTATGAAAAAAAATATTGCGACGCACATGTGTGTGTGTTAAACTCTAATCATATGAGAACTGGAGCGAGATAAGATACAAGAAGAACGAAAGTTAAATGACTAGCCTCTAAAGAAAGACTTCAATCCAAAGAGATAAATAGGGGCCAAAAAGAACAAAAAAATGATCCAAACGGTCGGATCGATCGCAACCATCGGATCATCGCCGATCGGATCAATCGCGGCAGTCCGAGATCGATTGTCACCGACCGGGATCGATCATGGCTTCGATCGATCGCAACCATCGGATCGTCGCCGATCGGATCGATCGCGATGGTCCGAGATCAGTCGTCCCCGACCGGGATCGATCATGGCTTCGATCGATCGCAACCGTCGGATCGTCGCCGATCGGATCGATCGCGACGGTCCGAGATTGGTCATCCCCGACCGGGATCGATCATGGCTTCGATCGATCGCAACCATCGGATCGTCGCCGATCGGATCAATCGCGACGGTCCGAGATCGGTCGTCGCTGACCGGGATCGATCATGGCTTCGATCGATCGCAACCATCGGATCGTCGCCGATCGGATCGATCACAACGGTCCGAGATCGATCGTCGCCGACCGGGATCGATCATGGCTTCGATCGATCGCAATCGTCGGATCGTCGCCAATCGGATCGATCGCAACGGTCCGAGATCGGTCGTCGCCGACCGGGATCGATCATGGCTTCGATCGATCGCAACCATCGGATCGTCGCCGATCGGATCCATCACGATGGTCCGAGATCTTTCCTCTTATTTCCTTCTCTTTCAAGAACACAAATCTTCCCTTTTCTCTCTTGTTACTCCCTCTTTCAAGAATGCTAATCATCATCCTCCTCCTCCTCCAAGCCTCTTGAACCCTAACCTTAACGCTAATTACTCTTCGTTATTTTCGTTTGTGTCTTGTTTACTGTTCATTCTCTTGAAGAGCCATCATGGACGAAACAAACCGAAAGAGGAAGCACAGCGAGAACCAAGACGACGATCCTCTCGTCCTCTGCCTCTCTCCTCCCAATTGCCGCAGCCTTACACTTCCAAACAACAGGTTCCCTTCCCTTCTGTCCCCTCCCCCACCGCCACCGCCACTGCCGCCACAACCGCAACACCTCTCATCTCCTCCCCCTGCCCAGCAGCCACCTCTTATTCTCCCCTGCTTCACCTCCGGCCCCTCCGCCGCCGCTGCCCCCATTGCCGTTAGTGCCGCCAGTCCACAAGCTTCGCGCCCGTAGCAACCGCTCCCAAGGTCCCCGCTACGCCGACAAATCCAATACTGTCGTTCCTCCTTTCCCGTGGGCAACCGACCACCGCTCCACCGTCCACTCCCTCGTCGACCTTCGCTCCCTAAACATCACAGAGATCAACGACGAAGTTCAGTGCAGGCACTGTGACGCTCGCTGGGTCATCAAATACAATCTTGCGACCAAGTTCGCCGAGCTGGCCGAGTTCGTCGTGGCGACGAAGCAAGATAAGCATGACCGCGCGCCGCATATATTGAGTCGCAATGATTTTTAGAAAAAAAAATGTTGTAAAAAATTTTAAAATAAAATATTTGCGATGTAATATTTGCGTCGCAATTATTTTCAAAAAATATAATTTTTATCATTTATAATTATTTAAAAAATATTGTGATGCATTAGCGATGCATTTTTCTAGAAAATAAAAATAATTTTCTTAGAAAACAAGTTTTAATATTGCGACGCAAATATTGTGTCGCAATATTAAATTAAAAATAAAAGTAATAAATAAATTTAAAAATAAAACATTGCGACGCAATATATGCATCGTAATTATTTTCAGAAAATATAATTTTTATCAAATAGAATTATTTAAAAAATATTACGACGCATTAGCGATGCATTTTTTAAGAAAATAAAAATAATTTTACAGAGAAAATAATTTTTAATATTGCGACGCATATATTGCATCGCAATTTTTTAAAAAAATAAATGTAATATAAAAATTTAAAAAATATTGCGATGCAATATATGCGTCGCAATTATTTTTAAAAAATATAATTTTTATCAGTTATAATTAATAAAAAACTATTGCGACGCATTAGCGACGCATTTTTTAGAAAATAAAAATAATTTTCCAAGAGAAAATAATTTTTAATATTGCGATGCATATATTGCGTCGCAATTTTTTTAAAAAATATAATTTTTATCAGTTATAATTATTAAAAAAATATTGCGACGCATTAGCGACGCAATTTCCTAGAAAATAAAAAAGTTTTCCCAGAGAAAATAATTTTAATATTGTGACGCATATATTGCGTCGCAATGTTTTTTAGAAAAATAAATGTAATAAAAAAATTTAAAAAAATATTGCGACGCAATATATGAGTCGCAATTATTTTCAGAAAATATAATTTTTATCAGTTATAATTATTAAAAAAATATTACAACGCATTAGTGACGTAATTTTTTAGAAAATAAAAATAATTTTTTCGCTGGACATTGGCGCCAAATTAGCGACTCATTAGCGACGCAATTAGTTGCGTCACTAAGTTTTGCGTAAAATAATAAAAAGCCAAATTAGCGATAGATTAGCGACGCGTTGTTGCGTCGCTAATCCATAATAAATTTTTTAAAAAAATAGCGAGTGCTTAGCGACACAAATTTGTATCGCTAATCACTACTATATAAGCTTTGTCGAGCCGCCCTCCCCCGCTTCTCTTCTTCTTCCTCTTCTTACCCTAACTGCCGCCGTCCGCTCCTCCGGCTCCCCCCGTCCTCTCCCCCGGCGGCAGCTCCCCCCACTACGGCGGCGTCCCCTCTCGACCAAGGTAAGGCCCCCCTCCTCCTCATTTAAAAAAAAAAAAAACCAGGTTCGGGCCACGTCTTCTCCGGCCATGGCCGCTGCCGTGGCCGGCCATGGCCTGGCCACGGTGGCCAGGCCACAAAAAAAAAATTAACAGCTAGGGGGGGTTTTCCCCACCCCCCCTTTGTTTTCTCCGGCCACGGCCGCTGCCGTGGCCTGGCCACGGTGGCCAGGCCACCAAAAAAAAATTAACAGCTAGGGGGGGTTTTCCCACCCCCCCTTCGTCTTCTCCGGCCACGGCCGCTGTCGTGGCCGTCTTCTCCGGCCACGGCCGCTGCCGTGGCCGGCCGTGGCCTGGCCACGGTGGCCAAGCCACCAAAAAAAAACAGCTAAGGGGGGTTTTCCCCACCCCCCCTTCGTCTTCTCCGGCCATGGCCGCTGCCGTGGCCGGCCAAGGCCTGGCCACGGTGGCTAGGCCACCAAAAAAAAAGTATAACGGGTTCCCCCCACCCCTTGGTCTTCTCCGGCCATGGTGGTCAGGCCACAAAAAAAATTTAACATGGGGGGTTTTTCCCACCACACCCCCCCCCCTTCTTCTCCGTCCACGGCCACGGTGGCCAGGCCACAAAAAAAAAAATTTAAAGGGGGGGTTTTCCCCACCCTGTTAATTTATGTCACACAATAGTGATACTAAGTGATACTTGCTTTGATAGGACTAATTCAAATGGTCACACAATAGTATTACTATATATATATATATATATGGAGAATGATCATTCTAATAAATTAGTTAATTTATGTCATTAGTCGTAGCTCTTTGGATAGACTGATTTAGCTCATCAATCATGACTCTTTAAATCAACTGATTTAGCTCATAAATTGTAGCTATTTAGGTCAATTAATTTAGCATATCAGTTTTAACTTTTCAAGTAAGCTGATTTTAGACCATCAACCTTAGCTCTTTAGATCATCAATCAAAACTCTTTAGATAGGTCGAGCTGAATTATCTTAGCTATTTAGGTCAACTAATTTAGCTCATTAACCATAACTCTTTAGATTAGCTAATTTCAAAATAGCAGTCGTAGCTTTTCATTTCTTTATAACTGTTTATGCAATAATATTTGTGCATTTGTAGTTATTTACAATTGTTATGTCTTGATTATTTACATTCTGCTTCAAATTGAATGATGCATTAAATTATATAATGCTAGAATGAAAGTTTTGTTGTAGTTTTATTTAATTTTTAGCAATAAATTAGTAGTTTCAATGATTTATATTTTAGTCTTCACAAATTTATATTTGACATAATAATCTTAAGAAGTCAGTGACTATATATATAGAACACTATTCCTATATATGTATAATTGACAAGAATTTATGAATAACAAGCATTAATCGTAATATTGCGGATGATGATGTCCAAGAAATTATGGATGCAAATGTTCGGTTTCCTTCCGATGATAATGAAACTGAATCGCAGTCCGATACGGCATCAGATGTTGAACCAACATTTCACGAAACAAATGATACCGATTAAACATAGAGGTTTTTTTAAATTCAACTTTATTTTATAAGTGTTAAATTTTTATATAGTCAATCATTAATCATAATTTAATTGCATGAATCTTTAGTATTTTCAGTATGATGGGCAGAGATAGATCTACCGACGACATACGGAGTGAGCAGGGACGTAGCCCTGCTGCATCAGATCACACGAGCTTTGGAGATAGAGAGTTTGGATCTCCATACATCGCACAGCCTTCGGGTGATCCTGCATTGGTATTACCATCCAGCCGATCGGCACATACCTCCAAGAGTTCTTCCACCATCGACCACACCGTACTTCGACTGGATGCTCATGGGCTGTAAGTATATACTAATTAAAAATATATGTTTATGTTTTTAAGTCAATTACTTATAAACATGTATTTTTTAACAGATTTATTGAGCAGCATCATGTATCCAGCCACATCACCTCCGTATTTCAAAGGTGTGCATATCCCAGTGGCTATGATTGGCGCCACGTATCTGCAGCCACGAGGGAGTTTTATTTTTTTGAGTTTCAGGTAAACTTATTAAATACAATTTATCACTAATATTAAATTTCTTAATCTTAATAAATTCTGAAACTAACTGTTTATTTTAATGCAGAAAAAGTTTACGTGGGACCCTGCCAGCCATGATGCCATTAGGACAGCATGGGAGGCTCTTACGGGATGCCGATACTCCGACATGCTTCATCGTTGGAGGTCATCGGGTCAACATCCTGCGCATATGCCAGAGGGTATTTGGCACGAGTGGCAGCAGGCTTGGCAGTCCGATGGCTGGCGCAGGAGGTCCGCATCAGCCAGCACGAACCGCCGATCCGAGAGGGGCGGTCCTGGCACGGGTCTCTCCCACCATACTTCGGGCTCCATTTTGATTCAGGGGCACAGACGCCGTATGATAAGAAAACATAAATAATTTAATTACTAATTTAGTTATTTACAAATATTTGCATTAATATCAATTTTTTTATTGTTATAGTCTGAGCAGGAGGGTGGAGATCCTGGTGAGTTTCGTCTATTCAGGGCGACACACACCAGGAGGGACGATTCCTGGGTCGATACATGATCACGGGAGGTTGCGGTAAGAAATTAGCTTAACGTATTATCTGTTTAATTTCTAAAATTTTATTTAGAGAAATTTATTGATTCATTTATTATTGATTTTATAATTCAAAGACACGAGTCGAGGAGCTTCGCTCCCAGGCATCGCAGGTTGACTCCACTGATGGGGAGACGCCCATCGAACTCTCAGCAGAGGAGAGTCGACGTGTGTTTTTGGAGGCTGTTGGTGCCCAGCCGCGAGGGGTCTATGGTCTGGGCACTAGAGCTTCTGCATATTTTCCCCATCAGGCCTCCAGCTTGCGATATTCTGGTTATATTCCTGCTGAACGTTTAGACGACATTCGGAGATCTATTACGGAGGAGGTTTGGCAGGACGTTCGTCAGGAGGTTCGGCAGGAGGTCGAGCAGCGTATGCGAGGCCATCAGCAGGAGCTTGCAGACGTGAGAGATCAGATGCATTAGTTGCAGGATATGGTTAGCCGCATGTCGCAGGGTTTCCAGCCTCCACGTGATCGCTCGATTCTTGATGTATTTTTTTTACTTTTTATATTTTATACGTGAAAACTTCAAAATTTTAATATATTAATTATTTTTAGAAATTGAATGATTATTGTTTGGATCAATATGAGAGTAAGAATGTTTCGATCAATATTTAAATGTAACAAAATTATATAACCATTTTAATTTTTAATATTTTATTTTTTTAAAAAAAATTAATTAGCACGCATTAGCGACTGAAATTGCATCGCTAATATTTTTAAAATATTATTATTAAATTGCGACGCAATGACCTGGCGTCGCAATATTTTTTTAAAAAATTAATTAGCGACGCATTAGCGCTGAAATTGTGTCGCTAATATATCTAAAATATTATTATTAAATATTGCGACGCAATGACATGGCGTCGCAATATTTAAAAAAAATTTAATTAGTGATGCATTAGCGACTCAAATTGCATCGCTACTATATCTAAAATATTATTATTAAATATTACGATGCAACTAAATGCGTCGCAATATTGCGACGCAATTGAATGCGTTGCAATATTTAATAATAATATTAAATATTAAAAATTAGTTTTAAAATTAGCGACGCATTTAGGATGCGTCGCAATATTGCGATGCAATGGTGCGTCGCAGATAGTCGCTGTGAAGCGACGCATTTACAATAAATTGAGATTGCGACGATCATCTGAGCGACGCCGTCATTGCGTCGTAATAGCATGTTTAGCGACGCATTTGGGCGTCGCTATATTTTTGTTCTCTTGTAGTGTCTCTTCTTCTCTCTTTCGAGCTTCCTCAAACTCATGTGTTGGCCCAGATGGCAACCCAAGAGGGGGGGGGTGAATTGGGTTCTTAAAAATTTAAGACTTTTAACAATTGATCAAGATGTGCAAGTGAGATTAACTAATAAGCAAAGCACACACAAGTAATAAAGAGAGATAGAGAAGAGAAAATTAGGCACGGCAAACACAAGATATTTTATAGTGGTTCGGTGCAACCAACACCTACGTCCACTCCCAAGATCACTTGGGTCCACACTATAATCTCTCTAGATTACAGCCGAGTTGTTTTCCAAGCTCACAACTCAAACTTGTTGTTTTCACGGGTGCACAACGAACCCAGCTGGTTTTAACGGGCTTACCAGCACAAAACCCTACACGTTGTTTTTCGGGCTCACAACTAACCCAACACAAGCACTCCGGCTTGTAACGAGGTATACCAACCTCCACTATTCAATCCACTGATTGAATCAGCAAACAAATAATAAAGTTTTGAACAATAAATGCTCCCTTGAGCAGATATACAAATTAAGTACAAAATTAGGGTTAGAAAAGCCTGATATGGTAGATGCTTGGGCTTTCTCCCTTCTTCTCCTTGAAGTGTTGAATCACGCCTCAGCAAGATTCTTGACGTTGAAACTTTGGAGTTGAGATGATTTCCTCTTTTGAAAATAAGATTTGACTTTGGAAGCTTTTGATGAGAAGGAGTAGACGAATCTTTCTTTTGAATCTCTCCTTTGAATAAATGATTTTTCAATATCTCTGTTTTTCCCTTTTTGAATTTCTTGGATCTCTTCTTTTTTATTTGAATGGCTCCTCTATTTATAGATTCTGAAAAATATAGCCGTTAGAACAAGAAAAATAGCCGTTATTCAAAAATATTACCGTTGGGCTGATGTGTCAAAAAAATTTCCGCCCAGATTCGGGGAGTCGGCTCGAGGACTGTGCGAGTCGGCTCGAGCAATCGAATCCAGAACGCACCAAAAAATTAGGGGTCGACTCGCGAAAACTGGGAGTCGACTCGTGACTTTCAGGGGTCGACTCGCGAAAAGCTGGGAGTCGACTCGAGAAGCACTCAAAAATGAGTCTTTCTGCCGTCTGAGTCGAGTCGGCTCGCACAGTCAGAGTCGGCTCGAGAAAGTTCAGGGGTCGACTCGGAAACTCTCGAGTCGGCTCGGGACTGATACAAAAATCAGAAAACATTCTGATTTGCTTTGAAAATCATCCCAACCAACTTTGAAATATAAATTTGACTTGAATAATGTTGATTTAACAGTAATGCTCAATTTCAAGCATTTTCATTAAGTCATTGATCTTTAAAAGATTGATATAAAAATCATTTTTGAATTCATAAGTATAGCTCACTGAAACATATATTCAATTGATTCAAAAAACTCATTTTTTAATAGTTCATAGTTTCCAATTTGAAATTGCTCAATATTTTCATTGATTAACTTAACATTTCATAGCCTTTTAGAAAGTAAAGCAATGTCTTTTGGAAATCATCAAAATCAATAAGTTGGGGCAATTATGTTTCAATAATTTCTCAACAATCTCCCCCTTTTTGATGATGACAAAAACATTGAGTATATGCATTATAATTTGAAAAAATTTGATTTTCATTTGTGTTCATGGAAAGGCTCCCCCTCAATGAGGTAGCTCCCCCTATGAAACTGCCCATTGTTTATCAGACAATTTAAAACATATAAAACTCCCCCTTTTTTGTAATCAACAAAAAGGTTCATGATTCAAAGTACAAATTTCATTGACATCAAAGGAAATTAGGCATCCTAGTAATTCTATTAAGTGTTCTGCATTCCTTCACATTGAATCTTACATAGTCTTTGAGTTTTTCATCAACAAAGCAAGCACTTGAAATTTTATCTTGAAGCTCTGCGTTGCTTTTGGATAAGTCTCACATCTCCACAGATATCCTTAAGTTCTTCAAAGATATTCTTGAAATCACTTAAGGAATGAGCTGGATTCAATCGAAAACGATCAAAGAGAATAAAGTGCTTCTTCAATTCATAAATTTTTCTCAAATTCAGTTTTCAATCTGGATCAGATTTGAATAAGTAAGAACTGAAAAAACTACAGATGATCTGAGGAGCAGCATCTGGAACACTGAGGAGGCTCTGGAGATGAATGTCTACCTCAGCTCTATCCTCTTGTTCTTCCTTTCCCAATTCCATTCCTTTTTAAACCCATCGATGAATAGTGGCCAATATAATAATCTGTGTCTTAATTCCTTCTTGGGCTCACTTCACTAAACACAATCCCTTGGCTTCTGAAAACTGAGTAAGATCATGCCATAGGGAAGACTGATTTCCTTTTCTTCCACAATCTGCATATACCATAAAATCATCTAGGAGATTGATGGTTTCCTGAACAATGCATCCATGACAAAATATCCCTCGAAACATAGTCAAACCTGCCTGTCTTGGGAAATAAAATCTGCTGCAATATTGTGTAGAATCTTAACTCCAATGGCAGCTGACTTAGCAAAACTTCTTCAAATCCCTCAAAGTTTCTATTCAATAATCTGGTGAGGCAGGAGACTATCTCAGAAGCAAAGGTGAGGGTCCAGACAAGGGTAATCAAATCTAGAAAGATGGGCAGTAATTTCAACCCCTCTCACTTGCTAAGCCCATGTCTCCTCTAGACAAATTCTTGTAAAATTCTTTACCAAAGCAGGATAAGTAGGACAGTCTAAGAACAAATTTTCTCAAATCCCATCTCAATTAACTGTCTTCCAAATGAATCCCTCATTCTCAAACAATCAAAATCCACCTTCCTTCCCGTGGTACAATCTACTGCTAGAGGTCTACCTGAGGGTAGGAGTAGGAGCAGGAGCATCACTGGAGGAAGAAGAGTGGAATCCGGACGGCTCGCGGACGGGTCGTCGCACGGTCTTTTCCTCTTCATCCCGGCGCCACTACTGCTAGCTCCACGGGTTTTGGGGCCATTGATTTGATTGGATGATTAATCGGAAGATTTGGAAGTTTGGAGGGTTTGGGAGATTTTTGAGAGAGATTTTTGAAATGACCGTCGGGTCGACTCGTGCCCTAATAAACTGGGACCACGTCGAGTCGACTCGCGCAAACCTCGAGTCGGCTCGCCTAAATCACAGAGAAATCTCGAACTCGAGTCGACTCGCTCAGAGGGGTCGACTCCTGAGTTTCAGAGAAACTCGAGTCGACTCCGATACACACCGAGTCGGCTCCGAGACCATTTCAGACAAAAAATTGAAAATTTCTGAAATGAAATGATCCGGATTTGATTTTGAGTATGATTATAATCATTGATTTGATAAATCATTTTGATATGAGTTCTAGATAAATTTCCTTAAGATTTTGAGGAATTGAAAGAATTCTAGATATATTTCCTTAAGATTTCAAAATTTATTCAAAAGGATTACAAATTCCTAATTCTCCTCTAAGATATTCAAACCTTTCTTCACTTAGGGGTTTTGTTAAGATGTCAGCTAATTGTTCTTCAGTGTTTACATAATCTAAACAAATTTCATCATTAGCTACATGTTCTCTTATAAAATGATATCTAATTTCTATGTGTTTTGTTCTTGAGTGTTGAATTGGATTTTTGTTAAATTGATTGCGCTAGTATTATCACATTTTATGGGTGTCTTATTAAGTTTGATACCATAGTCTTCAAGTTGTCGCTTAATCCATAGGATTTGCGCACAGCAACTTCCAGCTGCTACATATTCAGCTTCAGTAGTTGATAATGCAACTGAATTTTGCTTTTTGCTAAACCATGTGATTAAGTTACTTCCTAAGAAATGGCATGCACCACTTGTGCTTTTTCTATCAATTTTACATCCGGCATAATCAGAATCTGAATATGCAATTAGGTTTAATGTGGAGTCTCTAGAATACCATAAACCTACATTTTTGTTCCATTTAGATATCTTAAAATTCTTTTAACAGCTATTAAATGTGATTCTTTAGGTTCAGCTTGAAATCTAGCACACAAACATACTGCAAACATTATATCTGGTCTACTTGCTGTTAAATAGAGAAGGGATCCGATAATACCTCGATAATACTTTTGATCAACCTTCTTACCTTCTTCGTCTTTGTCTAGCTTGCATGAAGGACTCATTGGTGTTCCAAGGGGTTTCATTGTTTCCATACCAAACTTTTTGAGTAGTTCTCTTGTGTACTTGGTTTGGTTGATAAAGATTCCCTCCTTGCATTGTTTGATCTGGAGTCCAAGGAAGAAGTTGAGTTCTCCCATCATGCTCATCTCGAATTCTCCCTGCATTAACTTTGCAAATTCTTGACAAAGAGATTCGTTAGTAGCACCAAAAATAATGTCATCTACGTATATTTGTACTACAAGTAAATCTTTACTTTTTCTTTTTAAAAACAAGGTTTTATCAACATTTCCTCTTGTAAAATCATTTTCTATTAGAAATTTACTTAACCTATCATACCAAGCTCTAGGTGCTTGTTTCAAACCATATAAAGCTTTGTGCAATTTAAAAACGTGATTTGAAAACTCGTGATCTTCAAAACCTGGTGGTTGTTCTACATAGACTTCTTCATTAATAAGTCCATTTAAAAATGCGCTTTTTACATCCATTTGAAATAGTTAATGTTCATATGACATGCAAATGCAAGTAAAAGTCTAATGGCTTCTAGTCTAGCTACAGGTGCAAAGGTTTCATCAAAATCAATACCTTCTTCTTGACTATATCCTTTAGCAACCAATCTAGCTTTGTTTCTAATTACTATGCCATTTTCATCTAACTTTATTTCTAAAAACCCATTTAGTTCCTATTACTGAATGGTTTTTAGGTCTTTCAACTAAGGTCCAAACATTATTTCTAGTAAATTGATTTAGTTCTTCTTGCATTGCTAACATCCAATTATTATCTTTTTCAGCTTCTTCTATAGTTTTAGGTTCAATTTGTGATACAAATGCAAGATGATTACTAATATTTCTCATGTATGATCTAGTCCTTATTCCTTGAGATGGATCGCCTATAATCAATTCCTTAGGATGACTATGAGCATATCTCCAGTCTCTTGGAAGATCTACATCATTATGATCAATATTAACATCATCCCTTATGTGAATCATCATCTTTAGCTTCTTGTTCATGATCAGAAGATACTTCAATATTAAGTTTTTCAAGATCTTTTTCAATTATGTTTGTATCTTCCTCATCATCAATCTTTTCAGATCCAGTTGCTAAAGATTCATCAAAAACTACATGAATGGATTCTTCAACTACTAAGGTTTTCTTGTTAAAGATTCTATATGCCTTACTAGTTGTTGAATAACCTAGAAAAATTCCTTCATCAGATTTAGCATCAAATTTTCCTAAGTTGTTTTTACCATTATTATGAATGAAACATTTACATCCAAATGCATGAAAGTATTTTATATTTGGTTTTCTTTCATTCCATAATTCATAAGGTGTTTTCTTTAATATTGGTCTTATTAAAGCTCTGTTTAAGATGTAACATGCTGTGTTAATTGCTTCCGCCCAAAAATACTTTGGTAAGTTGCTTTCACATAGCATGGTACGGGCCATGTCTTCTAGAGTTCTATTTTTCTTTCAACTACACCGTTTTGTTGTGGAGTCCTAGGGGCTGAAAAATTATGATTAATTCCATTTTCAGTGCAGAAATTTTCAAATAAGTGATTTTCAAATTCTGTTCCATGATCACTTCTTAGAGATACTATAGTAGTGTTTTTCTCATTTGTGACTTTCTTGAAAAATTTCAGGAACATCGAGAAAGTCTCATCTTTGTGAGCTAAAAACATTACCCAAGTATATCTAGAATAATCATCTACAATCACTAGACCATATTTCTTTCCTCCTAGACTTGTGGTTCTAGTTGGTCCAAATAGGTCCATGTGAAGTAGCTCTAGTCCCCTAGAAGTTGAAACAATGTTTTTAGATTTAAATGAACTTCTAGTTTGTTTTCCAAATTGACATGCATCACATATTTTATTATTTTCAAAATCTAATTTAGGTAAACCTTTAACTAAATCCATTTTAATTAGTTTTGAAATAAGGTGTGTGCTTGCATGACCTAATCTACGATGCCACAACCAACTAATATCATTAATGTTAGCATTATCAGCAATTAGGCAATGACTACTCTTAGAAGTTTTGTCTGTGTCAACTAAGTATATATTGCCAAATCTATAACCAGTAAAAACAATGCTATCATCAATAGAATTAGTTACAGTGCATAAAGAAGATTTAAATGAAACATTAAAGTTTTTATCACATAATTGACTTATGCTAATTAGATTATGCTTCAAACCATTAACATAAAGTACATTATCAATAGTATAGATGGAGTTATGCGAACTTTACCAAGGCCCAAAATTTGACCTTTACCGTTATCGCCAAATGTCACAACTCCACCTACATTTTCTTCTAGGGTGATGAATTCCTCTTTGTCACCCGTCATATGTCTTGAGCAGCCGCTATCAAGATACCACTTCTTGTTTGATCTTTTGGCTACAAGACATTCCTGCAATATCATCAAACTTTATGTTAGGTACCCAAGCTTTCTTGGGTCCTTCATGGTTAGCAGCAAAAAATTGTTCCTTTCGGAACCCATATTTCTTAGCTTTAATATTTAACTTGTTGTTATTTAATGTTTTGCATTCAAAGGATTTGTGACCTTTTTCATTACATTTAAAACAAGTTATATTACCTTGGTTGGCTTTTACAAAAATATTCTTTAGTGATTTCTGTTTTCTTAATGTGTTATATCCTAAACCCAGCTTTGTCAAAAACAGCTTTTTGACTATCTAGGATCATGTTAAGTTTAGTTGAACTTAATGTGAATTTCTCAACAATGTCCTTATATTTTTTAACATCTTTCTTAAGAGAGTCAATTTCTTTAGCTTGCTGTTCTTTATCTAAAGCTAAAGTTTCTATTTGATCTTTTAAATCTTTAGTTGAGTTTTTAGTTTCAGATTTTAATAAATCTTTTTCTTGATTAAGATTATCTCTTTCTTTCCTAAGTTCTTTTTCATTAGTTAAGTTCTTAACTTCTAAAGCTAATTCATTTTACTTTTAGCTAAACTAACATTATCATTTTTCACAGATTTAAATTTCTTTTTCAACAATTTAAAATCTATCATAAGTTCATTAAAAGCTTCAAACATTTCATCAAATGTAAATCATCATTTGGAGGTTTCGGAACTTACCTCATTGTCATTGTCGTCGTCGTTGGCCATGAAACAAATATTGGCAACTTCTTTTTGTCTTCTTCTTCGGAAGAAGATTCATCAGACCATGTTGCCATATGCTTTCTTCTTTTTCTTGAAGGTCTTTTTCAAAAGGACAATCATATCGATAATGCCCCGGTTTCTTACACTCATAACATATCAAGGGGTCTTTCTCTTTGTCCTTGTCCTTGTCCTTTTCTTTCCTTTTCTCCTTCCATTTTTTCCAAATTTCTTTTTGGAAGGGTTTCTTTTTCCTCAAAAATCTTCTGAACTTCTTGGCCAAGAGAGCAGTTTCATCATTATCTTCATCACTATCATCACTGCTGCTCTCTTCCAATTCTGCAGTCTTGAGGGCAAAAGTTTTCCTTCTTTTTGTTTCCTCCTCAACATGCTGCCTCATTGTCAATTCGTGGGTCATGAGAGATCCTAGAAGCTCCTCTAAGGGTAGTGCATTGAGGTCTTTGGCTTCTTGGATTGCTGTGACTTTTGCTTCCCACGATCTTGGCAATGACCTGAGTATTTTGCGAACAAGATCAGCATTAGTATAAACTTTTCCTAAACTTTTCAAACCATTCACAATATCGGTGAATCTAGTGAACATGCATGTGATGGTTTCAGTTTGTTCCATTGTGAACAATTCATATTTATGAACCAAAATATTTATCTTTGATTCTTTTACTTGGTTTGTTCCTTCATGTGTAACTTCCAACCTATCCCATATTTCTTTAGCGGAATTACAAGTAGAGATGCGGTTGAATTCATTTGAATCTAAGGAACAATATAAGATATTAATGGCTTTGGCATTAAGTTGAGCCATTCTCCTATCATTATCATTCCAATCCCTTTCGGGCTTTGGAACAATAGTGCCATCAATAAGGTGTGTGGGTGTACTAGGTCCATTTAATATAACACCCCAAAGCTCATAATCAGAAGCTTGAATGAATATCCTCATTCTAGCTTTCCAATAAGAATAGTTTGAGCCATTAAAAAGTGGAGGTCTATTCGTAGAATGACCTTCAGCAAAACTAGAACCACTTTGTGTTGCCATAATGACCTTTAGCTCTTGATCGTGAGATCAAACTCTAAATGAGCACTATGCTCTGATACCAATTGTTGGCCCAGATGGCAACCCAAGAGGGGGGGGGTGAATTGGGTTCTTAAAAATTTTAAGACTTTTAAGCAATTTAATTGAGATGTGCAAGTGAAAGGATTAACTAATAAGCAAAGCACAAACACAAGTATATGAGAGATAGAGAAGAGACAATTAGGCACGGCAAACACAAGATATTTTATAGTGGTTCGGTGCAACCAACACCTACGTCCACTCCCAAGACTCACTTGGGTCCACACTATAATCTCTCTAGATTACAGCCGAGTTGTTTTACAAGCTCACAACTCAAACTTGTTGTTTTCACGGGTGCACAACGAACCCAGCTGGTTTTAACGGGCTTACCAGCACAAAACCCTACACGTTGTTTTTGGCTCACAACTAACCCAACACAAGCACTCCGGCTTGTAACGAGGTAAACCAACCTCCACTATTCAATCCACAGATTGAATCAGCAAACAAATAATAAAGATTTGTAACAATAAAGTGCTCCCTTGAGCAGATATACAAATTAAGTAAAAATCTAGGGTTAGAAAAGCCTGATGTTTTCCGATGGTTGAGCTGGCTTTCTCCCTTTTCTCCTTGAAGTGTTGAATCACGCCTCAGCAAGATTCGTTGAAACTTTGGAGACCTCTTTTGAAAATCTGCAGATTTGTTTGGAACGCTTTTTTTCTCTGGCTTTTGATGACAGACGAATCTTTCTTTGAATCTCTCCTTGAGATTTTTCAATGTTTTTCCCTTTTTGAATTTCTCGGCTCTTCTTTTTTCTTTTGAATGGCTCCTCTATTTATAGATTCTGAAACAATATAGCCGTTAGACACAAGAAAAATAGCCGTTATTCAAAAATATATACCGTTGGAGCTGATGTGTCAACTCAAAAAATTTCCGCCCAGATTCGGGGAGTCGGCTCGGGACTGTGCGAGTCGGCTCGAGCAATCGAATCCAGAACGCACCAAAAAGATTTTCAGGGGTCGACTCGCGAAAGCTGGGAGTCGACTCGTGACTTTCAGGGGTCGACTCGCGAAAAGCTGGGAGTCGACTCGAGAGCACTCAAAAATGAGTCTTTCTGCCGTCTGAGTCGAGTCGGCTCGCACAGTCGAGTCGGCTCGAGAAAGTTCAGGGGTCGACTCGGAAACTCTCGAGTCGGCTCGGGACTGATACAAAAATCAGAAAACATTCTGATTTGCTTTGAAAATCATCCCAACCAACTTTGAAATATAAATATTGACTTGATAATGTTGATTTAACAGTAATGCTCAATTTCAAAGCATTTTCATTAAGTCATTGATCTTTAAAAGATTGATATAGAAAATCATTTTTGAATTCATAAGTATAGCTCACTGAAACATATATTCAATTGATTCAAGAAACTCATTATATTTTAATAGTTCATAGTTTCCAATTTGAAATTGAATATTTCATTGATTACTTAACATGTTCATAGCCTTTTAGAAAGTAAAGCAATGTCTTTTGGAAATCATCAAAATCAATAAGTTGGGGCAATTATGTTTCAATAATTTCTCAACATCATGGCTGTTGTCCAGAGCACTGACTTGAGCATCGAAGGGTTTCCGTCGGAATCTTCGGTCCTCGGGACTTGTTTGCTGGTTCCCGAGCGCAAAAGCTCGCCGGAGGATCCCGAGCTCGCTGGAGAAAGCGGCCAGACGCTCGAGGACAATGATTTGATGTTAACAACAATTAATTATATTATTTTATATAATATGATATAGATTATTATTAATAATAATATAAAATATATATAATTAATAGAGTTAGGCTTTGCTATGTTTAATTGCACGTAGTTAAGCTTAAATTCAATTTATCCCATCATTAGATTCACACGTCTCTCAAAGGCTCAAAGCGAAAAAGGCCCAACCGCTGCTATCAACTTTAAAAGAAAATTAACGAAATGAATAGAAACTTGTAAAGAATAAATAAAAGCAAGATAGAAGTGATTTAACGAAGCAGATAGAAACATGCATGTAAAGTGATGACGCTCGATCACCTTCCCTAGACGTCAAGAACAGAGGCGCTCCTCGAATCCTTGCCTCCGGGTTGCCTGCAAGAAAGTCCCGGGGCCGAAGGGGGCTCCGACGGGACCCTCCGACGGCCAAGTTAGTGACTGAGGTCACAGCTGAAGAAGGGCTCGAGTGAGCCCTATTTTGTATGGAGAAGAGGGATCTTCGAGAGGAGGAATCCCTTTTAGAGTAGAGATGGCGATTTCGGGGGTTATCGCGCGTACCTGTTTACCGGGTGGACTCACCTTTTTATAGGGGTTGATTCTGGCATGATCATGTAGGATTACGTGAATCAGAAGATCTGCTGAGCCCTCGCGTGAATCTGGGCCGGTCAGTGGGCCACGTCCCATCAGCTGGCGGGGCTATCGGGCGGCGCGCGTTAGAGAGCGGTTTCTTGAACCGCTGGGGCTGATCTGGCGGTAACTGGAGACGCCGGGGCCGAGTCGGGCCAGCCGGGGATGACCTTGGCCGACTCGGCGGGACAGGAGACGCCGGGGCCGAGTCGGGCCGGCATGGGATGGCCTTGGCTGACCTGGCGGAACTGGAGTCGCCGGGGCCGAGTCGGGCCGGCCTGGGATGGCCTTGGCCGAGGCGGAGGGAGGACGGGGCCGAGTCGGGCCGGCCGAGGATGGCCTTGGCCGACTCGGCGGGACAGGAGACGCCGGTGCCAAGTCGGGCCGGCCTGGGATGGCCTTGGCCGACTCAGCGGAATTGGAGATGTGGGGCCGAGTCGGACCGCCGGGGATGGCCTTGGTCGACTCGGCGGGACAGGAGATGCTGGGGCCGAGTAGGGCCGGCCTGGGATGGCCTTGGCCGACTCGGCGGAACTGGAGATGCCGGGGCCGAGTCGGGCCGGCCTGGGATGGCCTTGGCCGACTCGGCGGAATTGGAGACGCCGGAGCCGAGTCGGGCCGGCCGGGGATGGCCTTGGCCGACTCAGCGGGACAGGAGATGCCGGGGCCGAGTCGGGCCGGCCGGGGATGGCCTTGGCCGACTCGGCGGGACAGGAGACGCGGGGCCGAGTCGGACCGGCCTAGGATGGCCTTGGCCGACTCGGCGAAGCTTGAGAAGCGAGACCGGGGCCGAGTCGGGCTGGCCAGGGATGGCCTTGGCCGACTCGGCGGAACTGGAGACGCCGGGGCCGAGTCGGGCCAGCCTGGGATGGCCTTGGCCGACTCGACGGAACTGGAGACGCCGGGACCGAGTCGGGCCAGCCAGGGATGGCCTTGGCCGACTCGGCGAAGCTTGAGACGCCGGGGCCGAGTCGGGCTGGCCAGGGATGGCCTTGGCCGACTTTGCGGAACTGGAGACGCTGGGGCCGAGTCGGGCCGGCCTGGGATGGCCTTGGCCGACTCGGTGGAACTGGAGACGCCGGGGCCGAGTCGGGCCGGCCGGGGATGGCCTTGGCCGACTCGACGAATCTTGAGACGCCGGGGCCGAGTCGGGCTGGCCAGGGATGTGCCGGGGCCGACTCGGCGGGACAGGAGACGCCGGGGGCGGCTAGGAACCGGGGCCGCCTGGTTTGGAGAGGCCGGTCTTGGCAGGTGTCGGCCTTTGATGTGCCGGCCTTGGAGGCCGTCGCTGGTGGCCGACGCTGGAGGCCGACGCTGGTGGCCGATGCTGGCGGCTGGCGCTGGCCTTTGGCCAGCGCTGAGGCTGGCGCTGGAGGCCGACACTGGAGGCCGCCGCTGGAGGCTGATGCTGGCGGCCGATGCTGGAGTTTGTCGGCCTTTGGCCAGCGCTAGAGACCGATGCTGGCGGCCGAAGCTGGCGCTTGAGTCTGTCGGCCTTTGGGGCCATCCAAAAAAATTTATTTTTCATAGGGTCAACTGGCCCTATCAAATGCCCCCCACACTCCTTGAGCTTGCGTGCTCCGGATCGGCTAAGCGAAAGGAGTGTAGAACTTTTACCTCGGTACCTTGCACTGCCTTGGGTGGACGTCTGCGTGCCTTCTTTGGCTAGCTGAGGGCGGCCAGTAATCCTTTCCCAACGCGGGATCCGGAGTGAACCCCGGAGGGTGACCTGAGAGCTAGGCGTCGTCAGGTTCCTTTTGCAATGCCTCGGGGTGTGGGACCGCTGCGAGTGGCGACTCAGCCGGGTATGGAGCCTTTAGGGTCTTAACCGACTCGGGGGCACCGCCGTGCCGGGGCCGAGTGGTGCTCGTGGGCCGCGATGCCAGTGAGCTCCCTTTGAACCAGCTTGGGGGTTTGTCTGCCCCCCAGGAAACTCCGTTGATTGGAATCCGCAGGTTTTGAGATTGAGGGTGCCGACGCGGAGTCGGTCTTGGGTGCCGACGCGGAGTCGGTCTTTGGTGCCGACGCGGAGTCGGTCTTTGTTGCCGATGCGGAGTCAGTCTTTGGTGCCGACGCGGAGTCGGTCTTTGGTGCCGACGCGGAGTCGGTCTTTGGTGCCGACACGGAGTCGGTCTTCGTTGCCAACGCGGAGTCGGTCTTCGTTGCAACGCGGAGTCGGTCTTTGTTGCCAACGCGGAGTCTGTCTTTGTTGCCGATGCGGAGTTGGTCTTTGGTGCCGATGCGGAGTTGGTCTTTGGTGCCGACGCGGAGTCGGTCTTTGGTGCCCACGCGAAGTCGGTCTTTGGTGCCGACGCGGAGTCGGTCTTTGTTGCCGATGCGGAGTCGGTCTTTGTTTCCGATGCGGAGTCGGTCTTTGTTGCCGGCGCGGAGTCGGTCTTTGGTGCCGACGCAGAGTCGGTCTTTGTTGCCGATGCGGAGCCGGTCTTTGTTGCCAACGCGGAGTTGGTCTCTATCTAAGAAATACACTCATCCCAAGACGTGATAAGACAAGGATATTTTGAATAATACTTTATTAAAGGATCAGCAAGCTACTGAGAGTACCGTCCGCGTTCCGAATGTAGGGGAGAAGCTTCCCATTTTGATGCCAGCTTGCCTCCTTCCATCGGCTCCCCGAGCTGCTGCTCGCCCCTCATGAGGTCATGCTATTGTTCCTTCCGTTGGAGCATTGTTGAGGCAAATCTGAGGCGCTGGAGGTGCCGACGCACCCGGGGCCATGTGGTTTCCTCGAACGAACTTGCCCAAGTGGCCCTGTGGACAAACTTTTCAATGGCCTTCTTCAACTGGCGGCAATCTTCGGTGTCATGCCCACAATCTTGGTGATACCGGCAGTAAAGCTCTTTGTTGTGGGGTTTATTGACTTTAGGGGACGTGGGCATTGAAAGTATGGCTCCTCCTCAATCTCTAGCAGGATGTGGGAGATCGGAGCCGTGAGAGGAGTAAACCGCGCCTTAGGAACCAGCGCCTGGGGCCGTTGGTCAAAGCGACTGGGCAGCTCGGGCTGCCTGGATCGTCCCTCAGCTGGTTCCGTGGGGGTTGGCTTCTTATTGGAACTCCTGCCGGCTTCCCTTCTGGATGAGTCAGCCTCGTTGGCGCGGATGTACTTCTGGGCCCGGAGGAGGAGGTCGGAATAAGAGCTCGGGGGCTTTTTATCCAGGAAGAAGGTGAAGCGGGACGGAAGGAGTCCCCGCTTCAGCGCTAGGGAGGCCAACGCATCGTCGAGATGGTAGACCTCAAGGGCGGCGGTTTTGAATCGGGACACGAAGTCCTGCAGTGACTCTCCTTCCTTCTGGCGGATGGAGAAGAGGCTGTCTGCCACCCTTGGGATCCGGCGGTAGGCGTCAAAGTGGGCCAAAAATGCCCTCTCCAGCTCCCGGAAGGAGTCGATGCTGTGGGGGGCAGGCGTGAGTGCCATGCACGTGCGGCCCTCCGCAGAGTTGCGGGGAAGGCCTTGCAGAGGAGGGTATCTGGGGTGCCCTGGATTTGCATCATAGCCTTGTAACTTTTGAGGTGGTCGAGGGGGTTGGTCGTACCGTCGTACGGGTCCACCTGGGGGAAGCGGAATCTCGAGGGAACCGGTTCCTCCAGGATGCGGCGAGTGTAAGGAGGACGAGTGTCGAACTCTTCCTCTGGATGACGGTTGATCTTCTTGGCGAGCTCGTCTAGTCGCCTGTTGTACTCCTCCAGGCGTTCCTTCGCCTGGTGGTTGATCGTCAGGGCCCTCCGAGACGGCTCGGAGGAAGAAGAAGAAGAAGAGGAGGCGGACGGAGATGGAGACGGAAGTCGGGACTTCCGCCTGGGTTCCTCGTGATGATGTGGCTTGGAAGGAAATTTGTTGGGGCCGCGGTCAGAGGACCGTGGCTGCTTGGAGGGCTCGCGTCAAGGCTTCCTGGGGGAAGCTTGACGTCGGCCGGTCTCTCGCCGACCGGCCTCCCGCTGGGGGGAGCCTCCCCTCGCCGACTGCTGACTGGCGAGGGGAGCAGTTTGATGCTAGGTGGCCACGGACTATTGTTGCTGGAGGCCGTGGATCATGGCGGTGAGATTCTGGACTCACTGGGAAAGAGTCGCCAGCCGCTCCGCTGTTTGGACAGCGGCGTTTAGCGGCGGGCAAGCTACCGGAGGGTCGGCAGCAGGGAAATTGTCCTCCTACTATCTAGTTGGTGGGGGAAGCCCCGCTGGGCAGCTGATGGAGGCGTCCTGAGCTAGGATCACCACCATGGCTTCTGAAAGAAGAGGGGGGACGAAAGATGTAGCTCGGGGAGGACGTTCACTACTTTTTCTTATGCCCCCCCTTTCTGGCACGCCAATCTGATGACGCTCGATCACCTCCCCTGGACGTCGGGAACAGAGGCGCTCCTCGAATCCTCGCCTCCGGGTTGCCTGCAAGAAAGTCCCAGGGCCGGAGGGGGCTCCGGCGGGACCCTCCGACGGCCAAGTTAGTGACTGAGGTCACAGCTGAAGAAGGGCTCGAGTGAGCCTGTTTTGTGTGGAGAAGAAGGATCTCCGAGAGGAGGAATCCCTTTTAGAGTAGAGATGGCGATTTCGGGGGTTATCGCGCGTACCTGTTTACCGGGCGGACTCACCTTTTTATAGGGGTTGATTCTAGCATGATCACGTGGGATTGCGTGAATCAGAAGATCTGCTGAGCCCTCGCGTGAATCTGGGCCGGTCAGTGGGCCACGTACCATCAGCTGGTGGGGCTATCGGGCGGCGCGCATCAGCGCTGTCGAGCGGCGCGCGTCTGAGAGCGGTTCCTTGAACCGCTGGGTCTGATCTGGCGGGAACTGGAGACACCGAGGCCGAGTCGGGCCGGTCGGGGATGGCCTTGGCCGACTCGGTGGGACAGGAGACACCGGGGCCGAGTCGGGCCGGCCGGAATGGCCTTGGCCGACTCGGCGGGACAGGAGACGCCGGGGCCGAGTCGGGCCGGCCTGGGATGGCCTTGGCCGACTCGATGAAATTGGAGACGCCGGGGCCGAGTCGGCTGGCCTGGGATGGCCTTGGCCGACTCGGCGGGACAGGAGACGCCGGGGCCGAGTCGGGCCGGCCGGGGATGGCCTTGGCCGACTCGGCGGGACAGGAGACACCGGGGCCGAGTCGGGCCGGCTTGGGATGGCCTTGGCCGACTCGGCGGAATTGAAGATGTCGGGGCCGAGTCGGGCCGGCCGGGGATGGCCTTGGCCGACTCGGTGGGACAGGAGACGCCGGGGCCGAGTCGGGCCGCCTGGGATGGCCTTGGCTGACTCGGCGGAACTGGAGACGCCGGGGCCGAGTTGGGCCGGCCTGGGATGGCCTTGGCCGACTCGGCGGAATTGGAGACGCCGGGGCCGAGTCAGGCCGGCCGGGGATGGCCTTGGCCGACTCGGCGGGACAGGAGACGCCGGGGCCAAGTCGGGCCGGCCGGGGATGGCCTTGGCCGACTCGGCGGGACAGGAGACGCCGGTGCCGAGTCGAGCCGGCCGGGGATGGCCTTGGCCGACTCGGCGGGACAGGAGATGCCGGGGCCGAGTCGGACCGGCCTGGGATGGCCTTGGTCGACTCGGTGGGATTGGAGATGCCGGGGCCGAGTCGGACCGGCCAGGGATGGCCTTGGCCGACTCGGCCAAGCTTGAGACGCCGGGGCCGAGTCGGGCTGGCCAGGGATGGCCTTGGCTGACTCGGCGGAACTGGAGACGCCGGGGCCGAGTCGGGCCGCCTGGGATGGCCTTGGCCGACTCGGCGGAACTGGAGACGCCGGGACCGAGTCGGGCTGGCCAGGGATGGCCTTGGCCGACTCGGCGAAGCTTGAGACGCCGGGGCCGAGTTGGGCTGGCCAGGGATGGCCTTGGCCGACTCGGCGGAACTGGAGACGCCGGGGCCGAGTCGGGCCGGCCTGGGATGGCCTTGGCTGACTCGGCGGAACTGGAGATGCCGGGGCCGAGTCGGGCCGGTCGGGAATGGCCTTGGCTGACTCGGCGAAGTTTGAGACGCCGGGGCCGAGTCGGCTGGCCAGGGATGTGCCGGGGCCGACTCGGCGGGACAGGAGACGTCGGGGGCGGCTAGGAACCGGGGCCGCCTGGCTTGGAGAGGCCGGTCTTGGCAGGTGTCGGCCTTTGATGTGCCGGCCTTGGAGGCCGTCGCTGAAGGCCGACGCTGGCGGCTGGCGCTGGAGTCTGTCGGCCTTTGGCCAGCGCTGAGGCTGGCGATGGAGGCCGACGCTGGAGGCCGCCGTTGGAGGCCGACGCTGGCGGCCGATGCTGGAGTTTGTCGGCCTTTGGCCAGCGCTGGAGGCCGAAGCTGGCGCTTGAGTCTGTCGGCCTTTGGGGCCGTCCAAAAAATTTTATTTTTTATGGGGTCAACTGGCCCCATCATAAAGAATAAAAAAATAATATAGAAGTAAGCACTAACTATTTTGAAAGTGAAATAAAATATTTATATGATAGAATAAATATCAATGCATCAAAAATAAACAGTTGATCTGAATCGATAAATATCTAAACTTTTAAGTAGTAAATAAAAAAGTGATAGAAATAAACAGAAAATATTGGATTAGAATGTGGTATTTTCTGTGTTTCGAGATTCAAGACATGTAGTAGAGGTTAAACTCGTAACGCGCAAACATTAGTTATGTGCTGCGCCTAAATGCACCTTGCCTTTAATTATATATCACATGTAAATTAAATTATTTATTTATTTCAGTATTTCTTTCTATTATGCAGAATTTAGATGTTTACTCTGGATATATTGGTGTTTATTCCATAAAATAAATGTTTATTATCATCCCTAAAACAGTTAGCATTTACTTTTATTATGTTTGTAATTATTTATTTTTTAAAATTTTTAAAATAGTAATGATAGTCATTGGGTGGCTTTTTGGCTGCTATATGTGAATCTAATGGTAGAGTAGGCCACCGGGTTTAGAATTAGGCATATGCGAATGTAATTATATGATTATATGATTTAATTATATTATATATATATTATATAATATTAAATTTTATTATATAAGTAGAAAAGTAATATAGCAATAATTAGTATATAAATATAATTATATTTAAATAGTTAATTATATATAATTTAACATAATAATTTTATATTTATATTCCTATACAATTAAAAAGTTCAAAATTTTAATATAACATATTATCTTATAAAAATTTATAATATTATATATATATTAAATAATAAATATAATTTAAAGTTACATAACATGTAAATTATTTTATATATAGTGATGTGATTTCGATGCGTGAATTAATTGTCCGGAAAGCTGTCTGAATTTACTGAATCCGTAAAGAAATTTTAAAATATTTTTATGTGAATCTATCAGGGTTTCACGGGCCGAACTAAAACCATCTCTTCTTTGTAATTCCGGTGCCTTCGTGCGCACCCCAAGTTCCAAGAATGAAAAACCGAACTATCGCCAGCTTGCCATGTTATCGGTGATGAAAAATGGTACAATGAGTAGCAGGTGAGATCTGCCCTTTGTTTTAATTAAAGAAAAATTGGGCAGTTGCGAGATTCTCCGGAATTTTTGAGCTAAGACAGCTCTATAATTTTTATTTTTTATTTTTAATACAAATGAATCATCATACAACTCCGATGTAAAAATAATTAAAAAAATAAAATTTTAGATCAACTTCACTCAACAAAGTAGTGAGCTACAAAAAAAAAAAAAAAAAATAACCAACCAGCTGCACAATTTACCTTCCAATATACTACTATAACCACATTAATATTTTAAGCTCAGCTCTACTCGATGGATATTGATATGTCTGATTATGTGAGTCCCACTTCGGTATTGAACTTGTCCTCGTCAAAAGACAATTAGAACGTCTCAAACGAAATTGTCCTCAATTCTAACAAATTGCTGGACCTAGCACATGTTGACAGAGTATTTCATATTCTCATCTAAAGAAAAAGGATGCACCAAAAAAATCGTATTTTATATTCTAATTTAAATCATTCGTCCATAAAATCAAATGCTTTTCATAGGATTACATATATTGCTGGCTTGGGAAATTTTACCTTCAACGACCCCTTATGTATTTTTCTTGGTGTCGCACTAATTGTTTTCGTGACATTAGGAAATTTATGTGCACCGAACACGTGCTGCATTGCATTACTTCCAATTTGTTAGCAATATTTTCTCATTGGACTCTCGAGCACAGCCTTTTTTCATGAACAGAGAAGAAGCAAGGCTTATTATAAGCTTTATATCTATCCACACTCTTTTTGACAAACAAGCATGGACTAAAAATAATTATGCTAGTCAAAAATTCTTATCCAAGCATAACTATGTCCAAGATATGTGTGAGATCATTCTTGACATAAAGGTATTATTTATGCCAGTCAATCTTTTCTGAGAAAAATATCCTTCGTAGCCGACAAAAGCAATAACAAGACAACCGTTAGACAATTGCCAAATAGAGCCTCAGCACTGATGAAACAATTGCCAAATCCAGTAGTATAATCTATTTAGCCGTTAGACAGGATCAACTCAAACATATTTTTGCAACTTGACCATGTGATGTGACACTCGTGTCCTCCTCAAGTCATGTCTCTTGTCCAAGATCTCCATGTACATAAACCTACGCATGCCCATTTCTCCATTTTGCATGTAGCATGACAATATTTTTTTTCATCAAAAGCTTGGTTTTCTGGAATCCTTATAGAAAAGCTGAGGATCATATAGCAAAAGAGAGTGCGAGGAGACCACAAGAACAGAAAGCTTCTTGGTAGATACATGCTAGCCTGCGTTCATCAAAACACAAGGGAAAACTTAAATTGAAAAATGCAAGAGTTTCATAGGTATGAATGAAGGATATATCATTGACGAGGTTAGGCAATTAAATATATATATATATATATATATATAATCACAATTTAAATAAGTGTCAAGGTCACAGACAGTATCATGTAAGCTTGAATGAGAATCAACGAGTATCGGCTTATCTAAGAAAGTCATTTAAAGAAAGCAATCTTGCCAGTATGACTAGAGAGCATTATGACTGACTAAAGTTCTTGATTGTACACCACGAACATGCATAACATTTCCATCGGAACCAGAGGAGAAACAGGACATATCACCCAAAACAAATGGAGCCAGATAAAATTTGAAGTTCAAAGGAAAAATGATATACACATCAGAAGGTAAGACTCTTAACAAATCACATTCCCCAAAATACATCACTCAGAAGATGATCCTGAACACAAAGAGTAACTCCAAGGAACAACTGACAAAACCTGAAAATTAAAGAAGGGAACAAAGCATATAAATCTAAAGTAAAAGAACAAATGATTTTTGTCGAATAGAATGAATAAGAATAAAGAACCAGCAAGAGAAGATCAAGGAAATCAGTCTATGGATAATAAAATCTAACAAATGTGCTGTTTCTTTAGTGGCCCTGGTTAAAAAGTGCTGCTGCTTTCACTCGCAGAAATTGAGGAGCTCTCTGATTTTGCCATCTGCAAGCCCTTTCCAATATCCAATTGATGTAGTTTCCCTAGGTGGTCTTGCTGCATCACATCAGAAAGGACATGGTGATGGCTGAGAAACTGGTGATTGGAGATGTTGCACTGGGACTGCTGAAACTGGGGTTGCAATTGAATGCCCTGATGATTGCCCGGTTGCTCCTGGGAAGGAGTGAAGGATGATAGATAGGGCACATCTAAAAGTTCCATGCTATAGGTATCACCATTCACCAGGCTTACCTTTTCTCCGATGGCAATCTTTAGCCTTCCAACTTCCCGTTTTAATGTTTCATTCAGTGCTGCAGAGAAATGGCAGTAGGATTAGATCGGATATTTTTTGTCAAACCAAGATTACCTTTTTGTGCATATGGCTATTTCAAATCATAACTGTTATGGGATTGCCCAATGATATAAGCAGGAAAGGGTTGCATGCACATTTTTGAATAATAAAAATAACAATGCTAATAATGCAGCCCAGATTTCTGAAATTAATAGTTTGTTCATGGACAGCAACTCCATCTAAGGGTTACAAATATTGACCTATAATACCAAGAAATGATTCGCCACAAGAATTTGCTGGATGCTAGTACCAGTATAATGAAATCTATTTCTGATTTTGCAGCTCATCTTGTTTGCTATTCCTATTTAGACAATGATGTGCCATCACCATGAGATTAAGATTGCTGCCCATGGGGATGATTCTAATCCTAATCAAAGGATGAGAATGCTAGATCACCGTGGCGATGATGATCTTCATAAAAAATTGGAACAACTTCATCCCTATATTTATTCATCTATCTTCCCATATTATAATATGATATATAATAATATTATATACTTAATATATTAATAAAAGGTTGACTTGGCTACATTCGAATATAGCTGAGTTTAGGATTCAATTACCTTTTTCACCCTTCGATTCATACAAATCTCAGAGTTACCTCGCTTTTTTTTTTACTTTTTCTATCTTTGAAATTTGTGAACTATGTGGATTCAAGGGTAAAAAAAAAATCAAATTTAGGTTTGGACATATTCGAATATAGCCAAGTTCACCTCTATTAATAATATATAATATTAGTATTATGATATGCAATGTATTATCATTAATAATATATTAATATTATTACATATATTATTATACAATACATCATTAACAATTTATTATTATTTATTAAAATAATATAATAATCTTAATAATAAATTCATATTAATATTATTATATTAATATGTAACTATTATTACATTTTATAATAGGTAATATTAATGTAGTAATCAATATTATATTATCTATATTTTAATATATATTAAATATGTATAATATATATTAATAATGTTAATTATTATTATACTATATTATATATACTATATATATATATATGTATAATACATAATACATATTTATATATTAATAATATTATTAATCTTATAATATAAATTTATACATGATTTATATTATATAATACATAAAATATATTATGCAAATAAATTTTAAGGTCTTTATTGGTATTGTATGCATAATGACCTTTCATTCTCATATTATATCAAACCCAATGATCTATGATCACCAATTTTTGATTATTGAAATATCTCATACTAAATAAGGTGATGTTATATCAGTGCTGATCCTACTACTGATGATCCTATCGCTGATGATTACATCACTTGTGATTCTATAACTGAAGATCGGATTATTGGTGGTAACTAAATGGCCCCTTAGTTTAGAAGGCACCCAGTTTGCACAAAGAAAGCTAATCTTTCTGCAGCATAATTTTTTGACATTCATGAGGAAAAAAAAATCAGACAAATACCATAATGCTTGATGCGGAAGAAATGGTTCATTACTTTATGTAAGACCTCCACCCAGAACTTTCCCAATATATTCATGACACATTGGAATTAAACTCATCCCATGATTGTGGCTCATGACCCATCTCATGCAAGCATCATGAGTTGCAAACAGGAAACTGTTGAATGAAATGAAACAGCAGATTTGACATCTATTCACACAACATAAACAACTTTTATCTCTTGGGCATATAATTCATAAATATATATTTAGATGAATAATACAACATTTGTTCATAAACAAAACAATATATTAACAAATAAATATAGAAAGATATGTAGTGATGCATAAGATCACCATTGGCTAACAAATTGCTACTCCGTGTGATTATGTGTTACTGCCACCCTTGTTGATGCAATTGTTGGTTGGCAGTGCACGTTAGACAAGGATAGAGTTGCATTGCCAACTCTTACTCTGAGAGTGATTTCTTCAGATATGCATGAGAAAGGACTCAGTATCTTTCTTTCAGGCAAGATTTTCAAGTCTTGGGGAATACCAGAATGTTCTGAGCATATCATCTTCAAGCTTCCCTAATATGCTAATGAAGCTGGGTTATCTTAATATAAGATCATGGGCCACTTGTTGCCAGCACTTTACTCAGACTAATGAACTTCAACCTTGACAATAATTACTTTTGTATGGATTATCATGATACAATTTTGAAAAGTTTTGGAAATTTGAGCTCCTACAATATGCAAAAATTTGGAAGCATTGTGAGGAATGGTAATGGGGTGGCTCTTCCTCCTTTCCAAAAGGAAGACACGAGAGAGTTCTCAAAAACAAAATCTGACAGAGAAGAATCAACCCCACTATTCACAAGGGGTTCATGCTCCAACCCAATCAGAAAACAGGGCAAACACAACCAGTAATGGAAATGTAGACCACCACAATTTCTAATGAGAAAGAAAGCACCGTCTATGATAAAATGCAATAACAAATTGCATCTACAATCATCTGCCAAAAAAAGAATGAAGAAGAAACATAAAATAATGTATGGAAACAGGAAGGACTGTAGCTTTCTCCAATCTTTTAGGGCATCATATTTAATATCGGTTTTATTCATCATTTAGAACCAAATGGAATTGCACAAAGATTGATTCTTTTAGAAGTTTCCTGTCTTCCCTCATCTCTAATCTAAATTGCAACTATTTGAATTCATGAAATTCATCAACCCAGCCAATATTGAACACACAAGGATATCTAAAAGTTCAAAACTTTGGGTATTGAAGATAAGGTTTAACTTGGAATGGGGATACATCTAAAGGACAACAATCCAATTGAAATATGTATATGAATTGAAATATAATTACAAATATTAAGAACCATCTTGGATTAATCTGCATAACAGAATCATATGGAAACATATTTTGAACTTCTCTCATAATTGTAATTATGTTTTTAGTACTGGAAAAAGGGACCCGAAGGAAGGGGGGAGTCTCATTTCTAGTGAAGAATCTGGCAATGCTAGCTTTTTTTCAAACCCTTTGGGTGCCAATTGCCATGATGGAATAGCCCTTCCCAATTTAAGAACTAATGTTTGGGCTTTTATAGATGAGCTTTGCCGCTAATGGCAAGCTTCCTTCCCATAGGAGGGCAATAGGATGACAATGGAGTATTCTAAGCTGTGTTTGGTGTGGTCTCTGTCTTCTTACAAAAGCAGCAGCCAAAGTCTTGGTTTTCTAGAATCTCGTAAATGAGCTTTCGTGACTTCTTTTTCTTGTGGAAGCACTTTCCAGGTGGTGTTACGAAACACTTATTTTCGAAAAAAGCATTTTTTTTGCTTTTAAAGTTACAAAAACTTTTTCATTTTAAAATTTACAAAGGACCATTTTTTAGGCAATACTAAACCTGCTAAGGTCTCTCAGAAGTTTTTCTTCCAGATCTTTCTTGCTTTATATACTTTTATCTCTGAGTCCCCACAGTTTTAATACAGCTTGAAGTTCTTTGGGCCTTCAAAATCTTACCTTCCATAAGCCTGTGAAATACAGCAGCTTCTTACTCACACCATCACTCCTTTGTATCCCATTTTTGTACCTTATATTTACCACCACTTAGTGCCCTGAATTTGGTTCTTCATAGAATATCATAATAATGACAGAGTATTTATAGATAATTTTAAGCCAAGCTGCCAGAAATTTTAGTTGCAACTTTGGTTTTTAGATAGGGGCAAAGAGCTAATTACACCCCAGACTCAAGAGCATATGTCAGTAGGATCCTAAATTTTAAAAAAGAATTGTGATTCAAGTATCCAAAACAATCTATGAACAAAGAGACAACTTTTTCTTTTTAAGGTAAAGAATATTCAAGGAATTTGTAATTACATGATAAATACCATGCTTTGTTAAAGAATTGTGATATAGTGATCAAACCAAAACAATTCATGCACCAAGTAACGTTTTTTCTTTTCTAAGGGAAGAATCTTCAAGGAATTTGCAATCACTTGATAAGTACCATGCTTTTTTGAAAGATTATTTAGTAAATTGCTGCAAAAGAATACATGTTACTATGTCCTACCATTTCTGAAATGATATAGTATCAAAGCTTACCATCATGCAATTGAGCCTGTTGCTCCATAGCTTGTAGTCGCAATTTGAGCTCAGCATTTTCGGCAGCCAGCTCAGTAGTGTCTCTCTGCAAAGAAAGTCAGTATAGAGAGAAAGAGAGGTTAGTCACCTTTCTAACTGGCATAATCATTAGTGTTTGGTTCTGTGATAGCATAAATACATAATAAGTGATCAATTAGAGAAATAGTTTACTAAAAAAATCCACTATATAAAAAAATTAGAAACTAAATTAATCCTTTTTTTTATTCATGTCAGCAGTACGATGAATATGTTGATACCAGAATTCATAAACGTGGGAACAAGCCCTCAAAATTGCAAAATGGCAGATTAAATGACAGATGTAGAACATTTAAATATTCAGAAATATGTGCACAACATGAAAGCAACTAATATTATCTTTGACTAATGAAGACATAAACAGGATTAGCAAAGATTGTTACCTTGTCTCGTCGGAAATTTAGGGGGGAAAAAGAATTTGTGGAGATAGGATAATATATATGTAAATTGTTTCAAAAAATATAGAAAAAGAAAAACCAAGTGCAAAAAAAAAAAAAAAAAAAAACTGAGATTTATAAGTATGATAAAAAAAAATCTAAAAGAGAAGTTGCATTTGCATTGTGAATGAATGCTCCCCAGCACATATAGAGCAAGGAAAAGACTGACGTACACACTTAAATTCTTCATAACATAGCAGGAAAAGCTTACCTGAAGTTCCATGGGTTAAGGAAAAAGCAAATCCATATATAGACTGTTACAACAACAGCAACAACAAAAAAAAAAAAAAGCCTTAATCCTAAATAAACTAGAATCAGCTACAGGAATCCCTTATATATAGACTGTTGAAAATTTTAAATATGTGACTGAGCCCCAAATATTTCATTTCATGGAAAACATACCAATACCAACCTGTAATAGTGTGAGTTGTGCTGAAAGAGTTGTGGCTTCAGTTTGAAGTGTCTGAACCTTTCGTTCTAGTTCAGTGATATAACGCGCCTTTCTTTCCTTTGAGCGAGCTGCAGACTGCCGGTTTGCCAGGATTCTGCATATAGTGAAATGCAAATAACTGAACAAGATTTCCAGAACCATATATTGATTTAAAGTTAAAAGATATACACATTACAATAAAAATAACACTGACCTCAGGCAGCACATTTACATAGCATTTAGTTTAGCATCTTCTGCATAAGAAGAAATGATGCACCAATAGAATTTAAAATTGTACAGAAGCAATGGCTTTATGTGCCATGTGATGGTGCAATGCCAGACTGACTCTGAACAGATGACATGAGGTTGAGAAGTTGGATTATTGACATGAAGTTGACAATAGGTCACAAAAAGAAGTTTTAAATATGAAGAAATAGAAAGTAGTTTTTTGAGTTGTTACTCTTAAAAGGTATCATCTGTAAGTATTCAAAAAGCAGATTCAGAAAGTAAGCACAAGCCTTTAAGGTTATAGGTAATTAGTTGTGGCTATGCATATTTTAATTTACTTTTTCTTCCAGCAATCAAAGGTGAGAAACACACATTGATTTACAAAAGAAAATTAAGCTATTACAGAAGGATCTCCAACACTAACACCACTTTATCTAACAAAACTTGTACCTGCTATATTATATCAAGCTTATACCCACAAGCTAGAATTAAGAGTTATTGTGAGTGGACAAAAGATTTGGTAGAGGAAATAAGTAGCTTTATGATCATCACCCTTCAAACGGAACAAGAAACATGAGAGTAGAGGGTGGACTGAAATTGGAGTGATCCAAAAGGACCAAAACTATGATATCAATCCCTGCCTATATTAAGAAATTAGAAAGAGAAGCCTAACTGCATAACTTGATGTTCTTTCAGAGTTAATATGCTAGGCTCTAAGCGTAATTAATAATCTATTATCCTTTCAATATTTCTCTTTTTTATATACTATGTTAAACACTTGCATGTTGCAGGATGAAAAATATGGGGAAGAAAAAAGGAAAGAACAAATGTGGAGAAGGAATCATAGTTGATCACTCGACCTTGAATTAGATGCTGATTTCTGATTTTACTCAAGGTCATGAACCTAAACTTTTAATTGTCAAAGCAAAATTCAGCACAGCACACACGCATAGTCAGTCTTGTATGCATTAAATAACGAGAGAACCTAAACTCATTCAATGTTGTGAACCTCCACCTTCTAATCATCCAAGCAAATTCAATGTGTGTGGAATTTGGCATTCAGAGAGAAAATAATGATGACCAACATCTCGGCAAGACAAGGTGCTGAAACAAGTTCTCCAAAGAAACCAATGGGTGGTTCAAATATTATATTGAAGGTCGAAGGTGAGCATGAAATTCTCATCAAAATTTCTTCCAGTACAAAAAAAAACCCTCCTCTTACAAATTTCATCTTGGATGAACATATTCATTGCACACTGATATGGCTGATCCTGCGCCGTTAGAATGAACGGCAAAGATAGCGGCAACTGACGGGAGCTATATCAACCCTCGAGACCTTCCTCTTGGTCTCGGGGCGCATGAACAGTATATCAATCCCCGAGACCTCCCTCTCGGTCTCGGGGCGCATGAACAGTATATCAACCCCCGAGACCCCCCCTCTCGGTCTCGGGGCGCATGAACAGTATATCAACCCCGAGACCCCCCCTCTCGGTCTCGGGGCGCATGAACGGTATCTCGATCCCCGGCGCATGGTCAGGCCCGCTCTGGACCTGGCATGCTCACATAATCCACCGCACATCCATGGCAGAGGGTGGCCATACCTCATAACGGCGTATGGTCTGTTGTATCCCTATCACTGTGCATGACCATACCCCGTTACGGTATGCGGACCACCACCTGCCCGTTGCTGTGCACGTTCATATCCAGTGGTGGCCCGCACCAGACATGACCCAAATGCAAGACACATGTGAGGTCGTACTGGCAGGTAACTCATGATGCATTCGGTGTGTACGATGACAATACGACATGTCATCGTTAGCCCCGTATTTTGTCCGTTATTGAACTGGGCTCCTAAAAATCAGCAATCTTGGGGAATAGAAGGGGGATATTCGAACAGGTATAAAAGCACGCGCCCACGCTGTGAGTGAGGATCCTTGAACTCTGGTTTTCTAGTTTTCTTTCTACTAGTTAAAGCCCTAACTGTTTTAGCTCCCTTCGGCTGAGCAGTTCTCATCTGATCCCAAGTGACTAACTTGAGCATCGGAGGGTCCCACCGGAGCATCCGATCTCCGGAGACTTCTTACAGGGGTCCGGAGAGAAGGACATCCGTCTTCCCCGACGCTTAAAGAAGGTGACTTGGCGTCATCAGATTGGCGCGCCAGAAAGGTGGAGGGAAAGAGAAAGACATCGAACCAGCAATCTGCAATCTCTCTCCTCGGGCTCTTGAAGCTATGGTGACAACCCATGCGAAGGGGGTCTCTGTCAGTTGCGCTGGGGGGCAGCGCCAAGGAGCTGATCCACTCGCAGATGCCCCCTCAACTCTCCTAGCCAGCGTTCCGACAGCGCTGCATCCCCAGGAGGCTGGACCTTTCGCTCCTCCAGTCGATGTCCTTGCGCCTCCTCCGCAGGAGTTCCAGGAAGATCGATTCGCCGCCCTAGCCACGCAAGTCCAATCCCTGGCAGCGGCGGTTCAGGGCCTGCAGCACCAACAGGCGGCCCCGCGGCAACCGGAGCCAAATCCATCAGTTCCAGGGGTGTGCAACCCAGCCAGCATTCCTTCCGAAGGAGATCACCGGTACCGGAGGCTCACCACCATCATGCTCAGCCCAAGCCTCACCACCGGGAAGCCTCTAAAAGACATCGGTCGTCTTCTCGCCATGCCAGTGTCTCTCCTAGGCGGCGACATGGGAAGGAGGCGGAGCACCCCCGCAGACATCGCCGTCACCGTTCTCCATCCTCTGAATCTTCGGGGGAGGGGTCTTTTGATGGTCGGATAGCCTGTCGAGCCGAGCGTCGACTCGACGAGTATAACCAACGATTGGAGGAGCTTAGCCGCCGGATCACCCACCTGCCAGAGACGGACTACGACAGCCGGCCTCCGCTGTCTCGCCGTATCATGAAGAGCCCATCTCCATCCGGTTTTGCCTCCCCCAGCTGAATCCTTATGATGGGACCACAGACCCCTGGACCACTTAGAAAGTTATAAAGTTCTCATGCAAGTCCAGAAGGCCATCGATTCGCTCATGTGCATCGCCTTCCCAGCCACCCTGAAGAAGGCGCCCGAATTTGGTACTCCCGTCTGCCACCACGGAGTATTGATTCCTTCCGTCAGTTGGAAAGAGCTTTCTTGGCCCATTTTAATGCCTGCCGAAAGATTCCAAGGGTGGCAAATAGCCTCTTCGCCGTCCAGCAGAAGAGCGGTGAGTCCTTACGGGATTACGTCGCTCGGTTCAAGGAAGCGGCCCTGGAGGTCTACAATCTTGAAGATTCGGTGGCCACTTTGGCCTTGAAGCGAGGGCTCCGTCCGTCTCGCTTCGCGTACTCCCTGGACAAGAAGCCGTCCGGTTCTTAGGCTGAACTTTTGACTCGGGCCCAGAAGTATGTCCGCGTCAACGAGGCTAATTCCTCTCGGCGCGAGGCAAGTGGGAGTGTCCTTAAGAAACCGGCCCGCCCTGAGCCTGCTGAAGTTCGACCCCGGAAGCCCGAACCCCCTCGCCGGCTAGACAATCATCCTCGGGCTCCTGTACAGAGAGATGGACCCTACACTCCACTGCTCGCTCCCATATCACACATCTTGCTTGAGATTGAAGGTGAGCCCTATCTTCAACGCCCACCCCCGATGAACCCAAAGATCCCCCGCAACAAGAACCACTACTGCCGCTACCACTGGGACCACGACCACGACACCGATGACTGTCATCAATTGAAGAAGGCGATCGAGGATCTTATTCAGCGTGGCCATCTAGAAAAGTCATCCGAAGGAATAACCCGAATGCTCCAGGCCCGTCAGCGCCCCCGCCACCAACGGTCGACAATGCTCCAACAGAGAAGACGGTGGCAATGATTTCCTGGGGGATAGGAGGCCCGCCAAAGAGGCCGAGAGGGAGGGGGAGAGTTAGATTCTGTAATTCCTTTCTTTAAAAAGGACTTAGAGGGGTGGTAAACAAAAATGATGACAGCGTCGTCGTGTCCATGACGATCGCTAAACATCCTGTAAAGAGAATTCTAGTTGATAGTGGGAGCTCTGTGGATATTTTGAACTATGATGCTTTTGTTCGCATGAACCTGTCGCCCGATCTGCTCCGGCCCATCGTCACGCCCTGATGGGGTTCACTGGAGATTCTATGAAAGTCGAGGGGGAGTCACTCTCCTGTTATGGCTGGCACAACCCCGCGTCAAAGTACGGTTTTCATGAACTTCTTGGTGGTTCGAGTGCCCCTTGCTTATAACGCGATCCTTGGGAGGCCGGGCTCAATATTTTGGATGTTATCATATCCACTAAGAGGCTCCTCGTGAGGTTTCCTACCAGCGAAGGAGTCGGGAAGATGCGGGAGAGCAGAATCCGTCCTCACTTTGCTACCACATGGCCCCTAGTCCGCAGGGGGTGGCACCTGCGCCAGTACCTGAGATGCTGGATCCTCAGGACCTGGAGAGAAGAGGAGAGCCGGCCGAGTGCCTACTTACTTTCCCCCTCGGGGGACCCAACGAGGACAATCCGGATTGGAGCCCTACTCCCGAGGAGGCCCGTGACCGACTCCTCACCTTTTTGCAAGCCAATGCAGATGTCTTCGCCTGGTCGGCGTCCGATATGCCAGGTATTCAGAAAGGTGATTACCCACCAACTCAACATTAGGTCGGAGTGCCGACCTATCCGGCAGAAGAAAAGAAGTTTCGCCTCGATCGACAGAAGGCCATGGATGAGGAGGTGCAGAAGCTACTGGCGGCCGGTCATATCCGCGAGGTGCACTACCGGACTGGCTGGCGAATGTCGTGATGGTTCGCAAGGCCAGTGGGAGCTGAGGATGTGCGTGGACTTCATCGACCTCAACAAGGCATGCCCAAAGATAGCTTTGTTACCCCGGATCGACCAGCTAGTGGACGTCACGTCCGGCATAGACTCTTAGTTTCATGGACGCATTCTCGGGTACAATCAGATCAGGATGAACCCGGCAGACGAAGAAGCCACCTCTTTTGTTACAGAAAAAGGGATTTACTGCTACAAGGTGATGCCGTTTGGGCTGAAGAATGCCGGAGCTACCTATCAAAGGTTGATGAATAAGGTCTTTGAGGACCGGATCGGGCGTAACATGAGGTGTACGTGGATGATATGATGACCAAGAGCACCAGTGCTGTTGATCATGTCGCCGACCTTATGGAGACCTTCAATAACCTGCACCAGTACCGGATGAGGCTGAACCCCCGCAAGTGTGCCTTCGGAGTGGCGGCAGGCAAGTTTCTGGCTTTATGGTAACCCAGCGAGGGATTGAAGCCAACCCTGACAAGATCAGGGCTATCTTGGATATGAGGCCCCCAGCTAATAAGAAGGAGGTGCAACGCCTAACCGAGGGTGCGGCTTTGAGTCGTTTCATGTCAAGATCGGCAGAAAGGTGCCTGCCCTTCTTTAAGGCGCTGCGCAAGGTCAACAGCTTCGAGTGGACAAAGGAGTGTCAGGATGCCTTCGAAGAGTTGAAGCAATTTCTATCCACTCCCCCGCTGTTGTCCAAGCCAAAGAGTGGGGAGGAGCTCTTCCTGTACCTCAGCCTCCCCAAAAGCCGTCAGTTCTGTGCTCGTGCGCATGGATGTTGATGAGTGCAGAGGCCGGTCTACTACACCAGCAAGGTACTTCATGATGCCGAGACCAGATACTCTAGAACCGAGAAGATCATTTTTGCCTGGTGGTCTCTGCCCAACGCTTTCGACCCTACTTTCAAGGCTCATCCCATCGTGGTGCTCACGGACCAACCTCTTCGACCATCTTGTCTCGTCCTGACACCTCCGGTTGGTTAGCCAAATGGGCCATCAAACTGAGTGAATTTGACCTATCCATCCGACCAAGGTCGGCCATGAAGTCTCAGGTGATAGCTGATTTCTTGGTTGAGTGTTCCTGGATCGAGAAGTGTTTGGAGGAGTTATGCCCGGAGGAGTGTGTGGACCCTTCCTCAAATGAGGAGGCAAAAAGGAGGACTGGATTTTGCACGTAGATGGAGCAGCAAATTCTCAGGGAAGCGGAGCCGGACTCATTCTTGCGAGCCCTGAAGGGGAGGTGGTGGAGTATGATCTTCGATTCCAGTTCCCGGTGACTAATAACCAGGCGAGTATAAGCCCACTGAAATGAGGTTGGTTGAGGAGCTAGGTGCAGGGCGTTTAAGGGCCTTCACGGACTCTCAGCTTATTTCTGGGTAAGTCGCTGGGGAGTACGAAGCTAGAGACCCGACCATGTCCCGTTACCTGAGCAAGGTGCAATTCCAAGCCTCTCTGTTCTCTTACTTCCGTCAGCTACATTCCCCGAGCGGAGAATGCTAGGGCCGACGCGCTATCCCGTTTGGCCACTTCGGCCGACGGGATGCTGGGAAAAACATATGTGGAGCACCTCCAGGCCCCAAGCATTGAAGTTGCGGATGAAGCGCTACCAGTTGAGCAAGGGCCCTCCTGGATGGATGCCTACGTCCGATATTTGACCGACGACACTCTCCCAGAGAATCCCGCTGAGGCCAGACTACTCAGGCGAGGGCCCCGAGGTTCTGATGATGGATGGGAAGCTTTATCGAAGATCATTTTCATACTCGGTCCTCAGGTGCGTGGGGCCAGCAGAATCAGACTACATCCTGCGGGAGATCATGAAGGTATCTGCGGAAGTCACCTGGGGGGCAGAGCCCTAGCTTACAAGGCCCTACGACAAGGGTACTTTTGGCTGACCATGAAGAAGGACGGCCGAGCTTGTTAAGAGATGTGATAGCTGCCAGCGCCATGCCAATATTCAGCGACAGCCGACGTCTCAGTTAACCCCTTGGTGGCACCCTGGCCCTTCGCCCAGTGGGGTATGGATATCCTGGGACCATTTTCCCCGGCCTCCGGACAGCACAAGTTCCTCTTAGTGGCCGTTGATCACTTCACCAAGTGGATTGAAGTCGAGGCCCTTGCTAAAATCACGGAAAGCAAGGTGAGATCCTTCTTTTGAAAGTCCATTATATGCCGGTTCGGACTGCCACACACCCTGGTCACCGACAATGGCCGGCAGTTTGACAACACGCCCTTCTGGGAATTCTGCTCCGAACTGAGCATCCGCCAGAAATTTACTTCTGTCAGGCACCCTCAGACCAACGGGACGGCCAAGGTAACTAATCGCATCATTCTCCAAGGACTGAGAACCCGGCTGGATGATTGTAAGGGACGGTGGGTGGAGGAGCTCCCCAATGTACTATGGGCTTACCACACAACGCCACGAGCCCCACCAGTGAGACCCCATTCAGCCTGGTCTTTGGGTCCGAAGCTGTCATCCCGGTGAGATAGGCTCCCCAAGCCCTCGGGTAGAGTCGTACAACGAGAAAGACAACCCAGACTGGCTGCGAGCCAGCCTCGACCTGGTGAAGGAAGTGCGAGACCGAGCGCAACTTCAGATGGCGGTCTACCGGCAACGAGTCGCCAAATATTACAACGCCCGTGTGCATCCTAGGACTTTTCTGCTGGGAGACCTGATCCTTCAACGAGCTGAAGTCTCGAAGCCGATGAAAGGGGGTAAGCTGGCTCCGAATTGGGAAGGGCCTTACCGGATCACCGAAGCGCTCCGCCATGGAGCATACAAGATTGAAGAGCTGGATGGGAAGCCACTTCCCCGGACGTGGAACGCTGACAACCTCGGTCGGTACTATTAGTAGTACATTCCTTTCTTACATTAAATATCTTGCCTGTATTCTTCTGGGTCTTCACCCGTCATTTCGTATTAATAAATTTGGGTTCTAATACTTCAGTGTCGCAACTTAAGCCTGACCCCGGTCGGCACAAAAGCCCTGGGCCAGCCGGGCACAAAGCCTAGTGTACCACTGGTAGAGCGTGCTGCCGGCTCTCAGCAACTTAAGCCCAACCCCGGTCGGCACAAAAGCCCTGGGCCAGCCATGCACAAAGCCTAGTGTACCACTGGCAGAGCAGCGTGCTGCCGGCTCTCAGCAACTTAAGCCCGACCCCGGTCGGCACAAAAGCCCTGGGCCAGCCATGCACAAAGCCCAGTGTACCACTGGCAGAGCGGCGTGCTGCCGGCTCTCAGCAACTTAAGCCCGACCCCGGTCGGCACAAAAGGCATGGGCCAGCCAGGCACGAAGCCCAGTGTACCACTGGCAGAGCGGCATGCTGCCAGCTCTCAGCAACTTAAGCCCGACCTCGGTCGGCACAAAAACCCTGGGCCAGCCAGGCATAAAGCCCAGTGTACCACTGGCAGAGCGGCTTGCTGCCGGCTCTCATCAACTTAAGCCCGACCCCGGTCGGCACAAAAGCCCTGGGCCAGCCAGGCACAAAGCCCAGTATACCACTGGCAGAGCGGCGTGCTGCCGGCTCTCAGCAACTTAAGCCCGACCTCGGTCGGCACAAAAGCCCTGGGCCAGCCAGGCACAAAGCCCAGTGTACCACTGGCATAGCGGCGTGCTGTCGGCTCTTAGCAACTTAAGCTCGACTCCGGTCGGCACAAAAGCCCTGGGCCAGCCAGGCACAAAGCCTAGTGTACCACTGGCAGAGCGGCGTGCTGCCGGCTCTCAGCAACTTAAGCCCGACCCCGGTCGGCACAAAAGCCCTGGGCCAGCCAGGCATAAAGCCCAGTGTACCACTGGCAGAGCGGCGTGCTGCCGGCTCTCAGCAACTTAAGCTTGACCCCGGTCGGCACAAAAGCCCTGGGCCAGCCAGGCACAAAACCCAGTGTACCACTGGCAGAGCGGCGTGCTGCCGGCTCTCAGCAACTTAAGCCCGACCCCGATCGGCACAAAAGCCCTAGGCCAGCCAGGCACAAAACCTAGTGTACCACTGGCAGAGCGGCGTGCTGCCGGTTCTCAGCAACTTAAGCCCGACCCCGATCGGCACAAAAGCCCTGGGCCAACCAGGCACAAAGCCTAGTGTACCACTGGCAGAGCGGTGTGCTGCCGGCTCTCAGCAACTTAAGCCCGACCCCGATCGGCACAAAAGCCCTGGGCCTATCAGGCACAAAGCCCAGTGTACCACTGGCAAAACGACACGCCGTTGGCTCTTAGCAGCTTAGGTCCGACCCCGGTCGGCACAAAAGCCCTGGGCCAGCCAGGCACAAAGCCCGGCGTACTGTTGGCGAAGCGACGTGCAAGCAGCCCAGGAGGCTCGGGTTTATCTTGACCTTCCGAGTCCTACGCTCTGTCGATAACTGGAAGTTCGTACCTCCCGACCCCAAGATTCGGTCCTACAAGGCCAAGTCGAGGCTATCCAAGAGTAAGTTACAGATTACTCGATACCGACGAAGCCCCTAAGGGTCCCACGTCGGCTGCCAAAGAGTTTGAAGTGAGAGTTGCAATCAAGTGGAGACAAATCTCATTGAAAGGAGTGTATTTCATTAGTTTGAAAGTGCTTACAAAATGCCGACCAAGTCGGACTTACAAAAACAAAATGATAATACAATATAGGGCTCACAGGCCAGCAGGTGCGTCCTCATCATTATAAGAGCCCATCTCGGAGAGGCGGTCCGGCTCCACTTCAAGGGCCTGGGGAAAATCTAGGTCTCGAGCAACCTTTTCCTTCCCACGCTGGAACACTTGAAGGTATGCCCCCGTCGAAGCTTCGGTCAGCTCATTCATGAAATGCTCGGACGCCCAAAATTCTTCAATGACTCTGGCGGTCCTGGCTTCGACAGCTGCCTCCACCTCAGCGGCCAAAGCTCCCCTCTCAGCGGCCAGGGCTGCCACTGCTATCCTCTCGGCCTCCAGGGCGAGATTCCTTTCCTCCTCCACTCTCTTCGTCCTTTCCTCGGCCTCCCTCACTTTCTCCTCCGCCTCTCCCACTTTCTCCTCCGTCGTCCTTGCCTTTTCTTTGGCCTCACTCATCTGACTCTCGGCCGCCGGGATGGTTGCGACCAATTCGGAGATATGCAGGTCCCTGGCCGCGACGACATTCTCAGCCTCCATGAGCTGGCTGAGGGCCGCCCGCAGGCGGTTGGATTCAATCTCTGCCCGGTTCTCGGCCGCTTTTATTTCATCAGTCCGGGCGGTCTTGGCTGATTCTAAGGCCTTCTCGGTCGTTTCTGCTCGAGCACGAGCATCCTCGGCCTCTTTTTGGGCCTCCCGCACGATGGTCTTTTCCCCATGGATAACTTCTCTAGCGATAGCCAGGGAGTTTGCAATCTGCATGCAAACCCCAGTCAAAAAGAAAAGGAGGAGCAAAAAGAAATTTGAAAGCAGAGAGTGGATAGTCTATTTACCTTGACTAAGGCCGCGTAGGATTCACGGAAGAACGTAGTCGCCTTCAAATGGCTGAGCTCCTCCTGAACCTCCGGTACGAAGATTGACGAGATGAGCCGCTCCACCCGGCGCCCATCGTCTAGGACAGAGTCCCGAGACAGCCCCCGCCTAGCCCTACTCCCTCCGGCAGCTCCGGCGGTCTCAGATTCGGCGCATGGAGAGCTGCTCACTGGCGTCCGCTCCGAGGGTGGGCCTACTGATTGTGATGGTGCCTCGCCCCAGTCCCTTGCAGCTTCGGTGGGGGCTGGTTTGCAGGGGGCGGGAGGCCCCCCCACCGCCATTGGCTCCTCTGCGGCCGACTCCCCCGTTACTGCCGGCTCCGCCTCCATAGCCGACTCCCCCGTTACCGCCGGCTCCTCTGCGGCCGGCGCCTCTGTTGCCGCTCCCCCACTTACAATCCTTTCAGGCGGGGTGTCGGCCGTCAAATCGATCTCTGGGGCGATCGGATGCTCTTGCGGTGCGGATGGCTCGAGTGCCCGCACTGTCGGGCATTTTGGGGCTGGTGCTTGCCGCCCCTCGCTCGGTCCCTCTTGGGCCTTCCTTTTGGTGGCGGCCTTCATGAGTCGACGTGTTGGGATTTTCATGGCTGCGCAGTATCGACCGGGGTCAGTAAATAAAAAAAAACGATGAGCAAGAGCAAAGGCAAGACTTTGGTTAAGTACAAGGAGACTTACCGAACTGGGAGATAAGACCCGCCGACCGGAGGTTTTCCTCCGTCAGGAGCAGGCTGTACCGAGGAATTTCGGTGGACAACAACTGCCCTAACGCCTCTCTGTCTCCGGGGTGGATAGCGAAATTTGCATTGCCTCGGGGGTCAGGATCTCTCCACCGGGACTTTACTTGGCCAATGTTGGTGAAGAAAAATCGGGATTTCCAGCCTTTAACTGAAGAAGGGAGGAGTTTAAGGACTCGGTTGGGCCTGGGCTGGAACAACCACCAACCTTTCTGAGACCGAAGGATATAAAAGGAACAGAAGAGAGAGACTCGCGGGGTGATGTGGAGGTGATGGCAAAGGATAACGAAGGCACAAATGACACGAAAGGAATTTGGGACCAATTGAGAAGGAGTTAAGGAATAATAGTCAAGGAGGTTAACGAAAAAAGGATGAAAGGGTAAGCGGAGGCCCACACTCAGGGAAATCTCATAGATGGCCACCCGGCCTGGTCGGGATGAGATCATGCTGTCGTCAGGGGTCAGGAGATAGAGCTCAACATCCCGAGGAATTTGGTAACGGGCCCGAATGTTTGCCAAATCGTTGCCCGTTACCGTGGAGACGGCCCCTTCTGGGGATTCCGCCCCCATCCTCGAGGAGGTGCCGGCCCTCGCCTGGCGACCTCTCGGCGGAGTCCGGTCAGCCGCCGCCGAACGCCTCCCTGCGGGAGCCTCCACGGCGACCCGTCGCTGGGCTAAAGGGACGCGGTCCTCCGGATCAGAGGACCACTCAAGAGGAGGAGAATGAGAAGCTTGAGGCCTCTCGGACGAAGAACGATTCTCCGAATCATCCTCCGCGAACCAAGACTGGGAACTCATTGCGAGATAAAAGAATGAAGAAGCCTATAAGATACAAAGAGCTAACCTGGGGAGGAAAGTGACGAACGCAGGCTCTCGAGTAGCAAGGGGGACCAGGAGGCAGAAAATCAGAAAGCAGAGGGAGAAGACGACGATAACAGGAATAGAATGGCCGCTTTCGACCCTCTACCCAGGTTTTATTTAGTTTCAAATTGTCCTGCCGCGCCTCGTCCACCACGCGGGCTCCCACAATAAGCTGGATTGCCTAGGTAATCGCTGAGCGCGAGATACGATTCGCTTCCGGCCAATGATAAGACACCGATGACATCGCCATTATGATGGATAATGATGGCGCGACTTTCCTCACGAACTTCGACGGATAAACCCTGCTTCGAGGACGATCGCCGCAAATCGGATGGATAGCATTGGCTGCCCTATCACATCTCCATACTGCCCGCATAAAATCGTCGCTGCGCCCATAGACACGTGTCTGGAGGCGGTTCGCAAAGGGTGGGGATCAGCCATTTGGGAGGTGACACCCCTTTCACTTTACTAGGGCGGGCCCACTCCGTCTCAGGAGTGAGGGGGCATCTGATATGGTTGATCCTGTGCCGTTAGAATGAACGGCAAAGATAGCGGCAGCTGACGGGAGCTATATCAACCCCCGAGACCTCCCTCTCGGTCTCGGGGCGCATGAACAGTATATCAGCCCCCGAGACCTCCCTCTCGGTCTCGAGGCGCATGAACAGTATATCAACCTCGAGACCCCCCTCTCGATCTCAGGGCGCATGAACAGTATATCAACCCCGAGACCCCCTCTCGGTCTTGGGGCGCATGAACAGTATATCAACCCCCGAGACCCCCTCTCGGTCGGGGCGCATGAACGTATATCAACCCCCGAGACCCCCTCTAGGTCTCGGGGCGCATGAACAGTATATCAACCCCGAGACCCCCCTCTCGGTCTTGGGGCGCATGAACAGTATATCAACCCCCGAGACCAAGGGCATGAACAGTATATCAACCCCCGAGACCTCCCTCTCGATCTCAGGGCACATGAACGGTATCTCGATCGTCGGCGCATGATCAGGCCCGCTCTGGGCCACCTGGCATGCCCACATAATCCACCGCACATCCGTGGCAGAGGGTGACCATACCTCATAACGGCATATGGTCTGTTGTATCCCTATCACTGTGCATGACCATACCCCGTTACGGTATGCGGACCACCACCTGCCCGTTGCTGTATACGGTCATATCCAGTGGTGGCGCGCACCAGACATGACCCCAGATGCAAGACACATGTGAGGTCGTACTGGCAGGTAACTCATGATGCATCCGGTGTGTATGATGACAGTACGACCTGTCATCGTCAGCCCCGTATTTTGTCCGTTATTGAACTGGGCTCCTAAAAATCAGCAATTTTGGGGAATAGAAGGGGGATATTCGAACAGGTATAAAAGCATGCGCCACGCTGTGAGTGAGGATCCTTGAACTCTAGTTTTCTAGTTTTCTTTCTTTTAGTTAAAGCCCTAACTGTTTTAGCTTCCTTCGGCAGTTCTCATCTGATCCCAAGTGACTAATTTGAGTGTCGAAGGGTCCTCACCGGAGCATCCGATCTCCGAAGACTTTTCTTACAGGGATCCGAAGAGAAGGACGTTCGTCTTTCCCGACGCTTGAAGAAGATGACTTGGCATCATCACACACATTCGTTGCATGATCAATCTAAACCTTTTATAACCGGCAACCACCAAATGTAGCACAAAGTCAGAGATAAAACTATCAGGTGCATTTGATGGAGACCTTGGAATTGTCAATAAAATATACAAATATACGATTGCCCATCCGCCTACTTCTTCGGGCGCTCCAATTTTTTCTATATTCATGTGTACTTAGTACAATGTAGGTCCACACTTTAATCAAAACCACCAATGTGCAGAAGTTGGGATCAAAGCACAGGTTGGGGTTAAAAGAAAGCAAATTTATAGGTTACAGATATCATTAAATATCATAAAATATGAACTAATCTTAAAATCAGTCAACGTAGCCCAAAAAAATGTAGCAGAGCAAAGTTAAGACATGAGAAAATTACTTCTAAAAAAAAAAAAAAGTAAAAGATGGAACCTTTTAGCCCGCTTCGGATCGATGGCCGCCAGCTCCGCCAGCTTATTCGGTGGCATGGCTTTCTTGGCCTCCATCATCTCCCCAACGAAATCCTCCCCCCTCGACTTCACCATCAGCGACAAGTCGGCCGAGCTGCTGTGCCAATGCTTCGGCCTCGCGGCCTCGGCTTCTCCACCGGCATTCCCCACCCCGCGCTCCTCCCCGCCCCCCGCGCCATTCCGAGCCGTCTGATCCCCGGATCCCGTGACCTCCGACCCCAATCTCCTCTCCTCCAGCTTCGACTCCATCTTCTCGACGTCCATATACGTGGAAATCGGGTCATCCTCCGACCCCATCTCGTCGGTGTTTCCTGACGCCGCAGGTTCGCCGGAACCGAGTTGGAGATCCTCCGGGATCCGGAAGGTCAGCTCGGAGTGGGAGCGTCGGCGGAGGGGGTCTCCGGAGGCGGACGGCGGCGGCAAAGCCGAGGCGCCGGTGCACTAGAGCGGGGGAAATTGGCTCTAGGGTTAGGGCTAGGGATTCTTGCTAAATTTACGGTTTCCATCTGCATTGCTTCGGCCCTGTTCTTCTTCAGAAAAAGAAGAGGAAAGAGAAACGGTGGCACGAGAATAGGAAGGTCCTATGCGCGTTGGGAGTGTCTTTCCATTAAAGAAATATATAATATCGAAAGAAATATATATATTATTATATTATAATATATATATATATATATATATATATCGAATGTGGTTACAGGTAAAGATATCCCCTAAATTATTAAAAAAACATAAATAAAGTATTAAACAATGCCATCCGTCTCTCTTATTACGCTTCAACATTAATGATATTGATAAAAATATCTATAGCATTTTCATCTCTTTTTCAAGCACAGCAATTACACTTATAATATTTTTACTTTTTATTTCTAATTAATAAAGCATAATTATAAAGTTGCATAACAATATCAATAATCAAATTTCTTACTCACCTACTAAATATATTGATAATTGACTATTGTATATAATAAAATTAATTATGATACGTATTCAACATCATTTCGTAACTCATTATGACATTAAAAATTAGTTCAAAATAATTCTAAAATTATATAATAATAGAGAAAAAAAATAAATTTCATCTTCAATTTATTTATGGGATCGGTTGCTCATGCTAGTATTACATTTGGTTGAAAGAATGATATCATGTTTTTAGTCACAAACATCAATAATGCTATATTTATAGTTTTTATCTTAAAATGATATCAAGCTCTAGCATACGATCGTATCATATATCAACAGTAATATGATCAATTTAGATTTTCTATTAACACTCGCATCATTTTTGTTAAAAGTACTTTGGGACCATCCAATTATCTATATCATTCACAAGTTAATACCACAAACCCTTATCAAATATTACAAGAATTATTTCATAATTTCCAAGATATGAATTCCAAATTAGAGATTTTCATTCTGTCATTATTATGATATATCAATATCAATAATATTGTATTAATTCTTATAGTAAAGAAAAGTGTGAAAGAAAAACTTTTACTTCTAACGTGCATACTAAGAAAATATAATTATGAGATGCTAATCAATCCAATAATGCATCAGGCATATCCAATTAAATTAATTTTAATATTTAATGAATTATTAAAATAATACTGTCATGAAATCTAAGGACCAACATAATTGCCTAGAATCAGTACGAGACATGCAATTCAAATTATATACTTAATTTAATAATCACTCTTCACTGATCACCATGGGTCCTAAACCTAAAATCTTGGTTTTCAAAGCAAATTTTTGCCCTAAAATATCACTAATCTTCTCCTAAATTACATTATCTATACAAACCTATAGAATGGTAATGCAAAATTTTACCTCACTTAGAAGTACAAGAAGAGAAAAGGAAGCTATTATACTATTTCATAATTGCGTTTAGACTTGACATTTTTAAAATTTATGATATTTTGAAATGTAATATTTCAAATTTTTAAAATTTTACAACTACTCTATTTAGATATTTTTTAATAAATTTTTCTCTAAGAATTGTAAAATTTTCTATAAATATTTTTCATAATATTTATATAAATTCATATAATTTTAGAGAAATATTTTAATATAATATATATGAATATTCATCTATTTAATATATATTTTAATAATAGTCATTCATAATTTAATATTTACTAAATTTTTAATATATATTTATTAAATATTAATGTTATATTTCTATAAAAATATTAGTTAATAATATTATCGCACATATTCATAATATTTATGTAATATTAATGTATATATCTACTAAAATTTATAATTATTATTTTATATAATGATTAATCATATAATTATTAAATATTTATGTTTATTTATATTTCATTAAAATGTTTATTTAATCACAAAATAAAATATTTATAAATACTAGGAATATTTTAATTAAATTTATATTTATATTATATTTTTATTAAATAAAAATAAATTTTATTCAAAAAATGAATAAATTGTTATTATTATAAAATAGAAAGTTTAATTATGTACATATTTTAATTTAATAATGTTAATATAATTAATAAAATTATTATTTTTAACAAATATTATTTTGTTTATGTGATATTCTTTATTATTACATACATAATTAATATTTATGTAAATATTAATAATAAAATATTAATATTTCAAATAAAATAAATGTTCATGCAATAAATATTTAATATAAAAATGTATTAAAAATGAAATAAAATTACATAGATATCAAAATAAATGTTTTAAACTAAAATAAACATTTATGCAAATTTATGTAAATAGAATATTCATAATTTTTATGTAACTATTTTAGCATGCAAATAACATTAAATATTTGATTACTTCCAACGGTATTTTCATGAGAGATGTGTAAATAAAACCTTTAGAGGTGGAATTTATAAATGATTATCTTAAGTAATTTAGAAATTTCGATGGATTTTTAGAAATTTCTCTTTTGGAAGTCGACAAATAAATAATTTTGATTTTGGAATTCAAATTCTCTCTTGAAATAAAATTCTTGCTGAAAATATTCAATTCAAATAAAATATTTATTTAATATTATCTAAAAATAAGTAAGAAATAGGGAGAGAAGATTGAGTGATAAGGAAGGAAAAATATTTAATTCAGGATAGGAACAATGATTTGGCAAGATTTAGGATGAAAGAAAGAAAGTGACGTTAATGGGGAAGAGCAGAAGAGAAAGGGAGGCTAGCAAGGTTCCTTAGAAAGAAAAAAGAATGGTAGAGTGATTATGACCAAGGATTGGATAGAAGAGGATCGGCAACATGATGATAGTAGCAAGAGAGGCAATGGAGCAATAATGTGGGTAGTGATGGGCAAGGGCCTGAGTCAGGCTTGGTTGTGATAATTCAAGGCATCAAGTCAAGTCGCATGGAGGCCAAATCCGGGTTGAGCATCACTGACCTGAACCTGATCTAATAGAAATCTCTTAAGATTTGGACCCAAATTAGACTGATCCGATATATATATATATATATATATGGATATATTTAAATATAGTTGAGCTTAAATTTAATTATTTTTTTTATCTTTGGATTTATATAGTTTATAAATTTCAAGAATGAAAAAGATGGAATAGCTTTAAAAACTATGTTTAATCTAAGGTTGTATTTGATATGGTGGATAAGGGGGGATATTCCCTAGATATCCCCTTATCCCCAAATGCTATAGCTACAGGGGATAGTGCTGAAAAAGTTTAATCAGAGAAAATAACCCATGGTTAAACATGGGTTATCCTCTGAACTTATTGCCTAGAGAACTCAGGAATAACTAAAGTTATCCCTTGATGGCAGAGTGGTAATTTTGAAAAGGTGCTTATCCCCTTCAGCTATCCCCTAGATAAATGCTATTATGTACATTTATCCAGAAATAACCAAAAAGCTATCAAACACAGCCTAAGAGTAAGATAGTGACCAAATTTTAGACTTGGATACGTCTAAATATAGCCTCCCCCCTCCCAACACACACACACATAAAGTACCAACCAAAGAGCGTAGGATGGTTAAGATGTAAGGCATTTAAAAGCTGGGTTTGAATCCTTCTTCAAACATTTGAATGAGTCTTTACAAAAATTAGGCCTGGTTTGACTTTATGGGCGACGAATTTAGTTGGGGAGTTGCAATTATCAGAACCAGATTTGGGCCGTCCCAAGGCTCATGCCAGCCCCCAATATATAGGAGAAAGAAGGGATAACGAAGAGCACGCTCTTGTAATAATATTTGATAGTTAAATGGATCAATAGATTTTGGTAGTCGGATATATAATGATTGTAATCCTTCCATCTAATTAAGAACAAACGAATGCGTGATAATTTGCAAAATCTTCTAATTGAATTTGATATTTTAAAATAATTCGATTGTTTCGTGTTCTCTTGTGGTGGGTTGAAATTAACTCGTCAAAATTTTACGTTTTAGATTAATTTCTTCAGTGCAACAAATTCTACATGAGCTACATCATTTATTTTTATTAGTCCGCATGAATTCTACATGGCTTGACGCGATGGGATAGAACAGGATAGTAGGATACAATTTTAAATTTTGAGCATGATGTGCATTAATATCCATTCAGCTTTTTTTAAATTTATGTACAGATTGCATATTTCTAAATAGATATCATAATTTTATAACTACAGTCGTAATTCTTTTTAGCTTTCTGAATGGATATCATAATTTTATAACTAGGATGTCGTAATTTTTTTTTCAGTCGATATGTCGTAAAGCTTTGCTTTAACGTTTTCTGAATGGGTATTATAATTTATAACCGCGATATTGTAAATTTATAACTCGGATGTCATAATATGTATTGTAATTTTATAACTACGGTGGCGTAATTTTACAACTAGAGCGTCGTAATTTTTTTTGATCGGGATGTCGTAAAGCTTTGTCTTAATGTATTCTGAATAGGTGTCGTAATTTTATAACTACGGTATTGTAAATTTTTTATAACTATAGTGTCATAATTTTACAACTAGGGTATCGTAATTTTTTTCGACCGGGATGATATAAAGATGTCTTAACATTTTTTGAATGGGTGTCGCAATTTTATAACTACGGTGTCATAAACTTGGATGTCTTAATATTTTTTCGGAAGGTAGGCTATCCCGTTCCATCCTATCAGGAACAACGTATCACATATGTTATCCCATTCCATTATGTTAAGTCATATAAGATGTTTATCAATAAAAAGAGATAGCCCATATAGAATTTGTTGCATTGGATGCCGCATATAAAGTCTTTTCTAAAAAAAAAAAATATACTGCCTTTAAAATTGCAATGGGGCTGGCTTGATAAGGACTTGGGGCAGGACGGTCCATTGATGGTGACTTTGGGCATCGTCACAAACCAAGCACATGGATGGAAACTGGTTAATTTGGTCTCAGGCCCACTATCATATTTGAGGAGAACTTGGAAAATCTTTGTGCAACTTTAGTAGTTCTTTTTCTGTTCCTTTTCCCATGCCATGCCGTTTCTATCAGGTGCATGCATGTAGCTCGTGGCTGCTTGATCTAAACAAGAGGTGTCCTTGCGATCCACCGACAACTTTTGCAGCTTGTTAATTCGAGTTCAGCAAAACATGGAAGATGGTATATATTGAACAATTGATAGGGAAATGCCAGGGTATCCTCCTGGGACCTAGCCATTCTTGGATAAGTTTTCTTGTACTTTTAGGTAGTGTTTGAAATAGGGGATAAGATGGGATATCCAGGGGATATCCCCTCTTATTCCAAAAGCCATAACTATAAGGGATAGCTAGGAATAAAGTTAACCAAAGGGATAATCCATGGTTAACCATGGTTAACCATGGGATATCCCCTCAATTTATTCCCTAGAGAATGCAGGAATAGCTGGTTATCCCTCCAAATAAGAGTAAAAAAAAGTTATCCCATGGATTTACCTTTTTGCATTTGATATGATCAATGGGATAGCCAAGGGATATCCCTAGGGATAGCCAGGGGACAAACTCTATCCCGTACACTTATCCATGGATAATATTTTTTCTATCAAACACTACCTTAAGAGAGCTATTAGCCAACCACGAAAGCCGACAATTAATTCAAACAAATTCTTCAACTATATTAAAAGAATTGCAATGTAAAAGTGGCAAATGAATAGCGGGCTCGATATAATTATTTTTTAAATGTTTAAAATATTTTTAATATAAAATTTTTATATAAAATATATTTTTTATTATTTTTAAATTTAAAAAAATATTTTTTTTATAGAATATGTCAAGCTGTACGTACTATGAGTAGTGTTGAATTGATCAACATATTGGGGTTGATTGTATTGTGCCTACTGTAGCATATTTACTATAGCGATCATGTCAAACCCAATATAGCCCATTTCATATTAGGTTAGACCGTGTCATGAGCTATCGAACCCATTTGGTATCTCTAGCAAAAAGAAGGAAAAGTGAACTATTTTTAACTTACTATTTATTGGACGAGATTTTTTATTGATAGTGTTGGAAATCTAGTATATTTCAATATTCAAAAACCTTTTTGACTTGATAAGTCTGTTTATCTGATACGTCGTTATCAATCGGTAGGGATAAGTCTTTTTTATTTGTTGACTAGTCTTTTAACTTATACGTCTCTACGTACGTGATAAGTCTTTCGTTGACCGACCGTTGGACTAATTCAATCCATTGAATTAGATTGATTCGTCGTTGCGTGCTTCTTTATAAATTCAAAGCAATGCCGATGTTTATTTCATTCAATTTATTTTGCTTTCATCCTTATCCAGAGATCCATTCCTTCATCCTTATCCAGTCGAGAGATCCATTCCTTTGCTTCCGTACTTATCCAAAGAAAAGGAACTCATTCGGTTGTTCATCCTCTTCTAACATTGGTGCATGCACGCCTGTTAGAAGACTCTATTGTTGTATCCTAGAGGATAGTCGTGCTTCGATCTTCTGCATCGAGATATTATCTCCGAGAGGTGCGAATCTACTCTTAAGGACAGTGTCGTGCATGCCACAGCATCTTCTCAAATACATTCAAATAGATAAATCATCCCGGGTACTATCTTTTTCTCAAACTTATCCAATAATTTTAAGAGTAGATTATGGACTCTATTATGGTTACTGCTACTAAGTCCTTTCCCGATACATCCAAGATTGAGCAATTTACTGGTTCCCATTATAAAAGTTGGCAAGAAAAAATATTTTCAATATTAGATGTTTATAATATAGCATATATTTTGACTGATCCTAAACCTGAGAAAGAGGAGGACATTCTAAATTGAAAAAAAGGCTAACATAATATGTAGGCATACTATTCTTAGTACTCTATCCAATGAACTGTTTGATATTTATTATCCTATTAAATCAGCCTCTAAGATTTGGGAAAGCTTTAAAAGAAAATATATTCTTGAAGATGCTGGTTCTCAAAAATTTGCAATATAAAACCTTTTTAACTTTACCATGTTAAAAGATAAAGATGTGTCATCTCAGATCCATGCTTTCCATGTTCTCATAGATGACCCTAAAAATAAAAATATTATTCTTTCTGATGCTTTTATTACTGGATCCCTAATTGAAAAATTACCTAAATCTTGGAAAGATTATAAGAATAATCTAAAGCATAAAAGAAAGTCTATGTCCCTTGAAGATATCATTGTGCATATTAGGATTTAAAAGCAAAACGGAGCCCGAGAAAAGATAGAAAAGGCTAAGGAAATGACTGATAAAGCTAATATAATAGAGGATGGATCTAGTAAGGATAAACATAATTCCTATAAGCCCAAACATAGAAACCATTACAAGAAATATGATAAGAAGCCTCATGTTCAAAGAAGTCAAAATTTTAAAAAGAAAAGGGATCTTGCTATGTTTGTGGAAAACCAAGACACCATGCTGCCCAATGCAGGTTCAGAAAAAATAATGATGCTCCAGCTAAACCAAAGGCTAACTTGATGGTTGGAAAATATGTGATTGATGCAGTTGTTAGCGAGGCTAATATTGTTGCACATACAAAGGACTAGGTGATAGATTCTGAAGCCACTCATCATATATGTGGCGATAGAAATGCATTTGCCTCCTATATCCCATTGCCAGAAGGAGAGGAGCAAGTCTTCATAGGCAACTCAAAGTCTTGTTCGGTGATTAGCAAAGAAAAAGTCAATCTAAAACTAACTTCTGAAAAAATCCTTTCACTTGGAGATGTGCTACATGTGCCCGACATCCGTATGAACCTAATTTTTGTGGCCTTACTTGGAAAAAATGGTGTGAAAGTATCATTTGGACCAAATCTGGAAATTTTATTGGGAAAGGATATTATAACCAGGGTCAATTTGTATTAAATATACTCGAAGTTATGAATGGAAATGCATCATCTTCTTTTGCTTACTTGCTTGACTCTGTTAATCTTTGGCATGGTAAATTAGGACATGTTAATTACTCTTATATTAAAAGAATAAATAATTAGGTTTGCTAAATAACATGTCTACTTTTTATGATCATGAAAAATGTCAAACATGTGTAGAATCTAAATTAACCAAAAGGAGTTGCAAATCTATTCATATAAGAGAAACTGAATTGTTAGAAACTTAGGAGATTTAAAAGGTAATATGACTAGAAGTGGAAAGAAATACTATATTACTTTTATCGATGATTTTTCTTGTTATGCAATGGTTTATCTATTAAAATCAAAAGATGAAGCCTTCGAAATATTTTTAAAATATAAGGCAGAAGTTGAAAATTAATTAATAAGAAAAATAAAAAGGCTTAGATCTGATAGAGGAGGAGAATATGATTCTACTCCTTTTAATGATTTTTGTGCACAATACGGTATAATTCATGAATTTACTCCTCCTTATTCACCTGAATCTACTGGAGTGGCTGAAAGAAAAAATAGAACACTTAAAGAAATGATGAATGCATTGCTCCTTAGTTCTGGTGCACCTATGAACTTGTGGGGGGAAGCCCTTCTTTCTGCTTGTTTTATTCAAAATAGAATTCCTTATAAGAAAACCAATAAAACACCCTATGAGTTATGGAATGATCATTTGCCAAGTTTTAAATATTTAAAAGTATGGAGCTGTTTAGCTTAGGTCTTGCTTCCTGAACCTAAAAAGAGAAAGTTAGGATCTAAAACCTTTGATTGTATGTTCATAGGTTATGTTTAAAATAATCCTGCAAATAAATATAGTGCAGCCTATAGGTTCTTAGTGATTAAAAGTAAAAATAATATCATGGAACCTAATACTATAGTTGAGACCAAAGATGCAGAATTTTTGAACATATCTTTCCTATGAGAACCTCCTTAGAAAGACCTTCTAGACCACAAGTGGTTGAACCTAATTTAAAGCCTGATGAAATTCAAGAGCTAAGGAGATCCAAGAGAATCAGAAAGGAAACCAATCTAGGAGATGATTTTTATACTTATCTTGTTGATAATGATCCTCAAACCTATTCTGAAGCAATTTCATCTCCTGATGCTATATTTTGAAGAGAGGCTATAAATAATGAGATAGAATCCATCATGAATAATCATACATGGGAATTAGTAAGTTTACCTCCTAGAGCTAAAACTATTGGGTGTAAATGGATCTTTAAAAAAAAAAGTTAAAACCTGATGGTTCTATTAAAAAATTTAAAGCAAGGTTGGTTGCAAAAGGTTTTCTCAAAAGAAAGATATTGACTACTTTGATACTTTTGCATCTGTGACAAGAATAACTTCTATTAGAGTCTTGATTGCTCTTGCATCTATTAATAAATTGATAATTCATCAAATGGATGTTAAAACTGTATTTTTTAATGGAGACCTAGAAGAAGAAACATATATGGATCAACCTGAGAGTTGTGTTCTTCCTAGTAATGAGCATAAAGTTTATAAATTAATTAAATTTTGTATGGCTTGAAACAAGCACCAAAACAATGGCATGATAAGTTTGATAGTGCTAGTTTCAAATGGATATCAAATTAATAGAGCTGATAAATGTATTTATTCTAAAGTTGTTAATCATGAATGTGTTATAATTATTTGTATGCAGATGATATGCTCATATGTGGCACTAATTTTGATATTGTGACTAGCACCAAAATGTTCTTGACTTTGAATTTTGATATAAAAGATATGGGAAAAGTAGATATGATTTTAGGAATTAGACTTGTAAAGAAGTCGAATAGTATCATACTTTCACAAGAACATTATGTTGAGAAAATCTTGAAAAAGTTTTCACATTTTGATTGTAAGCCTGTGAGCACTCCTTATAATGCTAATTTACAGCTTAAGAAAAATAAAAGCAATGGTGTCTTACAATACAAATATGCTCAAATTATTGGTAGTCTTATGTATTTGATGAACTGTACTCAACCTGACATTGCTTATGCTGTAGGAAGACTAAGCAGATATACCTAATGTCCTAATAAGGATCATTGGATTGCATTACAAAAAGTGCTTAGATATTTGAAAGGAACCATGAACTATGGTTTAATGTATTATAGGTCTCCTACAGTATTAGAAGGGTATTGTGATGCTAACTGAATTTCAGACTCTGATGGGATGAAATCCACTAGCGGATATGTGTTTACCATTGGAGGAGGAGCAGTGTCATGAAAATTATCTAAGCAAACATGTATAGCTCGGTCTATAATGAAATCTGAGTTATTGCCTTAGAGAAGGCTGGTACTAAGATCGAATGGCTCAGGAATCTTTTGATAGATCTTCCCATTTGGATGAGACCAGCTCCATCTGTGTCTATATATTGTGATAGTCAGGTTGCCATAGTTAAAGCTAAAAACAAAATTTATAATGGAAAGAGTAGACATATACGTCTAAGACATAATATTATGAGGCAGCTTATTAATGATGGAGTAATATCTTTGGATTATGTAAGGTCAGAGTTGAATTTGGCCGATCCTCTGACTAAGCCTTTAAGCAGAAAGCTTGTGAGCAATACATCGAGGAAAATGGGATTATACCCAGATCAAAAGTTGAAGTGATGGTGATCCAACCTTCATGAACGGAGATCCCGGAAAGAAGGTTCATATGGGAAAATAATTCACTGGACAACTTGGAGTATACTATCATAAATATTTATATTATAAAATCTCTTTCTATGGTGTGAGATAGTATTCTGCAGTGTTAAGGTTGAACTAATATGTGAAGTTCTTAATGGATGTCATAGCCTAATTTGGGTGGTATACAAAATTGCAGTGTATACTTGATGACAATCCATCTATATGAGTATGGAGGTGGTGGCCGCTTCCTATGAGACTTGGGTGAGATCTCTAGAGCACTCATGAATATCCAGGTAGATGCATGGCTGAAACGTGTCACCCGCTTGAACAATCAAAATCTGAGAGATGGAATGTGAGTTATAAGTCAATGATCCAATAAAAGAAGGATTGGTTCATAGAAACTTAGTTTCACCAACCTTTTATGGATTCCACTTATTTTCTTTATGCTGGTTCATAGTCACATAGATACCATGGCTTATGCATTACATTCTTAAAGTTCCTTCAAAGTTTGTCTTGTTTTCTGTTGTATATTGAAATAGTGGGGGATTGTTAGAAATCTAGTGTATTTCAATATTTAAAAACCTTTTTGACTTGATAAGTTCATTTATCTGATACGTCGTTATCAATCGGTAGGGATAGGTCTTTTTGATTTGTTGACTAGTCTTTTGACTTATACGTCTCTACACGTGATAAGTCTTTCATTGACCGACCGTTGGACTAATTCAACCCGCTGGATTAGATTGATTCGTCGCTCTCAACCGGTGCGTGCTTCTTTGTAAATTCGAAGCAATGCCGGTGTTATTTCATTCAATTCATTTTGCTTTTATCCTTATCTAAAGATCCATTCCTTCATCCTTATCCAGTCGAGAGATCTATTCCTTTGCTTCCGTACTTATCCAAAGAGAAGGAACTCATTCGGTTGTTCATCCTCTTTTGACATTGGTATGTGCACGCCTGTTAGAAGACTCTGCTGTTATATCCTGGAGGGTAATCATGCTCTGATCTTCTGCACCAAGATATTATTTCCGAGAGGCATGAATCTACTCTTAAAGACAGTGCCATGCACGCCACAGCATCTTCTTGTCAAATTTAGGTTTTGTTCTCTATACCCTTCTTGTGATGGTTGCTCACTTTATATAAAGTTATCGGACTAATTACAAGGCTAAAAATCAGCGATTACATAAGATACACATGATTATGTAAGGTAAGAATAAATGTCTATCAATTCTATGCATATATACAATATACTCTACACTTATGGCAATGATGCTAATTTTCTGCCTAAACAATTCTCCCCTTGATGCGCCCTTAGTTAGCAAATTTGAATTTCAAAATTTAAATTCAAAACTTTCGCTTAACTGGTCCTTTGGCTCACCAAATTAGTCATGAAATCTGTCATTTTTGCATATCAAATCAGCATTGGAATCTGTCATTTCTGAGCACCAAATCAGCCTTGGAATCTACCATTTCTGCTCCCTTGACTAGCTGTTAATTCAACTAATACAAATCAGCCTTGGAATCTACCATTTCTGCTCCCTTGACTAGCTGTTAATTCTACTAATATCCCCCCTTAAATTGATGCTGGGCGATTGAGAAGCATCAATTTGTTAATTAAGAACTGATGTCGGAGACGAGAGAGAGCCTTGGTGAAGACATCAGCAGTTTGGTGTTCAGTAGAAATGTGTGGAAGAGTAATCTCCTAACGAGTAAAAGCTTCATGAATGGAATGACAATCCACTTCAATATGTTTGGTGCGCTCATGAAAAACAGGATTGGCAGCAATTTGAATAGCACTGGTATTATCAGCATGAAGAGGAGTAGGAGTAAGCTGTGGAACACTAAGTTCGCCTAACAATCCTCGAAGCCATATAATTTCAGAATAAACAGACGACATAGCCTGATATTCAGACTCGGTGGATGACTTCGATACACGAGCCTGCTTCTTACTCTTCAAGAAATGAGGGCGTTGCCAAGAAACATACACCAACCCGTAACAGAACGACGAGTATCCGCACAATCAGCCCAGTCGGCATCACTAAAACCCTTCAACTGTAAAGAATTCTCAGAGGAAAAAAATAAGCCACGACCAGATGTCCCTTTGAGATATTGAAGAAGACAACGGACAGCGGCCAAATGTGTCTGGCAAGGAGCCTGCATAAACTGACTGACCTGCTGAACAGCAAATGAAATATCAGGTCAAGTAATGGTCAAATAATTCAAACTGCCCATCAGCTGCCGATACATTGAAGGATCAGATAAGAGATCACCATCCGCCTGACGCAATTTTAAATTGACCTCCATAGGTGTAAGAACTGAATTTGCGTCTTGAAGGCCTGCTAAAGAAAGAAGTTCTTGGGTGTACTTATGCTGATGTAAGAGCATGCCATTTGGGCAATGGTGAACCTCCAGTCCAAGAAAATACCTCAGTGGACCAAGATTTTTCATATCAAATGAAGATTTGAGATGCTGTTGGAGTTGCTCAATTAACTGGAGATCAGATCCAGTAATCTCAATATCATCGACATACACAAGAAGTATAACAATCCCAAGGCTAGTCTTGCGAAAGAATAGAGAGAGTCATACTGACTCTGAGAAAAAGTGAAATCCAGTAGAATAGTACGAAACTTCTCAAACCATGCCCGCGGTGCCTGCTTCAAACCATACAGAGATCGCTTTAAGCGACAAACCTCAACAGAAGAGGAAGGAAACAAGCCAGGAGGAGGAGACATAAATATTTCTTCCTTCAGATCACCATATAGAAATGCATTCTTCACATCCATCTGGTGAAGCGACCATCCTTTCGAAACAGCAATGGCCATGATAGTGCGGATAGTAGTCATTTTAGCAACGGGAGCGAATGTTTCCTCATAATTAAGCCCATACTCCTGTCTATTCCCGAGTGCTACTAGACGAGCTTTATATCTTTCAATAGATCCATCAGCACGTAGCTTGATGGTGTAGACCCATTTATACCCAATAAGTTTAACTCCAGCAGGACAAGGGACGATGTCCCAAGTGTGATTGTCCTGAAGAGCCTGAATTTTATCCTGCATAGCTTGGCGCCAACACTCTTGAGTAGAAGCCTGAGAATAAGACTTAGGCACAAAAGTAGTATCAGAGTAGCCTGAAGAGCCGAAAAAGAAAAACCATACCAATCTGGGGGCTGGGAAATCCTAGTAGATCATCGTGGCTCATGCGAGACAGGATCAGGTGGTGGTTCAGAGGAAGGAAGAGGCAGTGGACAACGTCGCTGATACACGATATCGAGCTTAAAAGGAGTATGAGATACATCATCAAATGCAGGAAGTGAAATAGAGGGAGAAACAAGATTAGTACGAGATAGAAAGAAATATTGATTTTCAAAGAAAATCACATTGCGAGAAATACGAAGCTTGTTAGCATCCGCATCATAACACACAAATCCTTTATGAGAGTTACTATAACCAAGAAAAACACACTGAACAGATTGGGCAGAAAGCTTGTGATGTTCAATGGGAGGTAAATGAACAAAACAAATGCAACCAAATACATGCAAATAATTATAATTAGGAGAAACACCAAACAAACGAGAATATGGAGAATCAAGATGCAAGGTAGGAGAAGGTAGACGATTAATCAAATATACAGCTGTAGCTAATGCTTCTACCCAAAATCTAGAAGGTACAGAAGATTCAAGCATCAATGTATGAACAACATCTAAAAGATGTCTATTCTTACGCTCGGCGATGCCATTTTGTTGAGGGGTGTAAGGACACGAACGTTGAGAAAGAATACCCTTCTGTTGGAGAAAAGATTAAAAATCATGAGACATGTATTCTCCCCCAGAATCTGAACGGAAGATCTTAATACAGGTAGAAAATTGAGTTTCTACATAGGCAACAAAAGTTTTGAAGGTTGAAAACACATTAGCTTTAGAACAAAGAAAATAGACTCACGTGAAACGACTGTAATCATCAATAAATATCATAAAATATCGGTATTGAGCATGAGAAAGAACAGGACTCATACCCCAAACATCAGAATGAATAATATCAAAGCATGTAGAAGCACAACTACCTTGCAAAGGAAAAGGTAAAGATTTGCTTTTTCCTAGTTTACAAGGAGCACAATCAAAAGGCAAGGAAGAAAGCTTATTTGTATTACTCAAATAACCATGTTTCATAAGATGTGTCAAAATTACAGAGTTGGGATGACCCAATTTCTTATGCCAAAGATGGCTATTATTATTAGCAATAGCAGAACAACCAACAAAATTTGAACGAGGAACAAAAAACGATCGAAGAGGAAAAAGATGTCCCACTTTAGGCCCTTCGCTATCTCCTGTCCCGACGCTTGATCCTGCACATGACAACCAGAACGATCAAAATGAATAGAATAATTATCTTCTACTAATTGTCTAATAGAAATGAGATTAGCAGATAAATTAGGAGACACAAACATCAGTAAAGGAAGACCCCAGATTTCTAACTGCAGTAATGGGAAGAGTACTGCCATCTGTAATCTGAATATATTGCTGACCATTATACTTACGAACATCTTGTAAAGCTGCCAAACTTCCAGTCATGTGATTGGAAGCTGCAGAGTCAATTAACCAAGGAGAAGGAAGGTGATGTTTCTTGCCTTGGAGACCAAGAGCAGAAAGGGCAGAAATAATCATCTGTTGAACCTACTCGGGCGTAATGTTGGAAGAAGAACTTGGAACTGTGGGCAGAGTGGAAGACATAGTCATAGAAGCAGACTGTGAGCAGATTTATTCTGAGAGCGTATATGACAATCCTTAAGGATATGACCCTTCTTCTTGCAATAATTGCAGAATTTCTTGCTACAATATTTTGCAATATGCCCAATTTCTTGCAACTATAACATTGTGGTGGAGATCTAGATGTCCTTTGCCTTGAGCAGCGTATGTCATATTAACCATCTCAGAATCACCAGTGTTTTGATCAAGGCCAAGCTGTGAGACAAGACGCTGTTCTTCACGCAAGAGTTCACCTAAGCAATCCTCCAAAGAGGGGACAGGTGTGTGATTGATTAACCCAGCTCGTGCACTTTCAAACTCGGGTCTGAGCTTCATCAAGAATTGATCCCACTGGCTCTCAGAATGATCTTTGTAGTGCTGCCAAAGCTTCTTTGGGAACTTGAGAATGCACCAATCCAGAATAATCACTCCATAAATTAATAAAATCAATAAAATTGCTCAATAGAAAGATTTCCCTGGCGATAGTTTTCAATGTCTAACTCTAATTGAAACTTTCGGGTAGAATTATTTTGATAATAAATTTGCCGAAGGTAATCCCACATTTTCTTAATAGTAGTGAACCTACGAAGATTATTGACCATATGAGGTTCAACAGAGCTGAGTAGCCAGGAAGCAATTTTAGCATCCTTGCTTTCCCATAAACTAAGCTCCTTGGAATCAGTTGGAGCCTTAGAAGACCCATCCAAATGACCCCATAACTCCTTCCTTTCACAAACATCCTGAACTGGAATTCCCAGCTGGTGTAGTTCTTGCCATTAAGGAGAATAATAGAATTTTCTTCAGACATAATAAAAAAATTGACAAAGCAGAAAAATCATAACAGTTACTCTTCAGAATCTATCGACAGCTACCAAGCAACAGAAAAAAAACAAGATCCGACAGTCACCAAGAAACCCTCAAGAAATCAAGAATTCAAACAAGTCAAGAAAAAACCACGAAAATAATTTGTTGTCACCAAGAAACCCTCAAAAATCAAGAATTCAAACAAGCCAAGAGAAAACCACGAAATAATTTGTGGCTCTGATACCATGTCAAATTTAGGTTTTGTTCTCTACCCTTCTTGTGAGAGTTGCTCACTTTATATAAAAGTTGTCGGACTAATTACAAGGCTAAAAATCAGCCATTACATAAGATACACATGATTATATAAGGTAAAAATAAATGTCTATCAATTCTATGCATATATACAATATACTCTACTCTTATGGCAATGATGCTGATTTTCTGCCTAAATAATTCTCCCCTTGATGCGTCCTTAGTTAGCCAATTTGATTTTAAAATTTAAATTCAAAACTTCCGCTTAACTGGTCATTTGGCTCGCCAAATTAGTCATGAAATCTGTCATTTTTGCATATCAAATCAGCCTTGGAATCTGCCATTTCTGAGCACCAAATCAGCCTTGGAATCTACCATTTCTGCTCCCTTGACTAGCTGTTAATTCTACTAATACAAATCAGCCTTGGAATCTATCATTTCTGCTCCCTTGACTAGCTGTTAATTCTATTAATACTTCTCAAATATATTCAAATAGATAAATCATCCTGGGTACTATCTTTTTCTCAAACTTATCCAACAGATGGTAGTACTCGTCAAGTTTGATTTGTTCCCCATGGTGTCGTTTCAAAACCTCATGGCTCAAACCTCTCCCAATTGGTAGTGGAAGGGTGCCTTATGTATAGCATGTTTCAGGCGTGACTGCGTGAGGCTTTAAATATATTTGTTTCACTCTTTATGTGTAATATTTTATCATAATCCATTATGATAGTAATTTTGCATTTTATTGCCAATCCATTTTCTAGTACATAAAGGACAATGTAACTTTGTGAAATAATCATCTTTGATTGTGTGCCACAGAAAAATAAATGTAATATAATATAATAAATCATGCACAAGGAAGAGAGCATTAAGTGTTGGTTGTGTCAAGCTAAAAGTAAATAGTAGTGTTTGTGGTAGAGTTGCTGGCTCAGATTTTATGATTCGATAATCAAATCGAATGGTGCAGCTGATGAATTCAGCCATATTGACTCCTCGGTGCCTTTAGCGGAGCTGTATGCTGCTTGGGCTAGTATTTCCTCTGCCATTCGTAGTTTTAGCGCTCATTGTCTTATTATTGAGGGGAATGCTATTACAGTAATTCGCTGGCTTCGCCAGGATCACTGTGATCATGTGCCTACCAACCCCTTGATCTATGATATTCGTTCTCTCTTGCAGGGCATTCACTACGTCCAGATTCGGCATATCTACAGAAAAGCCAACGCGCGATAGATTAGATCGCTATCAGAGTAGCCCACCACTGATTTTTGGAGTTGGAAGCCTGAGGATCCGTGTCCACTTGTTCTTACATAAATTTTATATTCTGATATATCGGGTTTGACTCATCCTAAATTGGTGTGATTACCCATCTGTATATAAAAAAAAAAAAAAAACTGCTAGTCCATTCTAATTTTTTTAGAAAAAAAAATAACAAAGAAAAGATCCTCTCATATGACATATATTAAAATCATCATATTTAAAAAATTATAAATTTTTAAACTTTTTTAAAGCTAAAATTGTTTCACATGTTGAAGCTGGCAAGAAGAAAAATTTTTAAGTTCCTCTCTTTTCACATATGTCATATAAAATATAAAATCAACCAATCTCAAACTCTTGCTATCACTAGTTAGCATCTTCTTGTTTTCTTTGTTCTTATCATAGCTTTGTGATAGTAGAAAGTGGTGATCCATACCAATGCAATTGAAAAGAAAGTTAATATTGAGAATGGACATCTAAGAAATAGATTTCTGTACCACTTTGCAAAATATATCTCAAGTTTACTAAACATCTTTCTTTTATAGGTTATACTTTGCATACAATTTATTGAGGAGGATCAATTAAAAAAACATCTTACTTTTTCTAGCTCATCCTTATCTCTTTAGCATTTTTTGAGAAATTGTCTGAATATTTGAGAGTGAGAGAAGGCCAAGGTTGGCTAGACCAGTGGTAGCCCCCTCCCCCATCCTTCTCCATCATCCCTCTTACTCTCTCTCTCCTTTCCTCAATGGTGAGTGCCCTCTTTCTTTCTTTCTTTCTTTCTTTTACTTGCAATGCCTAAGATGATGGTATTGAGGTAAGCTAAGCTATCATGGTAGGTGAGGTGTGCGAATAAGATTTTCAAATTCTGCTTTAGCGAGCAAATAAAGTCAATGGTGAGAGTTTTGTTGGCTACAAAGAAGGATGAGCCTTGATGCGATGTTAGATTGAGTGGCAAATCCCCAAATGACAGTGGATATTGGTGGATCTGCCAATATCGTAGTTAAAAGAATCGATCAAGCAAGTCGATTACTGGAGAGAGCTCTCAATATAGGTAGAAGAGGTAGTGCCAAAAATAATCATAAAGGTGGATAGTATACCAAACTGAGCTCATGGCTAATCAAGAACAAAGGATGAAGAAGAGTGGAGTGAAGCTCTTTGGTGGTGCTAGAGTCACGGAGAAGATCAACAATAGGAGTGAGGGGCATAGGCACTTTGACAAGTTTGGTGCATATCAACCTCCTATTTAATATCAAAGTTAGAACTTTCAATAAACTTTCATAGTAGTTGTTTTCAGGCCAATTATATATGCAATTGGCAAGTTATCAAAACAAATTTAATATTTTGATATGGTAGTCATTTTACAAGTTTTTGTAAGCTCATAGTTGATGTTTTTATATTTAGAGTTAACAAAACATGGAATCCTATTTACATTAAAGTCGCAGTCGATTTGTTGAATAAGATTTAGTTATCATCTCCTTTAACTCCACAAGTTGATGATTAATTAAAAAGAATGTACTTCTTGAACTATCATATTATTATAGGGACAAACTCTTTGAAGTTATTTATATAACTTCGAATGTGCATAGGATCACCACTCAAATACTAAGCTAATAGGACCCTAGGTCTCTATTAATAATATTTGAGTTAAAAGAAAGATAATATAGAAAAGACAGAAAGAAGAGATATAATTTAATTGCTTGGATAGAATTAGGATCTTCAAAGTCTATAGACTAGTTTAACTAATTAATTATTTCAGTTTGTGGCTTCTAAGGCAATGCTAATTAATATACAATATGAATATAAAGATAAAGGCCTACACAAGCCTTTGGATTCACCTTGATTGTCGTTGAAAGCATTTATGCGAATGAGATGAATAGATGGCTCGATTGAAGAACTCAAGCAACTTCATTTTTTGATTAAAATAAAGGGCAATAGTAAGTTTTTCATTTGAATTCTTGATTTAGTATAAAAATAAGATATTTTTCTAGGCATAAAAATAAATAAGGTATTTTTCTCCCATATAGGTAGGGTTGAAAGTGAGTTGAGCCAAGTTGAGCAACACCTTTGTTCGGCCTTGCTTGAATTTTTTTTTTTTTTTTGAGGTTTTAGGTTGGATTGAGATTTAAAATTTATTTAAAATTTAAATCCAGCTTGGTCAAAAATCCATCGAGCCAACCTATTATTGTAAAAGTTAAGGAGGCAAATGATGTAAGAGTGGTGGAAGCGAAGGAGGATGTCAAGCTCGCGGTAGAAGGCATGGCGAAGTGCTCGTTGGAGCTAAGGACCTTTAGGTAGTGTTAAAATAGGAGATAAGAGGGGATCTTCTCCTCTTATTCCCAAAAGCCATAACTATAAGGGATAGCAAAGAATAAAATTAATCAAAGGGATAATCCATGGTTAACCATGGGATATCCCCTCAATTTATTCTCTAGAAAATGTAAGAATAGCTGGTTATCCCTCCAAATAAGAGTAAAAAAAGGTTATCCTATGGATTTACCTTTTTGAATTTGATATGATCAATGGGATAGCCAAGGGATATCCCTAAGGATAGTCAGGGATAAACTCTATCCCGTACAATTATCCATGGATAATATTTTTCCTATCAAACACTACCTTAAGGGTCACAAGGAAAGAAGGAAGAACAATAAGGTAAATGATGTTTTAATTGCCTTAGTTGACGATAGCAGACAAGTTAAGGTTACCGGTGATGAAATGGGATAATATAGAGTTGGTTTAGCAAGAGATGCTTAAAAATATTATCCCTTAAAATTATCCTAATCCACCATTTTCCTTCTATACCCTAACCCTAACTTGAGTCGACACTCACCAAACCTTTGATATCATCTGATGGGGCCAGTTGACCCCATGAAAAATGAAATTTTTGGATGGCCCCAAAGGCCCGGACTCTAACTCCAGCGACGGCCTCCAACGTCGACTTTCAGCGCCAGCCCCCAGCGCCAGCCAAAGCCGACGGGCTCAGCGTCGGCTTCCAGCGTCGGCCTCCAGCGTCGGCCTCCAGCGCTAGCCAAAGGCCGACGGCTCAGCGTCAGCTCCAGCGCCGGCTTCCAGCGCCAGCCTCCAGCGTCGGATTCCAGCGCTAGCCAAAGGCCGACGGACTCAGCGTCGGCTCCAGCGTCGGCTTCCGGTGTCGGCCTCCAGCGTCGGCTTCCAGCGCTGGCCAAAGGCCGACAGGCTCTAGTGCCAGCCCCTGAGGCCGGCACATCAAAGGCCGACGCCCGCCAAAGGCCGGCCTCTCCAAGCTAGCCGGCCTCGGCACCTTCCTGGCCGACCACGACCTCTCCAAGCTGGCCGGCCCCGGCACCTTCCTGGCCGACCACGACCTCTCCAAGCTGGCCAGCCCCGGCACATTGCTGGCCGGCCACGGCGCCTCCACGTTAGGCGGCCCCTACTCCTCCAGGCAACTCGGCCCCGACGTCTCCAGTCCCGCCGAGTCGGCCAGGGCCATCCCAGGCAGGCCCGACTCGGCCCCGGCGTCTCCAGTCCCGCCGAGTCGGCCAGGGCCATCCCAAGCAGGCCCGACTCGGCCCCGGCGTCTCCAGTCCCGCCGAGTCGGCCAGGGCCATCCCAGGCAGGCTCGACTCGGCCCCGGCATCTCCAGTCCCGTTGAGTCGGCCAGGGCCATCCCAGGTAGGCCCGACTCGGCCCCGGTGTCTCCAGTCCTGCCGAGTTGGCCAAGGCCATCCCAGGCAGGCCCGACTCGGCCCCGGCGTCTCCAGTCCCGCCGAGTCGGCCAAGGCCATCCCAGGCAGGCCCGACTCAGCCCCGGCGTCTCCAGTCTTGCCGAGTCGACCAAGGCCATCCGAGGCAGGCCCAACTCGGCCCCGGCGTCCCTGTCCCGTCGAGTCGGCCAAGGCCGTCCCCGGCCGGCCCGACTCGGCCCCGGCGTCTCCAGTCCAGCAGAGTCGGCCAAGGCCATCCTAGGTCGGCCCGACTCAGCCCCGGCGTCTCCAGTCCAGCCGAGTCGGCCAAGGCCATCCCAGGCCGGCCCGACTCGGCCCCGGTGACTCCTGTCCTGCCGAGTCGGCTAAGGCCATCTCAGGCCGGCCCGACTTGGCCTCGGCGACTCCTATCCCGCCGAGTCGGCCAAGGCCATCCCCGGCCAGCCCGACTCAGCCCATCGTCTCCAGGCCCATCGATTCGGCCCCACCCCGGCACTGCCTTGCCGGCGAGATAGGCCCCAGCCATCTTAGGTCAACCCAGCTCGGCCCTGACAAGACGGGACCCCCGGTTCCCGCCAGATCAGCCCCAGCGGTTCAAGGATCCATTCCTCTGACACGCACCGCCCGACAGCCCCGCTGCTGATGGGACGTAACCCACCAACCAGCCCAGATTCATGCAAGGGCTCTACAGACGTTCTGACTTCACGCCACCCCATGTGGTCGTGCCAGTACCAACCCCTATAAAAGGGTAAATTCACTCACCAAATAGGTACGGGCGATAACCCCTAAAATCGCCATCTAAACTCAAAAAGGGATTCCTCTTCCGGGAGACCCCTCTTCTTCACCCAAAACAGGGCTCACTCGAGCCCTTCTTCAGCTGTGACCTCAGTCACTAACTTGGCCGTCGGAAGGTCCCGCCGGAGCCCCCTCTAGCCCCGGGACTTCCTTGCAGGCAACCCGGCGAGGCGAGGATTCGAGGAGCGCCTCCGTTCCCGACGTCCAGGAGAGTGATCGAGCGCCATCAGATTGGCGCGCCAGGTAGGGGGGGCATAAGAAAAAGTAGCGAACATCCTCCCCGAGCTACATCTTTCGTCCCCCCTCTTCTTCAAGAAGCCATGGTGGTGACCCGAGCTCAGGACGCCTCCATCAGCTGCCCAGTGGGCCTTCCCCCGCCAACTGGACAGCAGGAGGCCAATCCCCCTGCTGCCGACCCTCCGGTGGCTTGCTCGCCGCTGAACGCCGCTGTCCAAACAGCGGAGCGGCTGGCGACTCTTCCCGGCAAGTCCAGAATCTCACCGCCATGATCCACGGCCTCCAGCAACCACAGTCCATGGCCACCCAGCATCAAACCGCTCCCCTCGTCAGTCAGCAATCGGCAAGGAGAGGCTCCCCCGGTGGGAGGCCTGTCGACGAGAGACCGGCCGACGTCAAGCTTCCCCCAGAAAGCCTCAACGCGAGCCCTCCAAGCGGCCACGATCCTCTGACCGCGGCCCCAACAATTTCCTCCCAAGCCGCATTTTCACGAGGAACCTAGGTGGAAGTCCCTACTTCCGTCTCCATCTCCGTCCGCCTCCTCTTCTTCTTCTTCCTCCGAGCCACCTCGGAGGGCCCCGATGATCAACCGCCAGGCGGAGGAACGCCTGGAGGAGTACAACAGGTGACTAGACGAGCTCGCCAAGAAGATCAACCTTCAGCCGGAGGAAGAGTTCGACACTCGTCCTCCCTACACTCGCCGCATACTGGAGGAACCGGTTCCCTCCAGGTTCCGCTTCCCTCAGATGGACCCGTACGATGGTACGATCGACCCCCTCGACCACCTCGAAAGTTACAGGACTATGATGCAAATCCAGGGTGCCCCAGATGCCCTCCTCTGCAATGCCATCCCCACAACTTTGCGGAGGGCTGCACGTGCATGGCACTCACGCCTGTCCCCTCACAGCATCGACTCCTTCCGGGAGCTGGAGAGGGCATTTTTGGTCCACTTTGATGCCTGCCATCGGATCCCAAGGGTGGCAGACAGCCTCTTCTCCGTCCGCCAGAAGAAAGGAGAGTCACTGCGGGACTTTGTGTCCCGATTCAAAACCGCCGCCCTCGAGGTCTACCATCTCGACGATGCGGTGGCCTCCCTAGCACTGAAGCAGGGACTCCTTCCGTCCCGCTTCACCTTCTCCCTGGATAAGAATCCCCGAGCTCTTATTCCGACCTCCTCCTCCGGGCCCAGAAGTACATCCGCGCTAACGAGGCTGACTCGTCCAGAAGGGAAGCCGGCAGGAGTTCCAATAAGAAGCCAACCCCCACGGAACCAGCTGAGGGACGATCCAGGCAGCCCGAGCCGCCCAGTCGCTTTGACCAACGGCCCCAGGCGCTGGTTCCTAAGGGGCAGTTTACTCCTCTCACGGCTCCGATCTCCCACATCCTGTTAGAGATTGAGGAGGAGCCATACTTTCAACGCCCACGTCCCCTAAAGTCAATAAACCCCACAACAAAGAGCTTTACTGCCGGTATCACCAAGATTGTGGGCATGACACCGAAGATTGCCGCCAATTGAAGAAGGCCATTGAAAAGTTTGTCCACCAGGGCCACTTGGGCAAGTTCATTCGAGGAAACCTCACGGCCCCGGGTGCGTCGGCACCTCCAGCGCCTCAGATTTGCCTCAACAATGCCCCAACGGAAGGAACAATAGTATGACTTCATGAGGGGCAAGCAGCAGCTCAGGGAGCCGACGGAAGGAGGCAAGCTGGCATCAAAATGGGAAGCTTCTCCCCTACATTCGAAACACGGACGGTACTCTCAGTAGCTCGCTGATCCTTTAATAAAGTATTATTCAGAATATCCTTGTCTTATCACGCTCTTGGTATGAGTGTATTTCTTAGACAGAGACCGACTCCATGTCGGCGCCAAAGACCAACTCCGCATTGGCAACAAAGACCAACCCCGCGTCGGCACCAAAGACCAACTCCGCGTTGGCACCAAAGACCAACTCCGCGTTGGCACCAAAGACCGACTCCGCGTCGGCACCAAAGACCGACTCCGCGTTGGCACCAAAGACCAACTCTGCATCGGCACCAAAGACCGATTCAGCATCGGCACCAAAGACCGACTCTGCGTCGGCACCAAAGACCGACTGCGTGTCGACACCAAAGACCAACTCCACGTCTGCAACAAAGACCGACCCCGCGTCGGCACCAAAGACCAACTCCGCGTTGGCACCAGAGACCGACTCCGCGTCGGCGCCAAAGACCAACTCCGCATCGGCAACAAAGACCGACCCCGTGTCGGCACCAAAGACCAACTCCGCGTTGGCACCAAAGACCGACTCCGCGTCGGCACCAAAGACCGACTCCGCGTTGGCAACAAAGATCGACCCCACGTCGGCAACAAAGACCAACTCCGCGTTGGCACCAAAGACCAACTCCGCATCGGCACCAAAGACCGACTCCACGTCGGCACCAAAGACCGACTCCGCGTCGGCAACAAAGACCAACTCCGCGTTGGCAACAAAGACCGACCCCGCGTCGGCACCAAAGACCAACTCCGCGTTGGCACCAAAGACCAACTCCGCGTCAGCACCAAAGACCGACTCCGCGTCGGCACCTAGGACCGGCTCCGCGTCGGCAGCAAAGACCGACTCCGCGTCGGCACACAAGATCGGCTCTGTGTCGGCACCCGCAAGCTCAAGACCTGCGGATTCCAATCAACAGAGTTTCTTGGGGGGCAGACAAACCCCCAAGCTAGTTCAAAGGGAGGATCACTAGCCGCCCTCAGCTAGCCAAAGAAGGCACGTAGACGTTCATCCAAGGCAGCGCAAGGGGCAAGGTAAAAGTTCTACACTCCTTTCGCTTAGTTGGTGCGGGGCACGCAAGCTCAAGGAGTGTGGGGAGCATTTGATGGGGCCAGTTGACCCCATGAAAATAAAATTTTTGGACGGCCCCAAAGGCCCGGACTCTAACTCCAGCAACGGCCTCCAACGTCAGCTTCCAGCGCCAGCCCCCAGCGCTAGCCAAAGGCCGACGGGCTCAGCGTCGGCCTCCAGCGTCGGCCTCCAGCACTAGCCAAAGGCCGACTGCTCAGCGTCAGCTCCAGCGCCGGCTTCCAGCACCGGCCTCCAGCGTCGGCTTTCAGCGCTAGCCAAAGGCTGACGGACTCAGCGTCGGCTCCAGCGTCGGCTTCCGGTGTCAGCCTCCAGCGTCAGCTTCCAGCGCTGGCCAAAGGCCGACAGGCTCCAGCGCTAGCCCCTGAGGATGGCACATCAAAGGCCGACGCCCGCCAAAGGCCGGCCTCTCCAAGCTAGCCGGCCCCGGCACCTTCCTGGCCGACCACGGCCTCTCCAAGCTGGTCGGCCCCGGCACATTCCTGGCCGACCACGGCCTCTCCAAACTGGCCGGCCTCGGCATATTCCTGGCCGACCACGGCCTCTCCAAGCTGGCCGGCCCCGGCACATTCCTGGCCGACCACGGCCTCTCCAAGCTGGCCGGCCTCGGCACATTCCTGGCCGACCACGACCTCTCCAAGCTGGCCGGCCCCGGCACATTGCTGGCCGGCCACGACGCCTCCACGCCAGGCGGCCCCTACTCCTCCAGGCAACTCGGCCCCGGCGTCTCCAGTCCCGCCGAGTTGGCCAGGGCCATCCCAGGCAGGCCCGACTCGGCCTCGGCGTCTCCAGTCCCGCCGAGTCGGCCAGGGCCATCCCAGGCAGGCCCGACTCGGCCCCGGTGTCTCCAGTCCCGCCGAGTCGGCCAGGGCCATCCCAGGCAGGCCCGACTCGCCCCGGCGTCTCTAGTCCCGCCGAGTCGGCCAGGGCCATCCCAGGCAGGCCCAACTCGGCCCCGGCGTCTCCAGTCCCGCCGAGTCGGCCAGGGCCATCCCAGGCAGGTCCGACTTGGCCCCGGCGTCTCCAGTCCCGCCGAGTCGGCCAGGGCCATCCCAGGCAGGCCCGACTCGGCCCCGGCATCTCCAGTCCCGCCGAGTCGGCCAAGGCCATCCCAGGCAGGCCCGACTCGGCCCCGGCGTCTCCAGTCTGCCGAGTCGGCCAAGGCCATCCCAGGCAGACCCGACTCGGCCCCGGCATCCCCTGTCCCATCGAGTTGGCCAAGGCCATCCCCAGCCGGCCCAACTCAGCCCCGACATCTCCAGTCCAGCCGAGTCGGCCAAGGCCATCCCAGGCCGGTCCGACTCGGCCCCGGCGTCTCCAGTCCAGTCGAGTCGGCCAAGGCCATCCCAGGCCGGCCCGACTCGGCCCCGGCGACTCCTGTCCCGCCGAGTCGGCCAAGGCCATCTCAGGCCGGCCCGACTCGGCCCCGGCGACTCCTATCCCGCCGAGTCGGCCAAGGCCGTCCCCGGCCAGCCCGACTCGGCCCATCGTCTCCAGGCCTGCCGATTCGGCCCCACCCGGCACTGCTTTACCGGCGAGATAGGCCCCAGCCATCTCAGGTCGACCTAGCTCGGCCTTGACAAGACGGGACCCCCGGTTCCCGCCAGATCAGCCCCAGCGGTTCAAGGATCCGTTCCTCTAACGCGCACCGCCCGACAACGCCAGACGCACGCCGCCCGACAGCCCCACTGCTGATGGGACGTAACCCACCAACCAGCTCAGATTCACGCAAGGGCTCTGCAGACGTTCTGACTTCACGCCACCCCACGTGGTTGTGCCAGTACTAACCCCTATAAAAGGATAAATCCACTCACCAAACAGGTACGGGCGATAATCCCCAAAATCGCCATCTAAACTCAAAAAAGGGATTCATCTTCCGGGAGACCCCTCTTCTCCACCCAAAACAGGGCTCACTCGAGCCCTTCTTCAGCTGTGACCTCAGTCACTAACTTGACCGTCGGAGGGTCCCGTCGGAGCCCCTTCGGTCCTGGAACTTTCTTGCAGGCAACCCGGCGAGGCGAGGATTCGAGGAGCGCATCCGTTCCCGACGTTCAAAAAAGGTGATCGAGCGTCGTCATCATCATCAATGGCTTTGAAGGTGGTGATCGTCGGTTGAGCCCATGCCCTCCTTCACAAAACCCTAAACCCCACGAGACCCCTTTGCAAAGACTTTCAAGATGGCTCACTCATCGCCACTTGCCTACCTTTCGTAGAGAAAAAAATTAGAAGGTAGCATATTAATTAGGAAGGGCAGGGGAGGGAGAGAGAGGGTGCTTGGTGGGATTTATATACGGGGCCTATGTGCTTCAATTCCATTAAATGGGTTAATCGGATGATGGGTTCTATATTCTAGGTGTACTTTTTAGCTGATCAGATTTAGGCCTACTTCAGGCTTATTTATCAAGTTTGGTTCGGACTAGGCTGGATTAATGTTTTATTCGATTTGGTTCTAAATTTATACAGATCTTAATTTTGAGTTTAAGCAGAATATATATATATATACACACCTAGTCTATGGTCTAGATCAAAGCTAGTTAGTCTGGCTTGAATCTTAGATCAATTTAAAACCACTTTTAGCTTTATTCAAATGAATTGAGCCTTGAGTCACGAGTATAATAAAGAATATCAAACCAGAATCGACTTAGAAACAAGCTAAATATTTTATGTTATTAAACTAATTTAACAAAAAAATATCTAAGAAATAACAAATCTAGTCCACGGGTTAAAAAAAAAAAAGTTCCCCTACTTTGGCCGTGATTGGCTTGGCTGGAAAAAAAGTCATACGAGATTTTTCATATAAAAGTGACAACAATCAATTTGACATTAAAAAAAAGAAAGATATTAAGAGAATGCTATTTCTATTTTCAAAAAGAACTTCTTAAACCTCTGTTTCTCTGATCTCATCTTTATTTTTTATTTCCTCTCTCTCTCTCTCTCTCTCGTTTCCATCCAAAGCGATTCTTTATATATATATGTCGTACAATTATTTTTAAACTATTAGAGGGGATGGCTGGTCTTTATCTCCGTCCTTTTCGAAGTTTTAGCGATAACGTTACTTAATAAATTTTTTTTAAGCCTTAAAGTGTCTTCTTAGTACGTACACCCAACTTGTCCAATAAAGCAAGGACAAGCAAAAAGGCTACCAAATCGAACGCATCCATCCTTGAAAGCTAGACTGACACCACCGCACCGCCACGTTAGAGGCGCAGCGAGCGCAACGATTAAGGTGACATTGATTAGTACGACTTGATCCGTTCTATTGTCACCGTCGCCGAAGGCACCCCGCAAGCGGCAGCCAACGAAGCCTCGTTGTCCAACACTCAGTGGCTTATCTTAATTGCGCTGGATCGAGAAAGGGTGTGATGGAAAGATGGTTGCGTAATTTTAAATAATAATATAAATATTTATAAAATAAATTAATATTAAATAATAATAATTATTATATTTGGTATAGATAAATAATTATAATATATTAATTACTATATTTAGGGTAGTTTGGATGGAAGGGAATACAAGAAAGGAAAAAAAAAAAGGGTGAAAGATCATAAGTTATCTGTTGGGATAAGGATGAAAGTAAGGGAGAAAGGGAATGGGAACCGCCAAATTAAGGGATAAGTTACTCTATTGAAAAACCAAAATATCCTTTCATTTTCTATTCTCCATTCTTTCATTCCCACGGTTTATTTTCTATTTTGAAAGGATATAATTATCGCATAACTCTTCCCCTTCTTTTCCTTCTCTTTATCATCCTCTTTTATAGAAGAAGAGCAACCCTTCCTTCCCCTTTCTTTCCTTTCCTTTTCTTCCATTTTTTTTTACTCTCTCCTTCCTTTTCCTTCAAAGATTCAAATAAAGCCAATATTACAAATAAATTATCAGTCATATATATTAAATTTTAAAATATTTTAAATTAAAATTATTAAAAATTTATATATTATTATATATTTAATTTAAAAAATTATATTTATAATAATAATATTTAAATTTAATAATTTTTAAATTTAAAAAATATTTTATATAACAAAATAAAAACCACTTGATCTAATGTTTTCGTTCATACAGAAGTTTTGGTTGATGTGAAAATGATTTTTGACACATGTAGGGGATCGTTCATGCGGCTTGTTGCTACGCGAAGATTTATGATTGAATTTAACGGAAGAATGTATGGTTCAAACTTTCGATACAAAGGTTTCAACGAGATTGATTTAAAAAAAAATAAAAATAAAATAATTTTATTTAAAAAAATTATTAGATTATTATATTCTGATAATATGAATAATTATCTATTTATAAAACATAATATAAAGTATCATTATAAATTATATTATTATTTAAAATATAAATATAATTATTTAATAAATTTTATTTAAATTATCAATAATTTGGATAGTCGCTGGACTATCAAACGCAACGGAAAAGTAATCTGGGGCTCTTGGCAATGCATAGTTTGTAAATAATAGGAGACCATGAGATCTTTAATGCGGATAAGTACACCACCCCTGATTACTTTGATTAGTGAGAACTTTCATGAATCATATATATGGAACTCTGATGGGACTCATGATGGCGCTGCGTTATGGCTTGATACAATGCGTGATGACCGCGGGCAAGAAAGATGGCTGATAAGCCAATGGTGACGATGATGGATTTCGTGAAAGCGTGCTGGCAAGGAGGCTTCGTGTCGTAGCGTGAGAGAAAAAAAAAAATTTCAAAAAGAAAAAGAAAGCACAGCCCTATATATATATATAGTTGACAGGAGAAAAAAAGATATTAAAGTATAAAAGAAAAAAAGAAAAAAATAAGAAGATAATGAAGGAAAAAGATATCAATATACAAAGGAAGTAAAAAAATGCATATCTTTTTAACTTTTTTTAAATTATATCACCATGCCATTATTTAAGAATTTGCTGAAAATAATTTATATTTGTCAAACTAATGCGCACTCCTATTGTAAAGATTAATTTTTATAATAATATACTATATGGATGTTAACGGTCGAAGGTTGTTAAAGTTCAGTTTACAGTTTTTGATTTATAAATTATGATTATTTTTAATTCAATTTATAAATAGATCTTCTTCTTCTTCTTATCGTATATAATTTTTTTTATTTAATTTATCGATAAATTTAGGTTGTTTACCCATTTTTTTTCTCCATCAGAAATAGAAAAAAGAAATGCCAACAAATCATATAAGCCGATGTAAGACTTAATTTAAATATATTGATCACGATATCAATATATTATTATGATCGATAAATACCTCCAGCCATTATTATTAATGGTCTATCCGATGAGGGTAAGGAATTCGATCTTCCTTGAATCAGCTGCACGGGATCTTGATCTTCCTTTCTTAGGGATCTCGATCTTCCTCCTTCGATGGATCTTGATTGATCTTCCTCCTCCTCTCGATGATCTTGATTGATCTTGATGGATCTCTCTCTCCGAATCCAATCAACGAGCCATCGCATTCTGATGGTGTATGCCTCAGGATGTGCTCTTGATCAGGGACTCAATGCCAATGCCTCCGCTTATTAGGTTTTTCTTTCGATAACCTTGTTGAAAGCCTTAGGAAGGGTTCCCTATTTATACTCAATTCCTTCACCGCATGCTCCCATCAAGCAAGCGTTCAACATTTAAGGGGGGGCTGTTATCACTTTTAATTAGGAAACGTAGTAATAAAATAGGACCATTAAAAGACGGGTTATTACATTCTCCCACTTGGTCCGTATATTTTATCAACACTGAACAAGAAACTAAATACATGAATCATAGCGATAGGTCCTCTATAATTGAGTATTATCTTCTATGTATTACAATGCATTCAATTTCTTTACCACTATTCCAAATGTGACAACATAACATAATGAATAAACCATATGTTTATTCAGAGTCCAAAAGAAAAGTTTGTCATTTCTCAAAAGTCATATAACGTGTACACCTGAATGAGAAATAAACAAATAATTGAAATAAGAGTTTCTTTGTACAAATTGTTATCCATACAATTATATCATGGAACCAACTCCCATTCTTATCACATGATCCTTAAACTTCTTAATTGGCATGCCTTTAGTCAAAGGATCAGCTATCATCAATTCAGTGCTAACGTGTTCTATGACCACTTTATTTTCTTTAACACGTTCTCTTATGGCTAAATACTTAATGTCGATATGTTTACTTCGACTACCACTCTTATGGTTTTTAGCCAAAAATACAGCAGCTGAATTGTCACAGTACAGTTTAATTGGCCTAGTAATAGAGTCAACAATTCTAAGCCCTGAGATGAAACTCTTCAACCATACACCTTGCGATGTAGCCTCAAAACAAGCAACGAACTCCGCTTCCATAGTAGAGGTAGCAGTCAAGTCTGCTTTGCACTCCTCCATGATATGGCTCCACCAGCTAACATAAATATAAATCCTGATGTTGATTTCCGAGAATCAACGCAGCCAGCAAAGTCCGAATCTGAGTAGCCCTCTATCTCCAAATGATCAGTTTGTCTATACATGAGCATGTAGTCCTTGGTCCCTTGAAGATACCTCATGACCTTTTTAGCAGCTCTCCAGTGGTCTAAACCTGGATTACTCTGATATCTTCCCAACATTCCTACTGCAAATGCAATGTCAGGTCTTGTGCAAACCTGAGCATACATTAGGCTTCCAACAGCTGAAGCATATGGAATGTTGTGCATCTGTTCCCGTTCAAGTTCATTTTTAGGGCACTGGTTCAAAGCGAACTTGTCACCCTTCACTATAGGTGCAACACTTGGTGAACAATTTTTCATCCGAAATCTCTCCAAGACTTTATTGATATAAGTTTCTTGAGACAATCCCAAAATGCCTCGAGATCTTTCTCTATGGATCTTAATGCCAATGACATAAGATGCCTCACTCATATCTTTCATATCAAAATTTTTGGAGAGAAATTGTTTCACCTCATAGCAACCCTTTATCATTGGTTGCAAGTAGAATGTCATCCACATATAGGACCAAGAAACAAATTTTGCTCCCACTAACCTTCTGGTATATACATTGATCCATGATGTTCTCTTCAAAACCAAAGGAAGAGATCACATCATGAAATTTTAAATACCACTGACGTGAGGCTTGTTTCAATCCATATATGGATTTCTTAAGCTTGCAAACCAAATGCTCACCATCACTAGAGGAAAATCCTTCAGGCTGTTTCATGTAAACCTCTTCCTCTAGATCTCCATTAAGGAATGCGGTCTTCACATCCATTTGATGTAACTCAAAATCAAAATGAGCTACCAATGCCATAATTATTCGGAGAGAGTCTTTCTTGGATACAGGAGAAAATGTCTCCGTGTAGTCGATTCCTTCCCTCTGAGTGAATCCTTTGGCAACGAGTCTTGCTTTATATCTCTCAATGTTGCCTTGTGAGTCTTTCTTTATTTTGAAGATCCATCTACATCCAATGGCTTTTACACCATCAGGCAACTCAACAAGATCCCAGACTCGATTAGATGCCATAGATTCCATCTCGTCCTTCATGGCATTGAACCACAAGTTTGATTCCTTAGAACTCATGGCTTGTGAAAACGTTTCAGGATCATTTTCGGCTCCAATGTTATAGTCAGATTCATGTAGATACACAACATAATCACTAGGAATTGCTGATTTCTTTATTCTAGTTGATCTTCTTAATGTTGTGTCAATGACCTCTTGAGGAGTATCTTGCACAACTGATTGTTGATGAACAACACGATCTTCTAGATTACCATCAGCTTGTGAAATCTCAATGACTGGTTGTTGGGCACTTAATTGAGTTTGAGGAGTGCTATAAATAACAACCAATCCCTCACTTGAAGTGGAAGCTGGAATAACTGAATGATCTTTCTCAGAAGAAGCCAAATACTGAGATTGATCACTCCCACTGATCAAGTCATTCTCAAGAAATTTTGCATTTCTTGATTCCACAATCCTAGTGCTGTGAGATGGACAATAAAATCTATAACCCTTGGACTTCTCAGCATATCCAATAAAGTATCCACTAATAGTCCTTGGGTCTAGTTTCTTTTCTTGTGGATTATAGACTCTTACTTCAGATGGGCATCCCCAAACACGTATATGTTGCAGACTTGGTTTCCAACCTTTAAATAACTCAAATGGCGTTTTGGAAACAGCCTTGGTTGGAACCCGATTCAATATATATAGTTTTAAGAGCTTCAGTCCACAAGGATTTAGGTAAGTTAGAGCTGACAATCATGCTCCTTACCATGTCCAATAATGTCCGGTTTCTCCTTTCAGCTACACCGTTTTGGTCAGGAGACCCTGGCATGGTGTATTGTGCAACAATTCCATTTTCTTCAAGAAACCGAGCAAACGGACCAGGTGCTTGTCCATTCTCAGTGTATCTACCATAATATTCTCCACCTCTATCTGACCTCACGATTTTAATTTGCTTGCCGCATTGTTTCTCTACTTCTGCCTTAATACCTTAAAGGCATCTAATGCTTCGTTCTTATTATGAAGTAGGTAGAGATACATATATCGTGAATAGTCATCAATAAATGAGATGAAGTATCTCTGACCATACGAATCCATATCTGGGCTACAGATATCCGTATGTATGATCTCCAGTATTTCCGAACTTCTCTTGGCATTTTCTTGGACTTGTTGGTTTGCTTTCCCTTTATGCAGTCCACACAAGTGTCAAAATCAGTAAAATCAAGAGTATCAAGTACTCCATCTTTTACTAATCTTTTAATTCTCTCAATGGAGATATGACCTAATCTCCGATGCCACAAAATAGAGGAATTCTCATTTATAACACATCTTTTCATACCAGTTTGGGCGTGCATCACATTATAGGTGGTATTATTTTTCAAATTGATTTGGAAAAGATTGTCTGACAATGTACCATTCCCAATAAGCTTAGATTTATAAAATAAATCAACAGAGCTTTTATTAAAATTAAAGGAATATCCTGCTGGTACAAGCCTTGACACTGAAATCAAATTTCTAGAGAAACTTGGAATATAAAATGTCTTTTCCAAATCCAAAACAAAACCAGAATGTAAAATAAGTCTGCACGTTCCAATTGCTTCCACATGTGAACCCATCTTGTTTCCTGAATAGATGCTTTGTTCACTTCCCAATGGTTTCCTTTGATTTAGAAAACCCTGCAAGGTATTTGAAACATGGATTGTAGAACCAGAATCAATCCACCATGTGTTATGACATATAACCAAATTGGATTCATGACATACGAATGAGGTTAGAGTACCTTTCTTGTCAAGCCAAGCTTTGAATTTGAGACAATCTTTCTTTATATGCCCTTTCTTCTTGCAAAAGAAGCACTTGGACTCCTTCTTGTCTTCTGTATGGATGGATACTTTACCCTTTCCTTTGCGTTTGGCTTTGGGAGCTTTAGTCTTTCTCTGAGTGACTAAATGTGCACTTTCTCCCATTTCTAAAATCAGCCTCCCTTCCTCTTGAACACACATGGTCAGAAGTTCATTAATTGACCATTTGTCCTTATGTGTATTGTAAGATATTTTGAAGGGACTATATTGCTGTGGGAGTGAGCTCAAAATAAAGTGCACCAAGAAAGATTCTGACATCTCAACCTCTAGGGATTTCAACTGAGCCGCAATGTCCCTCATCTTCATGATGTGCTCACGCACACCTCCAACCGTAGTGAGCTTCATTGATGATAATTTTGTCATTAGGGTGCTAGCCATTGCCTTATCTGAAGACTCAAATTGTGCATCAATAGCCTTCAGAAGTTCCTTGACATTTTTGCACTCAGGAATTGAACCACGTATACTAGCAGAAATTTTAGTACGTATGAACATCATACTGAGGCGATTGGACCGTTCCCATCGTTCATACGCAGCAATCTCAGCCTGAGTGCTAGTAGATGTAACTGAATGTGGTTCATCCTTCCTGATAGCATAGTCAATATCCATGCACCCTAATTGAAGAAGAATTCTCTCCTTCCATAATTTATAATTATCACCACTTAAATCGGGAATGTCACATTTCATATCAGAAATATTAACAGGCAAAATAGCTGCATAAAAAAAAATCATGTTCATGTAATTGAATTTGAGGCATATAACTTGATGTCATGTTTTACCAATGTAAACATGCAATAACATGAATCAATAACATACAATAACTACCTGTGGGCTAAGTTATTATACTCAAATAGACTCATTAGCTTAATGATGTGACTAACAAATTATATTCCTTTCTTAATTCCTGTGGGTAATTAAGAAAATAATTTGTTATCGCATCCTAATTAATTATATTAGTGCAACAAAAATTCCTGTGGGATAAGATTCATTACATTAATATAATTAGTCACAATTAATGTCATCTAACCTTATGTGATCTTTGCAACTCAATATATAATTTTGATTAATCAAAGATGCTGTGGCTACTCCTCAATTAATCAACATCATATTGATCACATGACATTAATTCCATTATATGCATATAGATTAACCAATTTAGCATGATTATTAGGTAGTGATCTTAATCAACGTAACATTTCCAAATCAAGATCTGAGTTAGTCAAATTGGCCAGGCCAGTGAAAGAGAAGTGGGGGTCCCCCCGTTGCTTTCCTTAGGTCAGTCAACGGAACCAATTAAGTAACCACAATCTCTTTACCTTTCTAGACACCAACTGACCAATCAGACCTTGAAAGGATTTGCACTGTGATTTTTACACTACCACCAAATTCATGCATAGAATAAATCTAGCAGAACAGAGACAACATTTCAATATCTATTTAATGAATTTTAAAATTATCATCTTAAGAAAAATTTTTGTTAATTAAAACACGTCCGGCCGTAGCTCATTATTCCCTTGGGCCAGTCTATGCAAAACACCGTAGGCATAGAGACTCAGGAGGCGTATTTTAATACAAAAATTTAAACTCAAGAAACAAATGATAAAAACAAATCATGTTACATGATTTAATAAAACATTAAACAGATAATAAATGCATTTAAAATTCAACCAATCCAGATTTTAAATCCCGTGAGAGAACGGAAAGACCATAAGCGAGAAAAGCGAAAACCGAAAGTTTTCTCTCTTTTTTAATATGTCACCGCATGTGGTTATGGAAGCCACGTTTCCGCTGCATTTCCTTTCTTTAGTTTTTCTTTCTTTAATGCTACGTTTCTTTTCTCTTCTTTCTTTAATGCTATCTCTTTAATACCAAAAAGAAATCCGGGAAACCTTTAATGCCAGAAAGAAATCTTTAATAGAAAAGAAAGAGGCCACGTTTTGTTTCCGCAAAAATCGGAATCTGAGATAGGTTTAATGGTTTCTGTCAATTCCGTGAACAAAGATCAGAACTGATCAAAACCTGAGATCCGAAAAACTGAAAACGGAAAACACGCGGCATAAATTGCTTGAAAAGAGAAACTTGGATGAAAATACTCACAAAATAAGGCAGAGGTTTAAAAAGCTCTGATACCAAATGTAAGACTTAATTTAAATATATTGATCACGATATCAATATATTATTATGATCGATAAATACCTCCAGCCATTATTATTAATGGTCTATCCGATGAGGGTAAGGAATTCGATTTCCTTTGAATCAGCTGCACGGGATCTTGATGTTCCTTTCTTGAGGGATCTCGATCTTCCTCCTTCGATGAATCTTGATTGATCTTCCTCTCTCGATGATCTTGATTGATCTTCCTCCTCTCGATGGATCTTGATTGAGTCTCGATGGATCTTGATTGAGTTCTTCTAATCAACGAGCCATCGCATTCTGATGGTGTATGCCCTCAGGATGTGCTCTTGATCAGGGACTCAATGCCAATGCCTCCGCTTATTAGGTTTTTCTTTCGATAACCTTGTTGAAAGCCTTAGGAAGGGTTCCTATTTATACTTAATTCCCTTCACCGCATGCTCCCATCAAGCAAGCGTTCAACATTTAAGGGGGGGCTGTTATCACTTCTTAATTAGTGAAACGCTAGTTATAAAATAAGGACCATTAAAAGACGATGATTATTACAGCCGATTCATCTTTGTCCACATTCCAGTTTAGAATTTTCAAACACCTCACCAGGTAATTAATGAACTCCTCTAGCAGTCCAATATTTGTCCAGTTTAGCTTTTCTTTTTCAAAAGATCTCGATTACACACGGGAGGAATCCTGGCTTGGGCTTTTAAGGGTGCTCAACTGTTGTTATCTTTGTTTTCATGGACATATCTCGACCACCCGAGCGAGACTCGTCACAACGATCCAATGCAAGGGTCTTGTGAAGACGGGCATTTTCAGATGGTGACCGACTTCAATATTGGTGTGATCTCAAATGCTTCAATCGTTATTGAGCCATACGGTGACAGCCAAATTTTCATGACGCGTGGCATCACACAATCCAGAATACTACTATAATATGGTCTTCATTTTTGTCATCATCCAGTTTTCCATGGAAATTTATGCCGTGAATTTGTCGCTGTGGAAATTTAAGTCCACCCAAGTCTAATCCCATTGTCTCATATCAATCACCACGTTTTTCATCACTTGCGTGCATAATAATTATACTTATCTAGGCTTCAATATTTAGAGATATATCGCCCAAATATTTAAAATAAATGTAGGTAAATCGATATAATATTTTTTAAAAAAACAATATTTTATCTTGTATTTATTATAAATTATCAAAAATTATCTATGATATTATTTTAGTAGTATATTCTTAAAAACTATCAGAAAATAACACTTTGATCCACTACTTTTACAATATCTCCCACAAATAAATCGGAAATATATTTAGAAAACATGAACAACCAACGTAAAATGTAAATAGTAGCTAAATATAGGTTAATGCCCTGTTTAATTCTAATCCTAAATAAGAGACTAGATTTGATATTAAAAATTCAAAAAATGTATATTTTTAAATATAGTATATAGTATAAAAATATTAAAAATTTATATATTAAATATCACTATTATTTTTTAATTATAATATGACTAAAATTATCTATACCTTAAAGAACCAGTGGAAAAATTATACATAAATATAGGAATATGTTGAAGCTATTGATATAATTACCCTATAAAAATGATTTTAAAAATATCATAACAAATAAAATTAAATTATACGTTTTTTATTTTTTATCAAAGAGAAAAAGATTGAAACTTATAAAAATAATTATTAAAATATGAAAAACACAACATATTTCAAATGTGAGTTTTAAATAAGTATATAAAAAAAACATAAATTTAATAGAATAGAAAGTTACCATGGTTATAATGGGTGGTAGAGATAACATCACATCAATTTAAGCAGCCAGACTCTGAACCTTCCAGCACGGTTAGGTTACTTGTCCATGGCTCCAGCTGCACCGGTGCACTTGCCCCACCTCCTTTGGTGATGATGTGAAAGATTTGAGCACTCTTGACAAGGGAGACAGCATGGGGAAGACAAAGACAACGCCTACCTGCACGGAATATTGCCTGGATTCAAGGAAATAAAAGACCCAGGTGAGAACAAGAAGGTATTTGATTTGCTTACCTATAGACCTATTCAATATTCTTAATCAACTTCAGATCAGTTTATTAAAGCTCAACCTGTTAAATTTTATATGAAGATCAGGTAGGCTACAATGGAGGCCAGTGACCTCGCTGCTGTTGAAAAATATTTTTTTTTAAAAATTACTAGAAATATGTTAAAGAAATTTAAATATATAAATAAAGTAAAATAAAAGATAAGATTGATCAATCAGGACCAAGACATAAGACACTGTCCTAAGAATCAGATTTTGCCCCTTCGTGCATGTTGTTGATGATCTATTCTCACGGTACAATGACCCGAGCATGATCATGTAGAGATACAAACCCAACGATTACTTCAGATACTTAAAAAAGATTAATAAAATATATAAATAAAATAAAATAAAATAAATTATACCGAACTACATCAAATCATTCATCTCAAATCATCCTTTTTTTTTTTTTTTTTTCATCTGAATCCGCCGGCCCATAAAAGCTCAACATAATCGTGTGAGTTAATGCTCATGCGGGTTCCTTTTATTTTTTATTTATATTTTTTTAACTTTTTTTTTTTTTTTTTCTAACACTCAGCTGTCACGAGCTCCCGCCGCAGCAGCTACAGCAATGGCTGTGTTGTTGATTTAGTTTATATCCAAAGCCGCCATTTGGTGCACCTTTTAGCTTTATCAAGCAAAGCAGTGCATGGATAACATAGTCATGGTTGGTATGATACCACTGTTGCTATTCCACCTAAAACTAGAAAATCTTTTTATGCATCATGCATGATTTGATCGTCAAAAAATATTTTTATTTCTTTTATATCATATGCATGCATGATTAATTATCGCATACGATACAAAAAGAGTTTTTCTTTAAAACCATGCTTTGGTCTTGGTCTAAAGCTCAAGCCCAAGGCCATCTCCCTAAGTACATATCCATCCAGGTCACAGAATCCAGAGGCAACCACATGATCTCCGATGACCGCTTCAATAAACAAGTGGATGCAATGCAAAAATATCTCGGTCGTAAGGGGATAAACGCACCAAAGACCAAGAAGGCCAAAAGAAAAAAAAATCTAGCAATGGTGCTGCTTAAAAATCAAGTCTTATCCAATCATGTGCACTTTGAAAAGGATCCGGTGGTGACATAAGGGGGATGTATTAGTTACCTCTCCTCCTATGGCAAAGCAAAAGATGCTAAAATATTAGCAACTCTGATACGAGATATTGTTAAAAAAGCTACACCGGAAGCCAAATGAGACAGTACTGAATAGTTATTCCAGATTCCAGTCCGATGATTTCCTTCGTAGACGGACGCAATGACAAAACTATTGGCTGAAATTTGAAAGACAAAACAGGTGGATTTGGTGCCTAACCTAAAACTATGATTAGGTGGGATCTGGGGCCTTAACCAAAGTTCTTAGAAAAAAGCCTTTAACTCTCTTCTCCTTTTTTTAAATCAAAGATTAAAAGCTAACCCCGTACGAAAAATCATTCAATAATCAAAAAGGAAGGAATCAAAACCCAGATATGTACCATTACTTTTTATATCTTTCCAAGGCTGCGCCATCTCTCCTACCTCCTCCCCCAAGTCACCTAGCCCACCCATCCAAAGTGCCAGTAGCTCCTCCAAGGCCATCCAAACCAACAGATTGGTGACAAAGCGAGCAGAGATTTTAGCAAGCCTCCTCTTCTCTTATGGGGTGGAGAGGATAAATCCCCCCCCATCTTCTCATGATTCGCACAGTGTGAAGGTCAACAAAAATCCAGAGGTAAGCTCAAGTGCAAGCTCTAATTCTCCTTTCACCTCTTCTTCTTCCAAGTGGAAAGATTCCTATTCAATTGTCTCCATCTTCCAAAGAATCCATTAAGCATCACTGGCCCCAAGGCGATTAGTGAGAACCTAAAGAAAGCGAAAGAGAGAGAGAGAGAATCATAACTTCATAATTTTATCTCTCACTTCCCAATATCACAACTCCCAAAACTTAGCAGGCTCTCGTCAGATCCATTCACAGAGTTTTGGCAGTTATACGACAAAATCCATGCGTCAGCTCGTCGGCACAGTCCCCGGGGTGGCGCCACCGCCGGCAAATGAGAGCAAGCCGCGCAGCAGCGCGTATGGCGGCGGCGGGGGCGCGGGCGCCAGCAACGCCAACTTCGACACCAACATGGTCATCATCCTTGCCGCGCTGCTCTGTGCTTTGATATGCGCTCTCGGCCTCAATTCCATCGTGCGGTGCGCTCTCCGGTGCGGCCGCCGGCTCGCCTTCGAGACCCCGGAGGAGGCCGCTGCCAGGCTCGCGGCCACCGGGCTCAAGAAGCGGGCTCTGCGGCGCATCCCGGTGGCGGTCTACGGCCAGGGGGCCAACATACCCGCCACAGACTGCCCGATATGCCTCGGGGAGTTCGCCGACGGCGAGAAGGTCCGGGTGCTGCCGCAGTGCCACCATGGTTTCCACGTCCGGTGCATCGACACGTGGCTTGCGTCGCACTCGTCGTGCCCGACCTGCCGGCACTCGCTGCTCGACCAGGGCGGGTGGGCCGGGGCCGGGGCCGGGGCCGGGGCCGGAGCCGACGCCGGGGATAGGTCGGCGAGGCAGGACGACGGCGTGGCGGTGGGGGTGGATGAGGTGAGCTGACCCTGGCCAAGGGGAGTCTCTGTTCCCTCTGAAAGCTTCCTAGATTTGTTCATGTATATTGGAGAATTTTATGATGTTTTCTTGTGTTTCGTTTCGCTTTGTTTGTAAATTTGTAGGACAAGGAGTAGACAAACCATGAGACCGGAGATAGGAGGGAAAAAGAATGGAAGAATTAGATTTTTTTTTTTTTGTTCATTTTGAGATTTTTTTTTTTTTTTTTGATTTTTGTGCTACCAATGAATGAGGGGCCATCTATGAATGCATTGCAGGTGGAAGATGAGAATTAGTCTAGCCATATAAAATGAGTATTACCATACACATATTTAAAATAATTAAATATTCTAATATTGATCTTGCCTTTTTCTAAGTTTTCTCAGTTGTAGGTGCTCTATTAATTTTCTCATCTTTCGTTGATTTGATAAGAAATTCAGAACTTTTATAATTGGTAAAAAAAAAATTATCAACAGATTAGTTCTTTATATTGGATGGAAAGCTATAAAAGATTTCATTGTGTTAATTTCTCCTTCCTTGAACATCTCTTCATTCTAATTTCATTTCTTATGTGATTTTGAGTGGAAAAAGAATGTGATATTTTTTATTTATTCAATGTAATCTTGTATTATAATAGTCTTTTTGTCCATGTTCTTTTTTATTTTATTCCTTCTTCTTCTTCTCCTTTTTTTCTCTATAAGCCAAGCAGCTCTATCTGTCCTTTTAATGCCATTTCATGTTTTTGTAAAAAATATTTGAATGCTTTTCCTTTATTTGACCTATAATTGCAGGTTTATATAACTTTATAAATTTGCACTTTCTTTTTCCCGAATTTTTAAATCTTTTTTTTTTTTTAAAATTAGCTTCTTAAATAAATTGGATCTCCACTGAATTGAACAGAATAAAAAATTCATGAAAATTGTAAATTCTAAGATAATTCAACACACACCAAATTCCTAGTTCCTAATTTTATAGATTTAATATCATGCTGGAATATTGCAAAACTTAAATTACTTCAATACAATATTAAAACTTAAACACATTTTTATCTGGTATGGAACATCCAAAAGCTTAATTCCAAAAGCTCTAGGCATTTGCCTCCAATTAGAAGTGCACTCGTCAAAAGTACAATAGAAAAAAAAAAAAAAAATGAAAGTTATATATGTAAAACAAAACAGACTTTTGGTCACATTGGTGATTATAGCCGTCCATTCTTGCTCTCACAATGGGAGCACAGGTGCCTACCACTAGCTTTTATGACCCAAATTAAAAGATATATAATAACATGGCAGAGTCAAGAGATAATAAACCCTACTTAGCTGCACTTATAGTGGTTCATCTGAGCTCTTATTGGCAGCCTTGGAACCTTCCTGCATTTAATTTAAGGTGATCCATGAGTTGGTGCAGAAAGAACACGAGCAAAGCACATGATTAGATGACATTAGGTTCCCTCCTTTCAAATGGCTGCCATCTTTTTCTTCCATTCAATGAAATGCCATGAGTCCGTTTGAACCGTGAAAAAAAAGCCAGAGGCATATAAATGCTGCCCCATCTTGTGTCACCTCACTTTATTTCTCTCAACCCCCCTATCTATCTACCTCTCTCTTTCTCTCTCTTTTCAAGCCGATGATCCACTAATTTAGTGTGAATCAATCCAGTTATATCATAGTATAAAATTTGTTTAAAAATAAAAGGATAAAGATTACTAAATCTTCAGTCAAAAAGCCTGAATGATAAACCACTGAAGCTGTCATTCAATCCACAGCAAAATTAACTTTCTGATAAATATAACGAATCTGAACTTTATAACATTTTGAGGGATAGTCCAGATGTTATGATGTTATGAAGAAGTGGGTTGGTAGGGACTTGGTTGCAGCAGTCTTTCTGTAAGACAGTAAACGAGTCCCCTTCAATAAGGAGACTATGAGCATGAAGAATTCGAGAAGCGTAGGAAATGCCAGCCCGAACAAAGTAAAGCTAAGCCAAAGAAACAGAGAAGTCCAAGAACACGCTCTCTTGCTCTCTCTTTTTAATATTGTCTTTCCCTTCTATTTGCGAGAGGCAAGCAATGAGCATGCACCAAGGACCAAGGTTTCATGGTTTGCAGAACAGAATCTTTTTTTTTTTTTTTTTTGCTGGGTTTGATAGCTCCACAAAGGCCTAGTCCTGCACTCACCATTGAAGCCTTTAGATAAGTTGCTTGGTCACCAGGGGATTCTCTGTATGGTGTAACGTGTGAGAGAACTCGGGGCCCTCTCTGCAAGTGAGCGAGGGCAATATCTGCAAGGTTATCCTGTTTTCACGTAATGGCGTGGGACGAGGGCCGATCACCTGCGATGTCGGTGATCAGCAGTACGTCGCCTTTGGATACGGCATCAGCTCATGCCCTTGCTGCCACTAGAGGTGCAGTGAACCGTACGAGGGAGGGCACACGTACGTTCGTCCTTGCCCATCCGATTGGTCCCAATCATCGCGCTGTCACGGACTTTACAGAATGTTAAGACGCCACATGGACACAGAAACCTTGCTCAGAGTTGCACATGGAATCATTCTTAGCGAGGTCTGGGTGGAGCCTCGTCTAGTAGGATTCAACTCACCGCGCGCAAACAGAAGGTTACCAAATATTAACTTTGATGAAGCATAACGTGCCTATTGTCACTGAGCTCAAACTGTGTTCTGACTATCTGGGGTAGCTTAATGGATGTCTTTGAATGATTAGTTCTAATTTAAGATTGCCTATGAAAGCAAGGTGGTTATCTCTATGGCGATATTTCGATCCCTATGGCTAAATTACAGGCTGCGTGGACTGGCATTATCTATGCTATTCATATCTTGCGCTCGCACTGGATGGTTGTTGAGGGAGATTCTTTTACGATCATCCGATGGATTCGACGAGATGTTGATCTTTGTTCCTTCTATAATCCTTTGATCAGTGATATATGGGCTTCTCTCCAGTCCAGCTATGATCCTTTGATCTATCATGTCTATATGGAAGCTAATGCTGCAGCTGATTGGGTTGTCTCGGCTGTAGCTCATCATTCTGGTCAGTGGAAATGACACTTTGGTGGCCCTTACTCGGTTATTTTGGAGTAAATTATGTATTCTGATACCTTGAATTTGATTCATCTTAGAGTAATGTTATCGTCCGCTTGTAAAAAAAAAAAAAAGAGACAAGTCTTTTTGATTGTTGCCGCTTTCTTCAAGTTCATATCCAAGAGGCAGAATTCTGTATGACTCACTTGATGGCGAGTGTTAGAATTGTTGGAGTTTGTTTTTTTTTTTGATGAAAAATGACTTGACTAGATGCAAGAATAAAATTATGTCTTAGGTCAGTCTAAACAGTACACAAACCCGGCTGTGAGCTCAGCAAGTTGTCATAATCGCAGTGTGTCACCTCCAGCAATTTGAGCTCAGCCAAGCATTGATGTTTAATCTTGATTGCATTTTCCTCTACCTATAACGTTCAAAATATCTTGTGGAAGCTATTATAAACAACCAAAAATGAGCTAAGCCACGGGCATGCAGAGTTTGACCTTATTATATATACTCAAGAATTTCAATTCAGATCAAGTATATATTAGATAATAAAGGTCCATATTAATGATCTAAGCTATCGAATGTGAACTATCATTTTTATAATGTATAAATATAAAAAATTATGTATATAAGTGTGCCTAATCTATGCATCAAATCATCAATAAATTGTATAGTTGTGTGTGTCTGTTTTTTTTAATCACTTGATATCTAGATTAGGAATTTCTAAACCATATGATTTTTGATTCTTACATGTTTTAACAAGATAGGTTACATTCAATAGCTCATCATTGATACGAGACTGCTATCATCCAATTTAGAATCGATTGGAATTGAGTGGTTGGGACTTCCATATCACTTTGTCTACTCAAATTTTAAAAGTCTTCCAGGAATTAGTCCCAATGCTAAGCAGCATAGGTGTTCAAACAAAATGGCCAATGGGCATGAATTAGTCCTTTGTTATCCACCTATGTTCTTATCTTCCATGGGGATATTTTGGCCTGACCTTTCATCAACTGTCATATGGTTGAATTATATATATATATATATATATGTGTGCGCGCGCGCACGCGGGCTCGCATCTTAGAAACCTTTTTAAAAATGTGAACTCAATTAAATTCCCAAGCCTTAAATTCGTCTAGATTATTTTGTCTTTCTCTAGTTACTTTGGGCCTCTTGTACCACATAGAGCAATCCTAACGAGTCTTTATACTTCTCCACCTTTAAAAACCCATTACAATGATGTACCAAAATTGTTTTAAAAAGCCAGCCAAAATAAGATTGAGATAAAAAAAGAAAGCAGATTTTCAGTCCGAGTCATTTTTGGAGATACAACACAAACTCTTAACAAAATAAGAACAAAAATTTTACACTTATTCAAGTAGCATATATTTGCGATCGAACCCAAGCTACAGGGTAGACATATAAGATCCATTGCCAAAGCTTCCATAAAGCTGGGCTAGCCATTTCAGTACTCCTCAAGAAGGACCTAGAGTGAAAGCCTTGCTCCGAGATTCTCAGCCAAGCTTTTCACTGTGGTTGGGGAGACAGCTCTGCTCCCACCCAAGTACCATTTTTGCATCATCTCAACCACATTTGCATTCTCTACCTTGATCTTTGCTTCCCCCTTTCCTTCTGTCACAAATGATATCTGTAGAACAAGTCCATAAATATTAATTTAGGTTGAGAATGAAGTGATCCAACATAAAACAAGCACTCTTAGGTTGGTAATTCTCCTTAGGCTGCTAACAAGAACTAGTTGATGGCTGTTGTTCACCACAACACATTACCTCATTGAGACCACAAAGAATAATTCAGTCACTACACAATACATCATTATTCAGCTCTAACATGCTCGAGAAGAGAATGAAGACAAGTGTGCAAAAGTTGTTACCTCTGCGGTGCAAGGAGTTGCTGAAAAATTAAAGGTGATCACTGAATCCTTCTTGAAATATTTGGACTGGAAAAATTCAGAAACCTTCTCAAGTGCTTCCTCTTCTTCTTCTTCATATTTATCAATGGCTGCCAATCGATCTCTTACAGCACTCTCCAGTTGCACGCCATACTGAGAGCCCTTTATCTCTTTTATCACAACAACTCTGAAGAATTTATCCACAGGAGCTGAACATAAAGTAATGAGCAAGCACATTAATAAATTGCAAATAGAACTTTGGATACTAAAACACTATATGATCATAGCATTATTAACAAAAAGGACAACCGGTCAATGATGAATTCTTGAGGAATTCGGCCTAATGGATAAATTAAACCAACATATAAGAATCCAAGAAAATTAATGCTCTACAGAAAAATGCACATGTACTCTAAGGGAAATTATGCAGCCGACTAGCTAGCAAGGTTCTATAGAATATAGTCTTGCATGTTGACATCTTATGGAATTTACTATCAACTCTAAGGGCCCCTTTTCTTTTGCACATTAAAAAAGAAAGGGAAACTAAGTATTTAGGGGTTAAATCTAAGCTTGTATCCATTGTTTGTTCCTCAATTCTACCATACAATAGATTGCTCAGTTCAGAGCCTGCTAGGCCAAACTGTATCTGCATCAGCCTAAAAGACCTATTAGCATCATCCTTATCATTTTTATATCAGTCATTAAATAACCTTCTATGCACTAATTATGACCTATCTCATTAAGGGAACAGGACAGAGTAACTCATACAAATACAAGCAAAAATTCCTACTTCATGACTAATCCTATGTCACATTGAACAGTGTTAACAGGTGGTGGCATCATTCTCACCAGCAACAAGAGCCTCAAAGAAGAGATCATCTTCAGCTAGCTCAGCTCCTTTTTTGCCCTTCCAGTTCCCCAAGTGTTCGATGATATTTTTCTCCACGTAAATTCCAATTGCATTGAACTTTATCTGAAGGAAATGGATCTCAATATCTGTAATACCTGAATATGGAAACACCAAACACATGGTTATTACTCTAGATTGGACGTTTGATATATATAATTTAGCAGAAATAAATTCAACCCATGGTTTCTATTCAAGACAAAAAAAAAACACTGCAGAGTAGCTAGAGTTTGGGAGAACAAAACTACAGAAAGACCATTGGAGATGTAATCATTCTTGCAAACAAGACTATAGTCCGGTAATTGACTCCTCTATAGAGGATGGGCAGGTGTTATTTAATATATGGTGATTGCACCATATTTCCCAATTAAAAAGTTTAAAAATAATAGTAGGAATAGCAATAGGATGCACTAATGCTCTATTTGGATGAAGAGAAAAGTGGGAGGAAAGAAAACTGGGAGGAGAGAAAAGTGGAAGGAAAGAAAATTGAAGAGAAAATATTTTCTCTCCTTCTGTTTGGATGAGTGGGAGGAAAATAGAGAGGAGAGAAAAGTTGATAATTTATCATGACAATAATATCCTTATTATAGATGATTAAAAGATGCATCAGTTGTTTTTTGGAAGGGTCAATATTGGAATGGAAAAAAATGAAAAGCACTTTTGAGTTTTCTCTCCGAAATCTCTCCGATTCCGGAGAGAAAACTTTTATGTGGGGCCCATCACTTTTTTCCCTCTAGTTTTCTTTCCTCCCGACTTTTCTATCCATCCAAACAAGATAAATTTTATTTTCTCTCCTATTTTCTCTCCTAGTTTTCTTTCCTTCCTAGTTTTCTCTCCATCCAAACAGAGGGTAATGTATTAGATAAAAGATGCACCTTCCATGCAACTAAGTCTAATTAAGCTGCTGCCAAACCCAATTAATTCGAGCAAGTCTGGTGGGTGTGCTTGGTTTGGGTTAGGATAGATTTAGGTTGAGGAACAAAAACTCTCAGCCGAAAAGAATTGGCCACAACTACGAGGGGACTTAAAATAAAATCTGCTTGTGAAAACATTTTTTATATCAAAACTAATCATCAAAACTTGTAAATAAAGTCAATTATTTCTTTCAATTTTTCTAAGAAAATATTTTTGTTTCTCTCTCTCCCCGCAAAATTATCTGCCATGCGTGTGTCTTGAGTCAGACTTGGTGGTAAAAAAGCTATGTCTTAAAAATATCAGAGGAGTACATTTGAATATGAAGTCTCTCATTAAACCTGATTATTTGGAAGAAATTTTTTAAAACAAAACCTTCATTTCTTTATCGAGAAACAGAAAAGGCCTCAAAACGTGTGTGTGGAAAAGAGTTCTGTTTTTATTTTGCTGACAGACAAAGGACAAACTAAGTCTAAATTAGATATTTCATTCTCTTTTTTATGAGTAAACCAAGTCAGTCTTTTTCTTGAGATTTCTTATCAAATCAATACTATGGCTGTCCCACATAAAATATTCTTCTCTCTTTTCATTTCCTCTATGTCAATAATGGTAGGGGCTTTGCAATAATTTCAGATAATGGTTTGGAAGAATCCCATATTTGGAGAACAGAACTTTTGCGTGCAAGCAGTGATGTAACTGGACTAGGTTAACTCAAATTCAATATTATTATTATTTTACCTCCCATGGTGTCCAGTCTGATGCTAGAACAATTAGAAAAACCAAGTCCAGGATCTGATCGAATCCGAGCCCGGGGGCTCCAAAACACAAACACAGCCCCTAATTTTATGGCTCACCTGGACTAATTTCATCAAGAAGAAATCATCAACAAAAATGAAGGCTTCATGTCTTACCATGTCCAACGAGAGCTAAGGTTTGGCAACGGTGATCTCAGAAGGGAATGGAACTCCATCCACCATCACCATCTCGGAGCTCACTGCAGATATATAAACAACAATCACAAAACCAGATGTTAGAAACTTGACAGCAAACTGGGCTCACTTGGTTGTGAGTGGAAGTGCCTGAAAGAAGAGAAAGGAGATGGCTAAGATTACTTACTGATGAAAAGGAGAGGATTGAGAGAACTGAGGACAGGAGAAGCAGAGTTGTGGCGATGTAGGAGGAACTCAACAGATGCGATGGAGGCCCAGTTTGAGAGAGAAGGTGAGAGGTCTTTAATAAGAGAGGGGAGTGGGTGGTTGGGAGAGTGCTTGTTCTATTCCATCTACCTCATCTACCTCCTCTTCCGGTCATGCTCCATCGACTTCGGGTTGGTGCGTAAAACTTGTGACCGAAGGCGTATCCCATTTGAAGACCACGGCTGCTGGTCGGGAAATTCTATTTGACCCGCAAAATTTTTCCTCGGTAGGCACCCCCCCCCCCCCCCCCTTCCAAACTTTTTTTTTTTTTTTTACTCAACAGCCTCCAAAATTACTGCAGCACTCCTAAATTTAAAAAATACCTAAACTATTCCTTCCCTTTCACCTCCCATCCTTTACAAAATCTCTTTGTCTTTTTTCTTCGCTTCACATTTGATCGAGTCTCTATTTAGTCCAATAGATTAAACAAAAAAATTTTTTTATTCGGCCACACGAGATTAAACAAAAAATTTTTGTTCGACCCATTAGGATCAAACATATTGACTCAGTTTGATCCTGTGTGGCCAAACATATTTGATCTGTTCGATCACACAATATCGAATAACTCATGAACGAAGAAAAAAAATTTCGATTTACGATAATTAAACTTTCTAAAATTACTAGTTGCTTGTCCATTGCTTGATTATAAATTAAAATCTCTTTAATCAAGCTTTAAATGGTTGGATCCAACGATGTTTTAATTCAAAGCGAGGAAAGTGAAGGAAGGAAGGGAAAGGAGCAGGAGAGGAGGGAGGGAGTGCTACTAAGCAAGCAGAAGGGATATTTTGATTCAAATTATTATTTTTTAAATGAGGAAGGGAGGGGCAGGGAGGCTACTGAGAAAAAATTGCGGGTTAGAATGTACCCCTGCTGGTCCACGGTCATAGACTCATAGTTTGTCTTTGCCCTGAAAGCCACAACAATTTCTTAATTGATGGTCCGACTGGAAATGGGCCTAGGGGATGGCCTTGAGCAATTATTCGAGGGAAAGGTCTTTGCGCCGCATAATGATTGACTGCATACGTATAATTATGCATATGCTTAGAGCATTCTTGCTTTTTTTTTTTTTTTATTTTTCATCGTATGCGCTGTCATATTCGTGTATGACCAATCATCAGATGCGCGCGTTCTCACGCTAAGCAGGAAGCGGAAAGAGTTTTTCTTTATGAGTTATAGTCCCTGGTCCCCAAACTAATGCTTGTTCTATTCCATCTACCTCCTCTTCCAGTCATACTCCATCGACTTCCGGGTTGGTGCGTCAAACTTGTGGCCGAAGGCGCATCCCATTGAAGACCACGGCGGCTGGTCCACGGTCATAGCTTTGTCTTTGCCCCTGAAATCATAGTTGTCAGGCTCGGCTCGGCTCGGGTATCGAATCAATCAAGGGCTCAGATCATTCGATCACTTATTCAATCATTGAATGACTGATAATATTATTAATTAATTATTTTAATATAAAAAATATATTTATATTAATAAAAAATTAAGTTTAATATGGTAATAAAATATAAGATTTCATCCCATTTGAATTGGATTGATCGATTTATAAATAAATTGAATGGATTGAACGAATTATTTTGGATCACTTAATCGATTTAGCCTAATTTCCATTCAACTAGTTTAATCAATTAATTCAATTTGATTCTGGCAACTATGCCTAAAATGAGCCTAGAAATAGTCTTAAACAATTGTTAAAGAAAAAAAAGTCTTTGCACCGATTGGCTACGTGTATATAATTATGCATATATTAAGAGTATTCTTATTCTTTTTACATGTATAACCCCACAGCGATCAATGTACCCATATACCTAACGGCGTCTGTACTCTTAGCTAACTTTGCTGGCCTATTAAGAGCGTGGAGGCTTGATACGAGGGCAGCTGAGGACTTTCTTTGCAAATTTTCATTTTTAAAAAGTAATGATTGGCTTAAGAAAATCTATTAATGACATCGAATTAGCCTACTTTAAGGTTGGGTGATTTGATTTTTTTTAAAAGAACACTTTTATAATTTTTAAAGCAAAAAATACTTTTAAAGAAATATGTGTTCGATAATATTATTTAAATAGTATTTCTATAAGAAGCTAAACAAAAAAAAAGTGCTTATAAGATAAGCTAGAAAGCTTTGGCTTTGGTTTTTGATCATGTATCCTATTTTTATTTTTCATTTTTTATTTTTTCATAAATAATACCATTTGAAAGCATAATCAAAAAAATAAAAAAAATTATCGACTTCTATGTTTTCGAATTTTTTAATTTTTATTTTCTTTTTCTTTTTTGATGAAAAGCAGTAAAAATATTTTAAAAATATTTTAAGTCTTCTATTATTTTAAAAATTATATTTTTAGAAAATTATTTTTATGTTTATACCTAAAATATATTTTATAAGTATTTTTTATTTTTTATAAAAATAAAAATAAAAAAATAAAACTCCAGCCTCTCTTCCTTTCCTCGCAACACTGAAGCAGCGCTACTTTGGCTGAGGACCACTCTCTTAAAATGGGCCTGAAAGGCTTGTCGTTTGTTAACTTGTAGTTCTCATCCGTCAGGCTCAGCTCAGAAAACGTGATGACCATGAAAAACACTTGCTGCACTGGCGGTATAGCAAGCATGCATTGAGCATGTAGATTGGCTGCGTGTCAGTACCGTCATGCATATCGAGGCTCAATGGATCTTGTAGCGCATCGCAGCCCGCAGCGACATGCACACGCGGCTAATTCGCATGCCTGGTGCGTGCTTGCTGCACCGCCATGCAGCAAATATTTTCGATGACCATAAGAAAGGTTTTCTCATGACGGCCCAACGATTGTTGTTCCTTCATTGTATGATGGAAAAGTCTTTATGCATCGTGGACGGTGCAAAAAATTTTGCACCGCTCATGGCCATTGGTCCGCACCAAGTGCCCATCTGTTAGATGCGGCAAGTCCCTTGTGCGAACCAATGGGTGCGAGTGGCGTGGGACTTCCTGCACTGCTCAAGGTGCAAAAAGTGTTTTCCACGTGTGATTGTGTATTGTAATAATTGGTGGGGCTAGATACTTAACTCAACTCATCAAATCTTTTTTCCAACTTTATGGGGTTGACTATATGAATTTGCTTTCTTCACTCTACTCTATTCATAATAAGTCAACACTCAAATTACAAATAGTTAACGAGAACATTTTAATTCTTTGTATAGTTTAATTTAGTAAATTCATATTTTGAAGGATTTAATGGAGTTTTATGCAACTCTCCTTTATTCGAGCTTGAGATATGTTTTGGCAGAGTTAATTGGTAGGACTAGATGTTGTGTTAAATTAAATAACATGGCCACCTCAACTCCAACCACGTAACTCTATGCCATAAACTATCTTATACCATATTTGTCTAGGAAAAATCTTTGCATATCATGCATGATGCAGGATGCATACACGGCATACGCATATTCTTTTCCCTTTCGCACCACATCCGCGACTATGCGCATGAGCGACTAATCATCACGCACTTCCATTTGCCTACGAGGTTTATTTAATCCAAATCTTCTTGCAAACTAGCAAGATTTAAGCCATCTAAGAAATGTAATGTGCTTGCTCGTAAAAATCGCAATTAACCTCAAAGTAGGCACCTTGTCAAGTAATATGGATCTGTGCAATTCATAGAACCATTACATATATGACGAGGTTACTGTGTTAATTACGTATCCTTGCACGGCATAAAGGGTACGTTAGGTGCGAAGGTAGAAGTGTGTTTAGCACAAGATTTTTTTTTTAAAAAAAACCCCTATTTTCAAATTGTTAACACTAAATAGGGATAATAAGTTTACAGAAAAGCAAAAATTATTTAGAAGATAGAAAGAAATCGAAACATTTAGACTAACAAAATATTAGATAATTCACTACATTCTTTCATCTTATTTCTAATTAATAATATTAAAAAAATATAAATAATATCTTAAACTATAATAATACTTACAATATTATTTCATCCTTCGTTCACACGCATAACCAAAACATAATTAAAACAACATTTTTATATATTGAAAATTTGCACTGCAAAATATTACTTTTATAGTTTTTTATCTTCCTTTTTTTTACTTTTTCTTTTTGTAACTCCGTTCCAAAAGCACCCATAGTGATCAAGTTCTTCCTTCTCTTGCGTGTTAGGTTAAGAAAACAAATAATATCCTTTTGTGGACTGTTATGTTGGCAAGTCCTTTGGATATGGTTAAGATTTTATCCTGTATACTTTGCACGTAGTTAAGAAAACAAATAGGGAATTTCTGTTCGGCCAACAAAAATTGCTCTGTAGCTCCCTTTTTTTTTTTTTAATTATCATTTCGACATTTCCTTTTCTCTCCCCACCCTTCATCCCATCTTCTTCCCTCCCTCCCTTCTCAGATGCCGCCCCATCTTCTTTTCCTTCTCCAGCATCTTTCCTTTTCGGCGTTGTTCTTGTCTCCTCCCTTTCCCTTCCCTCCTTGTCTCCTCTTCTTCCCCAGAATTCTTCCTTTTCAGTGCCGCCCCCGTCTCCTTTTCTTTTCGGCATCGGCTCCTTGTTCGGTCAAACAGGACCGAACAGAGAGCATCTGTTCGGTTCTTGTAATCCCCTGGATTTCTCAACTGCTGGTGAGAGTTATCACGAGATCAGAAAGATAGACTCTAGATATTTAAATTCCAAATATATCTAACTAATAGAGTCCCTTGATTTGAGGACTCTGCATTGCCTATAAAAGATCATGTGAAAATATCCTTCCCATCATACGTGAATGCCTCCTTCTCATCATCCTCTCGTGCGGACGTTTCCTCCCCATCATTCCTGTGTCCCTTCCCCGGCGGCGTGCCCGCTGCCTCGCCAGGCCTGAGCCCCCGGCCGACAACCCCACCGGCACCGGAGGCGGCGTTCGCCAGGCCTGAGCCCCCGGCCGACAACCCCATCGGCACTGGGGGTAGCGTCCGATGGGGTGCCGGAAGAGAGAGAGAGGAGCAGGGACGGGAGGCCTAAGCCTTGGTCGGCGACCTCCACCGGCGCTAGGCTTGTGTCCGGTGGAGGTCCGGCCGGCCATGGTGGCCGGCCGTGCCGCCGGCACGCATCGTGGCCACGATAAATAGTGAGAGAGAAAGAGAGGTAGAAAGAAGAAATTGGGGAGAGAGAGAAGGAGGGGAGGCTGGCTGCGGCGGCGGCCCGCTCTGGTCCGGCCAACGGTGGCCGGACCGATGCCAATTTGGCCGAAATTGGCGCCGGCACCGTGGAAGATGCGCGGGCGATGAAAGAGAAAAAGAAAGATTAAGAGAGGAATTGATGAGAGAGAGAGAGGGAGGGGGAGGCTGGCCGCGGCGGCGGCCAACCCTGGTCCGGCCAACGGCGGCCGGGCTGCCTCCAATTTGGTCGGCGGCGGCCCTGGCCGCCGGCACAGCTCTCGGCTCCTCTGTTTCAAAAGAAACAAAGGAGCGGGGGTAATAAGAATGGAATGGGCCGGCTAGGCTGCAGTAAATTGGGCCTTGTTGGGCTGTTTCTTGAGCACTATTTGAGCGGCGTTTTGGGCCCTGTATCGGGCCTAGAATGGCAAAGTAAATATATGGCCCGAATCAGGATTGATTCTAGTTTCTGGGGATAATTTTATTTCCCTATTTGAGTATATACATTGAGAGATATTCGAGCCCAAATTTGGGCCCGTGAAGTGATTTGGGTAGAGTTTAAGAATTATTTTATAATTCAGATTTTAGAAATTTAATAATAAAAAATGATACTGTAGGTTCCCAGGTGTCCAATTAGCTGAGTTATCAATTGAAATTTGTGTACTGAGGTAAGTAAGTCAAGTATTATAATTTTATAAATTATTTAATTTATAAACTATGAACTTACAGTTAAATGTAATTATGTTAATTTTATAAAAATCATGTTGTTACTATGATAATATGTAATTATGATAATGACAGTAAAACTTTATGTGTCGCCGCGGTTCTCACATGACAGCTTATCACATGACAGATTCTCATATGACAGATTCTCATGACAGCTTATCACATGACAGATTCTCACATGACAAATTATCATATGACAGATTATCACATGACAGATGATAAAATACTGGTACCAGACCCTTCCTCTTAGGATATTTAAGAGTGATATACAAGATATGTTGTAGGGCCGTGGGACACAAAGAAAAATAATGACAGTATAAATGTTTTGTTTACATCGCATATATTCTAGTAATTATTATTGAATTAAGTTTCAAATTAATTGATCTGATGATATGAACCTGTTGATAGCATGATAAATGAAAATTTAAAATTATATTAGGCTTACTTATTGAGTGTGAGCTCATAAAATTCTCACAATATTTTTTAGAGCCTCAGAATGAAGAAGGATAATTGGGATAGAAGGAGCTTCTATTAAATGGACTTAGTTTCATTATATTGATTTAGTTCAGATTTGCTTGTGTGTAGGGCAGGTAGCCCAAGACTGATAATTATGGTTTGTAATAAATCATGGATGTGAATTTTGCTTTATATTGATTTTTGTGATGAAGTTCAAGATGCCTTGCATGCCTGGCATGCGGCGGGTTGTCACCCTAGCTCAATTTTTGGAACTGGGGCATGACAGCTTTAGTGGTATCAGAGCGAGGTTATGACATTAGGGACATATACATGATGACACTTAGGCAAAACACTAGAATGACATTGAGACAGTTATAAATTTAAAGGAATCTCAGATATTATGCTTTGAAAGCCTAACAATTAATGTTTACAATGATATTAATTACAACTAATTTATCAGGAGATAAGAATGACACGTCGCACTAGAAGTCAACAAAATGATGAGAGTTCCCAGGTTGGTAATGCTGGCCAACCGGGAGGTCTGAAAGCCACCGGAGCTGCTGCCCCTACCAATTCAGTCGGGACTGATCAGCAGCAACTCCAGACCGAGATGCTTCAGGTTCTCTCAGGTATGGCGCAGTCGATGCGGGACTTGCAGCACCAGATTCTGCAGGCCTTGTCCGCTCAGCCTACTCACACTGCTCCACAGACACAGCCTGCCCCTCCTGTTCCATAGACTCAGCCCGACTCTACTGCTCCACAGACCCAGCCTACTCCATCTCAATCCTGGATAGGGGTTGGCCGCAGCTTTGCAGACTTCAAGAAATTTGCCCCTGCCCCTTTCTCTGGATCCACCAACCCTGTTGATGCTGAGCGGTGGGTGCGAGACATGGAGAAGGCTTTTATGGCCCATGGTAGTCAGGATATGGAGCGGATCAGATTTGCCACCTACCTTCTCCAGGGAGAAGCCTATGATTGGTGGTTAGTTGAGGAGCAGCGTCGGAATGGACAGATTATTTCTTGGGGAGAGTTTAGAGATATTCTTCGACAAATACTTCCCCAGGAGTGTACAGAGACAGATGGAATCAGAGTTTATCAAATTGGAGCAAAAGGATCTTTCTGTGGCCCAGTATGAAGCTAAATTCACCAGGTTGGCCCGTTTTGCTCCAAATATTGTGACCAATGAAATAGCCAAGGTCACCAGATTCACTGAGGGACTGCGACCCAGACTGAGGCAAGCGGTCAATGCATTTGAGCTCCTCACTTACAGTGCTGTAGTGAATAAGGCCTTGGTGATTGAGAGGGATATGAATGCTGTTCAAAAGGATTGGGAGCTGCGGAAGAAGAGAAAAGGGCCTACTTCTGGCCAATCCTCTGCTCAGGCCAAGAAGAAGGGTGCACAGCAGGCTCCAGCTGAACCACAGAATAAGGAGACTCGTTGCATTCATTGTGGTAACTCCCACCCTGGAAAGCCTTGCCGTAGAGTGACTGGTGCCTGCTTTGTCTGTGGGAAAACTGATCACAAGATTGCTACCTGTCCCTTTCGAAAGGATCATCAGCCTTCTTCAAGTCAAGGAATGAGCCAGCAGCAGCAGCAGCCACCGAGGACCCAGGGATGGGTCTTCAACCTCACTCAGCAGGACGCTGCCGCATCTAATTCTGTGGTGACAGGTATACCCTTTAATGTTATATCTAGTATTACATTCTTATCTAGTGCAATGCATTGACAGTTAATTAACAGTAGGTGCAATCCTTAATGTTAAAACAAATTACACTTATGTCCAGGAATGATTAAAGTAGGTACTGCTTACGCTCAAACTTTAATTGACCCGGGTGCCACGCATTCTTTCATATCTGACATCTATCTTGACAAGAATGCATCATTGACACCTATTCCTCTGGAGCAAGAGTTGCATATTGCACTTCCAAATGGAGATGTTATGAAAGTTGACACGTATGCAAATCTTGCCCAATTATCTTGGAGGATAGGAGGTTGAATGCTGATCTCATTGTCCTTCCACTGAAGTTTTTCGATGTTATCCTTGGAATGGATTGGTTGGCCTCCTGTCATGCTTCAGTAGACTGCTTCAGGAAGATTGTCAACTTCAAAATTCCAAGCCAGCCTGAATTCAGTTTTATTGGTGGTCAGAAACACCTAGCCTCAGTGTTCATATCAGCGATGCAGGCTGGAAAGTATTTGATGAGTGGTGGTCAAGGATTTCTTGCTGTAGTCAAGGACCTTCAGCAGGAAGAGACCAAGTTGGAGGATATTCCTATAGCTCGAGAATTCCCTGATGTCTTCCCTGAGGATTTGACTAATTTACCTCCTGATCGGGAAGTCGAGTTCTCTATTGATCTAGTTCCTGGAACTGGACCTATATCAAAGGCCCCTTACCGTATGGCCCCGGCTGAGCTAAAAGAACTGAAGGATCAACTGCAGGAGCTCCTAGATCGGGGATTTATTAGACCCAGTGCTTCTCCTTGGGGTGCTCCAGTTCTATTTGTTAAGAAGAAGGATGGCAGTCTTCGACTCTGCATTGATTACGGGGAATCAATAAGGTAACAGTGCGAAATAAGTATCCTCTGCCAAGGATTGATGACTTGTTTGATCAACTTCAAGGAGCCCGGATATTCTCAAAGATTGATCTTAGGTCCGGGTACCATCAACTCAAAGTCAAAGGGGGGATGCCAAAGACAGCATTCAGAACCAGATATGGCCACTATGAGTTCTTGGTGATGCCGTTTGGGTTAACTAATGCCCCAGCAGCATTCATGGACTTAATGAACAGAATTTTTAAGCCATATCTGGATCAGTTTGTGGTGGTTTTCATTGATGATATTCTGATATATTCCAAGAGCCATAAGGAGCATGAGGACCACCCGAGGATTGTGCTGCAGATTCTTCGAGAGAAGAAGCTTTATGCCAAGCTGCAGAAGTGTGAATTTTGGTTGGATCAAGTATCTTTCTTGGGTCATATAATCTCTAAAGATGGTGTATCTGTGGACCCGAAAAAGATTGAAGCTATCATTAGCTGGAGCCGACCTTCCAATGTGGCAGAAGTCAGAAGCTTCTTGGGGTTAGCCGGGTATTACCGAAATTTGTGGAGAATTTCTCTCGCATTGCTCTACCCCTAACTCGCTTAACCCAAAAGCGAGTGAAGTTTGACTGGACAGTGGAGTGTGAGGAAAGTTTCCAGGAGTTAAAGCAGCGCCTGGTGTCAGCTCCCATTCTTGTTCTTCCAACAGGATCTGAAGGTTTTACTATATATTGATGCCTCTCGAAAAGGATTGGGATGTGTTTTGATGCAGAATGAAAGAGTGATAGCTTATGCCTCCAGACAACTGAAACCTTATGAGCAGAATTATCCTACTCATGATCTGGAATTGGCTGCTGTGGTTTTTGCTCTGAAGATTTGGCGGCATTATCTATATGGAGTGTCGTGTGATGTGTATACAGATCATAAGAGTCTAAAATACATCTTCACACAGAAGGAGCTGAATTTAAGGCAGAGGAGGTGGTTGGAACTATTGAAGGATTATGACCTGAATCTACAGTATCATCCTGGGAAGGCCAATGTAGTAGCTGATGCCTTGAGCAGAAAATCCTCTTCTGAGTTAGCTGCTATGATTACTTCCCAGCCTCACATATTGAGAGATCTGGAGAAGTGGGAGGTTGGTCTGAGAGTACAGCAGTCTGATGGACTTGTTGCAGCACTTGTACTCCAGCCGACCTTAGTTGACAGAATCAAGTCCTCCCAGATGAAGATCCAGATCTACAAAGGATTAAAGAAGTGGTGCAGTCAGGAGTTCAGAATGAATTTTATGTAATGGAGGATGGATCCCTGAAATTTGAAGGAAGACTTTGTGTGCCAAACATTGAGGAGCTAAAGGCTGAAATTTTGAAGGAGGCTCACTACTCTCCCTATACTGTGCATCCAGGTGGCACTAAGATGTACAGAGACTTAAAGAAAAATTTTTGGTGGAAAGGCATGAAGAGGGAGATTGCTCAGTATGTGGCCAAGTGCTTGGTGTGTCAGCGAGTGAAAGCCGAGCATCAAAGGCCTGCGGGACCTCTTCAGTCTCTGATGATTCCACAGTGGAAATGGGAAAAGATTACAATGGACTTTGTGACTGGTCTGCCCAAAACTCTAGAGTAATGATGCAGTTTGGGTTATTGTGGACAGACTAACAAAATCAGCTCATTTCCTACCTTTCAGAGTTGGGTCTCTAGTGAAAGATTGGCTAATTTGTATATTGAGCAGATCGTGAGACTCCATGGTGTTCCGGTATCTATTGTATCAGATAGAGATACCAGGTTTGTGTCCCAGTTTTGGAAGAGTCTTCATAAGGCCATGGGAACCAAACTAAACTTCAGTACTGCCTATCATCCCCAGTCAGATGGACAATCAGAGAGGACCATACAGATTCTGGAGGACATGTTGCGAGCCTGTGTGATGGACTTGGGTGGAGCTTGGGATAACCACTTACCTTTGGTGGAGTTTGCATATAATAATAGTTACCAAGCCAGCATCCAGATGGCTCCATTTGAAGCTCTGTATGGTAGGAGGTGCAGATCTCCTATATGTTGGGATGACGTGGGGGAAAGGAAATTGCTAGGCCCTGAGCTGATTCAGCAAACAGTAGATAAGGTGCATTTGATCAGGGAGCGTCTTCGTACAGCTCAGAGCAGGCAAAAGAGCTATGCTGATGTCAGAAGAAGGGAATTGGAATTCAGGTTGGGGATCATGTCTTCTTAAGGGTATCACCAACCAAAGATGTGATGAGATTTGGGATTAAAGGAAAGCTGAGTCCACGTTATATTGGACCTTTTGAGATCTTGAGCAGAGTTGGAGAGGTTGCTTACAGCCTGGCACTGCCTCCGATTCTATCTGGGGTACACAATGTTTTTCATGTATCTATGTTGAGGAAGTATATCTCTGACCCCAGCCATGTCATAGCGTATGAGCCTATACAGTTGAGGAAAGATTTATCATATGAGGAGCATCCTGTGCGTATTGTGGACCGCAAGGATCAGGTTCTGAGACGGCGTACCATTCCCTATGTCAAGGTGCAATGGAGTAATCATTCTGAGAGGAAGGCTACTTGGGAACTGGAGAAAGAAATGAAAGAAAAGTATCCACAACTATTTATATCTTAAAATAGTTAATGATTGAAAACTGTTAGCTTTAGTTGATTGTTAGTCCTTGGGACAAAAATTGGACTTTTAATTTTCTCTAATGAAAGTTATCAATTTCGAGGCCGAAATTTTTATAAGGAGGGAAGAATGTAATCCCTAGATTTCTCAACTGCTCGTAAGAGTTATCATGAGATCAGGAAGATAGATCTAGATATTTAAATTCCAAATATATCTAACTAATAGAGTCCCTTGATTTGAGGACTCTGCATTGCCTATAAAAGATCATGTGGAAACCTCCTTCCCATCATACGTGAACGCCTCCTTCTCATCATCTCTCGTGCGGACGTTTCTTCCCCATCCCTGTGCGCGCGCCTGCTCCTGGTAAGTCTCCTGTCCATGCCTGGGAGAGAGAGAAAGTTAGAGAGAGAAAGTTAAAAAAAGGGAGAGACAGGGAGGAACCGGGTTGAAGAACCCAGTCCCTTCCCTGTGTCGACACAGGTTCAGGCCTGGCGGCGTGCCCGCCGCCTCGCCGGGCCTGAGCCCCGGCCGACAACCCCACCGGCACCGGGGGCGACATCCGGTGGGGTGCCGAAAGAGAGAGAGAGGAGCAGGGACGGGAGAGAGGAACTCCTGGGAAGATAACCGGTGGTCCGATCCTTGGTTCGGGCCCGGCGGCGTGCTCGCCGCTTCGTCGGGCCTGAGCCTTGGTCGGCGACCTCCATCGGCGCCGGGCTTGCGTCCGGTGGAGGTCCGGCCGGCCATGGTGGCCGGCCGTGCCGTCGGCACGCATCGTGGCCACGATAAATAGTGAGAGAGAAAGAGAGGTAGAAAGAAGAAATTGGGGAGAGAGAGAGGAGGGGAGGTCGACCGCGGCGGCGGTCGGCTCTGGTCCGGCCAATGGTGGCCGGACCAATGCCAATTTGACTGGAATTGGCGCCGGCACCATGGAAGATGCGCGGGCGATGAAAGAGAAAAAGAAAGATTAAGAGAGGAATTGATGAGAGAGAGGGAGGGGGAGGCTAGCCGCGGCGGTGGCTGGCCCCGGTTCGGCCAACGGCGGCCGGGCCGCCTCTAATTTGGCCGGCAATGGCCCTGGCCGCCGACATAGCTCTCGGCTCCTTTGTTTCAAAAGAAACAGAGGAGCGGGGGTAATAAGAATGGAATGGGCCGGTTGGGCTGCAGTAAATTGGGCCCTGTTGGGCCGTTTCTGGAGCACTATTTGAGCGGCGTTTTGGGCCATGTATCAGGTCGAGAATAGCAAAGTAAATATATGGCCCAAATCAGGATTGATTCTAGTTTCTGGGGATAATTTTATTTCTCTATTTGAGTATATACATTGAGAGATATTCGAGCCCAAAGTGGGGCTCGTGAAGTGGTTTGGATAGAGTTTAAGAATTATTTTATAATTCAGATTTTAAAAATTTAATAATGAAAAATGATACTGTAGGTTTCCAGGTGTCCAATTAGCTGAGTTATCAATTGGAATTTGTATACCGAGGTAAGTAAGTCAAGTATTATAATTTTATAAATTATTTAATTTGTAAACAGTGAACTTACAGTTAAATGTAATTATGTTAATTTTATAAAATCATGTTGTTACTATGATAATATGTAATTATGATAATGACAGTAAAACTTTATGTGTCGCCGCGGTTCTCACATGACAGCTTATCACATGACAGATTCTTACATGATAGCTTATCATATGACAGATTCTCACATGACAAATTATCACATAACAGATTATCACATGACAGATGACAGAATACTGGTACCAGGACCCTTCCTCTCAGGGGAATTTAAGAGTGATATACAAGATATGTGTTGTAGGGCCGTGGGACATATAAAGAAAAATAATGACAGTATAAACAATGTTTTATTTACATCGCATCTATTCTAGTAATTATTATTGAATTAAGTTTCAAATTAATTGATCTAATGACATGAACCTGTTGATTGCATGATAAATGAAAATTTGAAATTATATTAGGCTTACTTATTGAGTGTGAGCTCATAGAATTCTCACAATGTTTTTCAGAGCCTCAGGAATGATAATTGGGATAGAAGGAGCTTCTATTAAATGGACTTAGTTTCATTATATTGATTTAGTTCAGATTTGCTTGTGTATAGGGCAGGTAGCCCAAGACTGATAATTATGGTTTGTAATAAATCATGGATGTGAATTTTGCTTTATATTGATTTATGTGATGAAGTTCGAGACGCCTTGCATGCTTGGCATGCGGCGGGTTGTCACCCTAGCTTAATTTTTGGGACTGGGGCATGACAGTTCTTTTTCGCCGAACAAAGGCCATTTTGTTTGGCTTGATAGATCAGACCGAATGAAGGGCCTTCGTTCGGTCAAACAGGACCAAACGGAAGCTCTTCGTTCGGCCCTGTTTGACCGAACGATGCTAGAGGAATAGGAAAGTCGAGGGTCGGAAAGGGCCGGTGCCGAAGAGTGAAGAGGGGACGGAGGCTGAAAGAGCGCCGAGAAAGGGTTAATGCCAAGGAGTAGGAAGGGTACTAGGAAAAAGGGAGGAGACGAAAGAAGGGGAGGAGATGAGAAGGGGAGGGAAAGAGAGGGAGGGAGGCGCAGTGCCGGGAAAGGGGAAGGGGATGGTGCCAGAGAAGAGATGTGGAAGGAAGGAGGTGCGGTGCCAAAGAGGAAGAAAGAAGTGGGGAAGGGAGGCTTATTGAGCAAAGACGGAAGGATAGTTTAATTTTTTTTTTTAATAGATAAGGAGGCTAGCCAGCAAAAATTACTGTCCGAATAGAAATTGCCAAACAAATAGCATCCTTTTGAGGACTGCTATATTGGCGAGTCCTTTCGGCGCGCCTGCCAATTCGGAATGCCGCTAAAAATCATGTAATGATCTCATCCGACAACCACAAACATTCAAAGCTTAGGAATTGGGCCGGTTGCGTGCACGACATCACAGACAAAGGAGCATCACTCGAACACGGCGTATGGCTTGATTTGGCAATAGCACAACCTTACACACTTCTTGTTCTTGTCCAAATAATTACTTTGAGCGGGATAACGATGCGTAATTGAGCCGAGCTTGATCAAGCTTGGATCTGATGAAGCTAGATTTGAAATTAATTTTAATGTTAAAAGTTAAGACTAGGCTTGATTTAACTATCGCTATTTCAAGCTTGACTTGAGCCTGATTTAAGGCCATATCAAACACATGCCTAATTGATTAGTTTGAAAACTCTAAGTTGAGCTAGGAATCAATTCAAAATTAAATCAAAGCCTATTCAACCTTGAACTGAAACTTCATTGAAGCTGGACTAAATTAACGTTGAATGAATATGGACCATTATATTTAAAGTCCAATAGTCACTATCTAAATCTATATATATGGATGGACTATGCTTCTCATAAGATATTAGTGGTTATTGGTTTCCCTCATGTTCAAAATTAATTGAAGATATATATAGATTATCAGTCATGATCCATATAATTAAAAAGATCTATAAATCAAATATCATATGTTTTGGGAGTGTCTGTCGTATACATGATTCAACAAAAAAATAATGATTTTCATTATACTAGTTTGCTAATAAACCTTTAAATTGAGAACTCATCAAATTGATACATTTTAAAATATACAATCAAAAAATTAATAGATTTTAGTACTTAAGTTTTGCTTGAAATTCAATTCATGTCTATATCATTGGTTCAAGCTCCCAAGCTAGCAAAATATTCCTATTGAGGCCAATAACCATAGACTTGGGCCACCCTAAGGCTTCTTTTTCCAAGCTAGAGTGAAGTTGGGCTTGGGCTTAGGGTTGGGCTAGCGATTGGGAGGTTCCAACAGGGCTCACCCAATCCCTTAACGCAGACAGAAACAGAGACTTACGTATCTGGTGACGGAACTCCCAATTTATGCGAGGATATAACGTGGCATACTTTTTTTCCTGGTTATGTTAAAGGTTGGATCCCATCTAACTTATAATTATTCAATTTTTTAATGCAATAAATAATAAATTCTAGCCACCTCTCTCGTTATTTGAACTGCATAACCACCAAGTCTAGCAGATAATTCAACTCAAATCTATGGTGGGTTTTCTATAGAGCCGTATATGTTTCTATTGTTGCAAATTTTCGTTCTTCGACTTGAAAACGAGATGGTAGCACATATCAGGATCCGAATGGCGTTCTTCCATTCTTGAAAATATGCAAAACAACATTCTATTGCAAAAAAGGAGGTGGGCGATCCCTGCGAAGGACCATTCAACACCCAAGTCAGTAGACAATTCACAGCTTTAGATGTGAGGAGAAGGTTTTCTGAAGATGAGAGTAAAAGGTTGAGTTCTTATAGAGAGAGGTCTCTCCCTCCAAGGCTCTTAGGGCCCAATATTTATAGGGAGAGGATTTGGTAAGTTGTTACATGATTTTCAAAGATCCATGGTGAAAGTTAGGAGGTAATAAGGCCGAATCGGTATATACCTTATCAGAAGAATTCGTGATTCCGCAAATCATATAAGAGAGCCATATCAAGCTCCTGTTTCTGCTCGTAAAGAATCGTTCTGGGAAGAAGTTTCGAGATCTTCATGATTTAGTAATCTGACAGCCAAGATATTCGGCGCAGGCCGAGGATCGGCCAAAGAGGAGGGTTGGCCGAGTATCTTACAACTGTTGGGGTTCGGTTGCTCTGGCTCGAGAAGGGATGAGGTTTGGCGAGAGGAGCAGAAAGACGGTCTGCCAAGGTTCGGGATAGCTCGGCTCCGTCAAGGTTCGGAGAATGTGCTCGGTCCTACCAAGGTTTGAACTTTGCAGTCGACAGTGATTTGATGATGGTGCAGCTATCCTTTATTATAGTAGAGAACGGACTTCTCTGAGCATTGTAGTTGGCAGATCATAGCCCAGATGTGGCGCTCACCGCTTGTCATGTCAATCGATTTGTGCTGAGATCATTTTACTCCGCATCACTTGCCCCCCACTTCTTAGTCCGAAGTTTACGTTCGGACTTAGGGAGTAGAGTCCAGGTGGCCAAATCTCATTGGCACGGGTTGTATCGAAGAATTGTGGCATGATGATGCCGTAAATGCGAAGCCATCGTGTTATCATTTCAGCCTGCCAAATGAGATGAGCCTTTTCGAATTTCTATCAAAGGCGGCCAGTAAGGCGACACGCGGCGGAGCCGGAGATTACGACGCTCAAACTGAAGGCTTGCGACCCTTAGGGCTTTTCGCCAATAATGTCTTTTGTCTTCCTGGCGGCAGTTTAAAAAAGGTGGAGATTGGCATCTTTCTGGCCATGTTTTTTCAAATCCTTTGGGCTATTCTTCTTTCTAAGATTAAGTGTTCCCAGTAGTAGAGCATCATGGCCAGTTCTTCCCTTGTTTGCTCTGAGGACATAGAGATTTTGACTTGCATCACTTTGATGATGACTCTAGCGGATTTGAAGAGGATCTGCCATGACTACTGGATGTCCGATAGTTATAAGTTACGAGTGCCGGGCATAGGGTGACGGATGAACTAGAGTTAGGAATCTTTTGCTATGAAGAGTGTTTTAAGGTGGGTCTTCGTCTTCCTCTTCATCTAGTTATTGAGGGAGTGATGAAGTTTTATGGAATCTGTCCCTCGGCGGAGGCGCCGAACAGTTGGAGGCACATCGTGGGCTTCATCTCGATGTGCAACTTCATTGGGGTAAGATCCACGGTGGTCCTCTTTTGAGCCTGCCACAACATTGTTTTCTCTAAAAATTCCTTTTGGCCCTACATCGGCCCCCAAAGGGCCTTTAAGAGGGTCTCAAGGGTTCCATCGTTGATAAAGGGATGAAAGTTTCATTTCTTCATCATTCACTGGAGCAATGAGTTTCTCTTCCCTTGATCTTGGGAAAAATTTTCCAAAGACTTGAATAGAGCTCTGGGGCTATCGAAGGAGGAAGTCGATAGCCTAAACATTTTATCCAGTGGGACAACGATCTTGGCCGGAGTTCTTCTGACCGAGGATGTCCTTTTCAATGCCAAGCTTAGTAGCATCGACCCTTGGGGTAAGTTTTGCCTTTTCTTCTCCATACTTGGCTTTATCTACTTGCATATGACTGGCTTGTTTAAACGCTCTATTTTCAGTGGCCAAGTTAAATCTTGGGGCCCAGATAAGAGAGATGCTGAAAGGCAACTCGGGCAAGAAGGACTAGAAGCAGCCTTGCCTGGCCTCATCGAGTCCTGCCAAGTAGAAGAAGAAGGTCAAGTTTGGCCCTCAGTCTTCTCCATTGATGGAGAAGATTGAAGAAATGCTGACTCTGAGGGAAAAGGAGCCGGTGAAGAAGCAGCGAGTCATGTAGACGGTCGGGCCCCAGGAGCCGGGTTGCTCAGGATGCATGTTTCAAGCGAGTGAGGGCCCCTTGACGGCCACTAATTTTAGCGAGGGTCCTCACCTGCTCGTCCACACTTTGGTTCATTTCAGCTCCGAGGAAGCACAACGAATAAAGTGGTTTGTTGAGTCCGAAGGGATGGAGGTGGCCGTTATGGTGAGCCGCAATGTTACCTCTCCATCCACAAAGGAGCCTTTTCCCAAGGAGCAGGGGAAGGCCGAGAAGAGTACCAATAGGCCTCACCTCGAGGAGCAGGGGGAGGTCGAGAAGAGTGCCGAGGGTTAGGAGGGACCCTCAGTGGAGGGAGTTGGTCGGGATGATGCCCCTCAACCGTCCCCCTCCGAGAGGGGATGCCGATGAGGTTGCGGCTCGAGTTGCTCCGATTTATTTTTCTCCCAGAAGGGGATATTTTGGGTGTCGAGGTTGCAACATTTGACGAAGAGACAACCTTTTTCATAGTCAAGGGGTTTGCGATTTCCAAAGACTTAGAGGAACTACCATTGTGTAGCAGGCAAGACCTTCTATTGGATATGAATGCTTTGGCCTTTTGAGTAAGCAAATATGTCCTCTTCTTCTGTTCTTCAGTTTATTTAATTAGTTCCTGTTGGGGAGCGCGGAATACCCCCAAGATCACGGCTATAGCGTATATGAGTAATGCAAAAATCTTTTACCGTTCTAATCTATGAGTATAAGATTATACCTTCAGACTTGAACGCTGGAACACTTGATTTGATTGCTCGACCTCAACCTTTTGGCCTTCCGCCGTATTCCCGAAATACCTGCTTCTCTCACAAGATGGTGGGATCTCTCTCGGCCGACCTAGGGTTTCTTGCTTTTCTTTTTTCTCAAAAGCGTTAACCCTAGCAACCAATTGAGAGGGTATTTATAGGGCTACAACAGGGACCAATAGGCAAATATGAAAAGGACTTCCCACGTAATTAAATCTCCTAATCCTATCCCGGGTTAGGATTTAATTACGTAAATTATAATTCATTCCACTAAAGAATTATAATTGTACTCCTAATCATATTCGAATTTATATTTTCGAGCCTTAATATTAAATACTTATTATCTCCCCACGTTAAGATTACAGATATCCACCAATTAAATTTAAATACTGACAATATAATTTAATTGGCTGTTATTATCCTTGAGACTTATCCACTTAACTTATTTGACGTATCGGATTCAAAATCCACTTGCAAGATTTGATACGATCAAAACTTATAAGCTTTCTCAAGGGGATATCATCAGTCCAAATTAACGGACGTGGATTCCTTCAACTATTAATATTCACCATATATATAATGTTATTGCCCAACCCACTGAGTTTATTGACTCATATAGAATCTCACTCTATGTGTAATCAAAGCAATAATCACTACATACACGTGTCTAGAAATAGAATTCAGATTAAGAGCATAAGTAATCATAATATTCATGAGTTTAAATTATTTTATAAAGTCAGTATAAAATAATCAACTCAACTGGGTCCTGTTCAATACACACAAAGTGTACTAGCACAAATAGTTAGAATAAACCATTCCCCGTAGTCAAGACAGACCTACTAAATTTGTGCTACAGTTCTACTGATGGTGTGTCCAATTCCATCTAAAACTGTGAACAATAAACTTGTATTCCAAAAGAACCGATGATCTAGTCTTCTGTGTGTAAGCCGTACTCTACACACTAGATCAAATACTCTTTGGAAATACTAGACACATGCACATATATAGTAAATGGCACACATTGCTCAAAATGAATTCTCATTAAAAATGTAAAGACATAAAGCATATCTTTTAGTCTATATCTCTATCAATCTCCCACTTAGACTCAAAGCAATGCTTGTACACATCTAACTCCCATGCCCTCTACATGTCTATCAAAAACTTTTGAAGTTAAACTCTTTGTAAAAGGATCTGCCAGGTTGTCCTCAGATGTAACCTTGGTCACCAGCACGTCACCTCTTTGCACGATGTCACGTATCAGGTGATACTTACGCTCAATGTGTTTAGATTTCTTATGGGTCCTGGGTTCCTTCGAATTAGCAACTGCCCCACTATTATCACAATAAAGTGTAATAGGTAATTGCACTGAAGGTATCACACTAAGATCCAAAAGAAAGTTTCTTAGCCAAACAGCCTCTTTTGCAGCTTCAGATGCAGCCACATACTCAGCTTCCATGGTAGAGTCAGCAACACAAGTCTGCTTCACACTCCTCCAGCTAATTGCTCCACCACCCAAAGTAAACACATATCCCGAGGTTGATTTCCTAGATTCATTATCTGATTGGAAGTCCGAATCTGTATATCCTATAGGCACAAGACTATCTGCTTGGTAAACTAACATATAATCTTTAGTCCTTTTCAGGTACTTAATTATATGTTTTACTGCAGTCCAATGTTCTCGCCCAGGGTTAGACTGAAATCTGCTAACCATGCCTACGGCAAAACAGATATCAGGTCTAGTACATAGCATAGCATACATTAGGCTTCCTACTGCAGAAGCATAAGGAACTGCCTTCATACTTTCTATCTCTCAGGTGTCTTAGGACACTGATCCTTAGATAGAGAAATTCCATGCCTGAAAGGAAGAAATCCTTTCTTGGAATTATGCATACCAAAACGGGTGAGAATTTTATCGATATAAGTGGCTTGAGATAAGCATATCATCCTTTGCTTGCGATCTCGCAAAAGCTTGATCCCTAGGATGTGACTTGCTTCTCCCAAGTCCTTCATATCAAATTGTCCAGATAACCATACCTTGACCGAAGATAACACTCCCATATCGTTTCCAATAAGTAAGATGTCATCCACATATAGCACCAGAAACACCAAAGTTTTTCCATCACGCTTCTTGTACACACATGACTCGTCAGGACTTTGATCAAAACCATAAGATTTAATAGCTTGATCAAAACGAGTATTCCAAGATCTAGATGCCTGCTTAAGTCCATAAATGGACCTCTTAAGCTTGCACACCAAGTGCTCCTGGCCTTTTACTATAAAACCGTCTGGTTGCATCATGTAAATGCATTCGTCAAGATTTCCATTAAGGAAAGCTGTCTTGACATCCATTTGCCAAACTTCGTAATCGAAATGAGCTGCAATGGATAAGAGAATCCGGATAGACTTAAGCATAGCTACTGGTGAAAAGGTTTCCTCATAGTCGATCCCTTCTTTCTGAGTAAAACCTTTTGCAACTAGCCTAGCCTTGAAGGTTTCCACCTTCCCGTCTGCTCCTCTCTTCTTCTTATAGATCCACTTGCATCCGATGGGTTTTACTCCCTCGGGTGGTTCTACAAGATCCCAGACCTGATTAAAGTGCATAGACTCTATCTCTGATTTCATAGCATTTTGCCAAAGAGTTGCATCTTTATCCTGTAATGCTTCATTGTAGCTACTGGGTTCAGTATCCAGTTCATCAGAGATTCTGTCATATGACTCTCCAAGGAACGTATACCGTTTAGGTGTATTTACAACCCTCCCACTACGACGAGGCACAACCTGATTGTATGTGCTTGTAGTAATACGATCTGACTCTGATCCTTGTGCTCCATCAACCTGCACTGGTTCTGAAACTGGTGCATTAATGGTATCCTTTTGTATCAGTTCAGGGTCAGTTCGTGTTACTATACTTCTCCCACTACGAATAGTTATTGGGAAGTTTGGGAACCTACTTTCTTGTGGTGTTTCTGCTTGTACTATTGGTATTAAAGGAGCCTGTCTAGTTTTATCGCCTCTCAACTCTTCTAGAGCAATTTTACTTCTGGGTTTGTGGTCTATAATATAGTCCTCCTCCAAGAATCGGGCATTGGTGCTAACAATGACCTTCTGATCCTTAGGACAATAAAATAAACCACCTTTTGTTCCTTTAGGATATCCAACAAAGAAGCATACATCTGTCCTTGATTCCAACTTATCTGGTTTACCTTTTAGTACATGTGCTGGACAACCCCAAACCCGAACATGTCTTAGACTAGGCTTGCGCCCAGTCCACAGTTCTGTGGGTGTCTTAGGTACTGACTTAGATGGTACCAAGTTAAGAATATATGCAGCGGTCTCTAATGCATATCCCCAAAACGAAATAGGTAAGTCTGAATAACTCATCATAGATCTAACCATATCCATAAGAGTCCTATTCCTTCTTTCAGCTACACCATTCTGCTGTGGCGTTCTAGGTGCAGACAACTGGGATTCAATCCCAGCATCTAATAAGTAATCTGTGAACTCCCCTAAGAGGTACTCGCCACCACGATCGGATCGTAGTGTCTTGATATTTTTACCATGACGGTTCTCCGTTTCTGCCTTAAAAATTTTAAATTTTTCAAAGCATTCAGACTTACGGCGCATCAGATAAATATACCCATATCTTGAGTAATCATCAATAAAAGTGACAAAGTACTCAAAACCACCTCTAGCTTGGATGTTCATTGGGCCACACAAATCAGAGTGAACCAATTCTAATATCTCCTTAGCTCTATTGCCTTTGGCCGAGAATGGCCGCTTGGTCATTTTTCCTTCTAAGCAAGATTCACAGACCGGTAGTGCCTCTACTTCCAATGAACCTAATGGTCCATCTTGAACCAGTCTAGAAATCCGTCTTAGATTTATATGACCTAGGCGCAAGTGCCAAAGATAAGTTTGATTCATTTCAGAAGGATGTTTTCTCTTACATGGTCTATTATTGTTATTCACTTCATTTAGTTGCACAGTAGGAGAAACAGGATTAATAATATAAAGACCATCCACCAATGTACCAGAACAGATAAAATGTTTATTTTTCTTAATAACAACGGAGTCATTAAAATAAACTGAATATCCATCATCAACCAACTTAGAAACTGAAATTAAATTCCTTCTAATTGAAGGTACAAAAAACAGTCTTTTAATATTAAAATCCTATTTCTACTAAAAGAAAAGCTAAAATCTCCCACTGCAACTACTGACACTCTCGTGCCATCTCCCAGAAATATGTAAATCTCTCCATCACTTAGCTGCCGGGTCTGCTGGAACCCCTGCAAAGAATTGCAAACATGATTAGTGGCTCCCGTATCTACACACCAGCCACTGTAGATAACAGCACTAAACAAGTTTCAACTACAAGTGAATGAGATATACCTCTAGCCTGTTTCCTGGCAAGCCAAACTGGACATTGCTGCTTCCAGTGACCTGGCTGCTTGCAGACGAAGCACTTTCCCTTCTTTTTTATTTCCCCATTGGGCTGTGGGGCATGATGCTGTTTCTTTTTCTGAACCTTTTTCTTCTTCTTAGCATGAGACTTCGAAGAAGAACCTTTTTCAGTAACCATAGCAACTGCAGGCTTCATTATGAAACTCTCTGCTACCTGAAGTTCTTTAAGTAGCTCTGCCAATGAAAAATTCATTTTGTTCATAGTGTAATTTAGGCAGAACTGCTTAAAGGAATCAGGTAGGGACTGGAGAATGATATCAACTTGGGTTTCCCCATCCATCTCCGCTCCAAGGATCTCCAGTTCGTTCAGAAGGCTAATCATCTTTAGAACATGATCCCTGACAGGAGTTCCTTCAGCCATATTAGTGTTCATCAGTTCTTTCATCGCAGTCTGCCTAGCTGCACGACTCTGATCCCCAAACATTTCTTTGAGGTTGAACATCATGTCATAGGCAGAGGGCATAGATTGATGCTGATGTTGCAGAACATTTGACATAGATGCCAATATGTAACACCGCGCCATCTCATCAGCCTTAACCCACTTACGGTAAGCTTGGGACTCCTGATCTGAAGCCCCTTCACCGGGCTCTGCGGGACAGACCTGAGTGAGCACATACTTGTACCCTTCTGCAGTTAACACTATATCCAGGTTTCTTTTCCAATCAATGTAATTAGGACCGATCAATTTGTTTTCTTTGAGTATCACGGCAAGTGGATTGAAAGAAGACATTTTAATCCTGAGAATCATTCATACATCAAATGAGCAATAAACTTTAAATTCAAAATTATAAGTAGGGCCCCTCAACCACTACATAATAATAGAATTCGCCAGCAGCCTAGTACATTTTGAATAGTATGCCTCGATGGGAGGACGTCTACTACTCATCATTTATCTAGACAGATAAAACCTATTAATTTTACTATCTAGGTAAAAGGTAACATACCAAGTAAAATTAATTAGCTGGCTAACTTTGGTCATATAAATATTTGTAGTGACTCCGATGGGGAGGATACCAATATTTATACCTAAGTGTATACCATCACTCAATGCTAGATCCATTGTCCCATGGTGGATCCCTCAGATGGAGAGGTAATCCAACATTAACAACTACCAGGGATTATTCTTGGTGAGCTGGCAATCAACTTCATCCTATGGGGAGGAAAGCACTAATGCTAACGCGTGAAATTAACTACCTCACCAATAAACAAGTGATGGGACCATGGGATTTAAATGTGATTAATTCCCTCTCCCACTTAGTTATTTAAACAATATTTTGAGGGTTATTAAACTTGTGTTTGATTATCTTATAAACACAAACAGCAAGTTATTATCCAATTAACCATGTTCTCCTAGTTATAGACATAAGAACAAAAGGATAAACAATCAAGCAAGTATGCAACATAACCAATATAAACAAGATAAATAAAATCCCTGTTATTATGGTCAAAATTCTCCATGCAGATGAAGATCTCTGTCGCACCATGATTGCTACTTTGCTCGATGATTTGCCGCTTCGCATACGGGGGTCTGGGGGCTGGCCCCAAAAAAAATAAAATCAGCTCCTTCCGATCCCATCGCGCTTTGAATTTTCCTTTAGAATCGTGATTTGCAACGGATTTTCTTGAAATCTTATCTGCATCGGATTTCCTTATCTGCAACGGATTTCCTTGAAATCTTATCTGCAAGGATTCTGCTTAGAATCCTATCTTCATCCGATTCTAATCATCTCTTCATCCGATTCTTCTCAGAATCATGTCTTATCCGATTCATCTCAGAATCATATCTTATCCGATTCATCTCAGAATCATATCTTATCCGATTCATCTCAGAATCTTATCTTATCCGATTCATCTCAGAATCATATCTACAACGTGCAGCAGGTCATCTTCCTCCATGGAGCCGCACCAGATTACAAAAAATCCTATGCCTCCATATAGGAGTTCACATGCTACGTATTTACAAACACAAAGCTCTCAAAAAACCGGAGCATACATGCTATAAAATATTACAATGATCCTAGCCTCCTTAAAACCGGAGTTCACAAAACAGATCTAAGCAATATTAAATCAGAATACATACATTCACGTGACCATAATAACAGGATAGAAACCTGCAAAATAACATTAGCAGCAAGCACGATCCATCCCACGCATGCATATTCCGATTAATGGAGAACATGGCCGCATTATTCATATACAGTATCAGCCGTGGCTCTGATACCACTGTTGGGGAGCGCGGAATACCCCCAAGATCACGGCTATAGCGTATATGAGTAATGCAAAAATCTTTTACCGTTCTAATCTATGAGTATAAGATTATACCTTCAGACTTGAACGCTGGAACACTTGATTTGATTGCTCGACCTCAACCTTTTGGCCTTCCGCCGTATTCCCAAAATACCTGCTTCTCTCATAAGATGGTGGGATCTCTCTCGGCCGACCTAGGGTTTCTTGCTTTTCTTTTTTCTCAAAAGCGTTAACCCTAGCAACCAATTGAGAGAGTATTTATAGGGCTACAACAGGGACCTAATAGGCAAATATGAAAAGGACTTCCCACGTAATTAAATCTCCTAATCCTATCCCGGGTTAGGATTTAATTACGTAAATTATAATTCATTCCACTAAAGAATTATAATTGTACTCCTAATCATATTCGAATTTATATTTTCAAGCCTTAATATTAAATACTTATTATCTCCCCACGTTAAGATTACAGATATCCACCAATTAAATTTAAATACTGACAATATAATTTAATTGGCTGTTATTATCCTTGAGACTTATCCACTTAACTTATTTGACGTATCGGATTCAAAATCCACTTGCAAGATTTGATACGATCAAAACTTATAAGCTTTCTCAAGGGGATATCATCAGTCCAAATTAATCGGACGTGGATTCCTTCAACTATTAATATTCACCATATACATAATGTTATTGCCCAACCCACTGAGTTTATTGACTCATATAGAATCTCACTCTATGTGTGATCAAAGCAATAAACACTACATACACGTGTCTAGAAATAGAATTCAGATTAAGAGCATAAGTAATCATAATATTCATGAGTTCTAAATTATTTTATAAAGTCAGTATAAAATAATCAACTCAACTGGGTCCTGTTCAATACACACAAAGTGTACTAGCACAAATAGTTAGAATAAACCATTCCCCGTAGTCAAGACAGACCTACTTAAATTTGTGCTACAGCTCTACTGATGGTGTGTCCAATTCCATCTAAAACTGTGAACAATAAACTTGTATTCCAAAAGAACCGATGATCTAGTCTTCTGTGTGTAAGCCGTACTCTACACACTAGATCAAATACTCTTTGGAAATACTAGACACATGCACATATATATAGTAAATGGCACACATTGCTCAAAATGAATTCTCATTAAAAATGTAAAGACATAAAGCATATCTTTTAGTCTATATCTCTATCAATTCCAAGCTTACTCATTTTGTCCCATGATAGACAATTGTTCTCCAAAAGGTGCTCTATGGGCGCATAAGCTTGGAAGCAAAGGGTCACGACTGAGCTTTAAATGAACTTGCCAGGCTCCGAAATAAGGAAGGATTGATTAACAAGGAGCTGGCAAAGACCCGGGCCGAACTTGGGTCGAAAAGGCTAATAAATCAGCCGAGGAAGCCCGAGCAGAATTGTTGAAGTTTCAGACGAAGGCCGTAGAAGAATTGAATATGCTGAATAAGAAACTTGATGACGAATGTTGCAAGTTTAAGTTCAGCCAAAGGCAGGCTACTAATGCTATAGTCGATCTTGCGACTACACAGCGTTAGACAGAAGAGGATCAAGCAAAGGTGGAGCATAATGGGAGGAAACTTCACCAATACAAAAAAGAGAAGAAGAAGCTCCAGGAGCAAGCAGCGGAAGTAGAGGCTTGGCATGCTGAAGCTATGGTCAAAGTACGTGTTTTATCCATCCCTCGGTATCAATAATTTTTATCTCATTTCCCATGAGGCTGATTCTGTAAATCATATTTCTCAGGCGAAACTCGGCAAGGCTAGGGCAGCAGAGAGAATAAGGATGCTAACCGAGGAATGTTCCGAGCTTCGGAACCAGATGGCCGAGGTTAACAATCAAGTTGCCCTAGCGGTCAAAAAATAAAAGAGTTTGGCCAAGTTTACCGAGAAGGAGTTTTCATTTTCCAAGGATGCTTATCAGTTAGCGGCGAAGGAGACATGGTAGTGGATCGTTCAGTAATATCCAGACCTGGACCTTTCATTCCTAGATGAAGAGGGGTATCGTGTTCCTTTGTCGGGTGATCCTTCGGTCGCATCTCAGTTGTCCACCGAGGCTGAATTTGAAGAGGGCACCTTGGATATTGACTTTGAAGAAATTCCGGAGGTAGACTTGATTGAGATTCCATTCGTCGCTGAAAAGCCGAACCGGCTTGCTCCAGCTCTTTCTCCTTCAGTAGTTCCTCCCAATGAAGGTGTTGCACCAGCCAAACCTTGAATTTGTTTATTCTTTTTATAACATAAAAAATTCTTTATTTTCTAGGTGCTGCAGTGCACTTGTAATTCTTTGATCAATAAATAAAATTTCTTTTTCTTCAATTGTCTATGCCTTTGCTTCTTTTTGCTTGCACTTTTCATGTCTGCCACCAAGTAGTCATTTTCCCAGGATGCCATGCAATACTTGGGCTCGACTACTTAGCCTTTACGAAAGTAATGTAGGAGCATCCCAACTAAAAGGTTAGAGAGTAAAATCATAGATGTCTCGATCCAACTGAAAGCTTGGAGAGACTATAAAATGGATTTGGCCGCGTCAAAGTTTAGATAAAATATGTACTCGGCCTTGCTGAGGTTTGAAGAAATAGAATATTCGGCCATATTAAGGTTCAAATAATTTAAGCACTTGGCCCTATTGAGATTTGGAGAAACAGAATATCCGACCATGCCGAGGTTCAAATAACTTAAGCACTCGGCCCCGTCGAGGTTCGGAGAAACAGAATACTCGGCCATGCTAAGGTCCAAATAACTTAAACACTTGGCCCCGCTGAGGTTCAGAGAAACAGAATACCCGGCCGTGCTGAGGTCCAAATAACTTAAGCACTCGGTCCTACTGAGGTTCAGAGAAACAGAATACCTAGCCGTGCCGAGGTTTAAATAACTTAAGTACTCGGCCCCACCAAGGTTCGGAGAAACAAAATACTCAGCCATACCGAGGTCCAAATAACTTAAGTACTCGGCCCTGTTGGCCCAGATGGCAACCCAAGAGGGGGGGGGGGTGAATTGGGTTCTTAAAAAAAAATTTAACCTTTTAAAACGATTGGCTTTGGAATACACAAGATTAAGTGCAGGATAAATATTAACCACAAACAAAGAGATAGAGAGAGAGAATCAAAACACGGCAAACACAAAGATTTTATAGTGGTTCGGTGTATCCAACACCTACGTCCACTCCCAAGTACCACTTGGATCCACACTATAATCTACTAGATTACAGCCGAGTTGTTTTATAAGCTCACAACTCAAAACTTGTTGTTTCCCTCGGGATCACAATGAACCCAGCTGGTTTTCCGGGCTCACCAGCACAAAACCCAAACCTCAAGCTAATCTAGCTTGATCCGAGGTATACAACCTCCACTAATTCAATCCCCCTGATTGAACTAGCAAAAACAAATGAGAATAGTGTTTACAATAACAAACAGCTCCTCAAATGAGCAAATATTCAATATAAATAAACAAGGTTAGAAAATCCTGATTGAAGCAAAGTTGATTTGTGCTTTTCTTCTTTTCTTCTTTTCCTCTTCTCCTTTGAGATGTTGAATCAGGCCTTAGCTCAGATTCTTCACAAAGATTGCAGATGAGAAGTTGGGAAAAATAGGGATTTTGGCTCTCTTTTTCTTCTTTTGGAAAATCCTCCGATTTTGAACTTGAATGCCTTGGATTTCTCTTTGAGCTTTCTGGAGTTGATGTATTTGAACTTTGACTCTTTCCTCTTTGATTTCTTGCTCAAGACTTTTCGGATTTTTCAAGTTGTTTTCTCTCTATTTTTCGTCTTCTTTTTCAAACGAACGGACTCCCCTTTTATAGATTCTTCTTAATCCAAGATTAGGTGAAAAATTAGCCATTATTTCTGTCCTTGGATTCTTCCTACACACAAGAAAAGTGTCCGTTAGATATTAGGTGAGAAAATATTACCATTGGAGGCCATTCTGACATTTTAAAAATCTGTTCCTGACAGGTTGGAGTCGGCTCCAACTTTTTAGGTGTCGGCTCTAAGTCGTGTATCCAAAAATAGAAAGTAAAAGTTTGTTGAGGAGTCGGCTTCGGAAAAGGTAAATGTCGGCTCGCTGCGTTCAGGTGTCGACTCTAGAAAACTGTAAGTGTCAGCTCCCGAGTAGTCCAAAAACATGCTTTCTGTTTCTACATTGGAGTCGGCTCCAGACACTGTAAGTGTCGGCTCCGAAACACTGGGTGTCAGCTCCAGACCATGCCAAAAATTAGGAAAGCATTTGATCGGCCATGGGGTCGGCTCCAGACCTTCTAGGTGTCGACTCCAGGCTTTGAATTTTGAAACATACCTTTGGCATTTGATTCAAAACACGTTTCTTTATACCTTTGATTAATCAAACATTTTTAAGCCCTGAAACACTTGTTAAATTTATTAGTAACAAAATGAATATACTTATATCTTTTATTAATCATCAAAATCAATAATTGGGTCAACAATCTTCCCCTTTTTGATGATTATAAAAACATTGAGTATATGCATGAGTAAACAATAGGATTCTCAAATCAAAATTTTTAAATATTTAATCTTCACAGATAAGCTCCCCCTGAATGAGATAGCTCCCCCTATGAAGTTCAATTTAACAATTGTTCTTCCTTTTAACAGAAAATTTTAATGGTTGATACCAATTTTAATTGCCTCTCCTTATGTGCAGTTAATTAGATACCAATAAATTAAGCTTAATTGAGCTTACTTGATCAAATGCATATATAAAAGCTAAATATTTCTCCCCCTTTTATTTTGTTCTCCCCCTTATTTTTGTTTTACATTCAATGCATATACGATTTTACATAACTCTCCCCCTTTTTTATAATCAACAAAAAGATCAAGAAGGGTTAAGTAAAATGACAAAATTGATAGATTTTTCAAGGTTCAAAAGATATTCATTAAGTATAAGATAAGTTCATTACATCAAAAGTTAAACATTACAAAATGAAACTTCATTATATCAAACATCAAACTATACTTCATTACATTGAAACTTTAAGATAAATCAACATCAAACTAGACTAATAATCAAAGACACTTCATTACAAGATAATTAAAAATGAGTTCTAAGAAGTCTTTGCAATTCTTCTACAATCTTTCCCATCCCTTCACTTTGAGTCCTAACAAATTTCTTTAATCTTTTGTCAACAAATGCACATACAGTCATAATCTTATCCTGAAGCTCAGCATTGCATTTGGAGTAAGTTTCTGAGTCTCCATAAATATCCTTAAGCTTTTCAAATATGTTCTTGAGATCATTCTTTAAGGATTCAGCAGAGGAACCAATGGTGGACTCAATCATTCTAATGTGATCATCCAAAGAGTAAAGGGTTTCCTTCAAATTCATAAATTGGCTATCAAACTCTGTCTTCATTTCTTCTTTTTGAGCAGCAAATAAACTTTTGAGTTGCTCTAATTGAATATCTGAAAATCCGACAGATGACAGAGGTGGCGGTATAGGAACTGTAGCAGGAGCAGGAGCAGGAGGTGGTGAAGATCTGCTAAGCTCTGATGAAGGATGCCTCGCTGATGGACCAACCTCAGATGGTGCAAAAGTCCTAATCTCAGTGGCTCTCTCATCCAGATGACCTTTCCTCTCCCATTGACAATTAACCTTCACAAAGCCCATCCGGTGCACAGTAGCCAGGCTATAGTAATCAGTGTGTCTAAGGTTCTTTGATGGTTCATTATCAGAAATTACAATACCTTGACTTCTAAATACCATAGTCAAAATCATACCATAGGGTACTGAGGATCTCCTTTTGCCCCCAGCCTCAGCCATGTAGAAAATCATCATCCCAGCAAGGTTAATAGGCTGACCTGTCAGAACACTATCCATAACAACAATGTCTCGCTCCGAGACATACTCAAATCGGCCAGTCTTAGGGAATAAAATTCTACTGCAGATGTTGTGAAGTAATCTAAGCTCCAAGGGCAACTGATTAACCCTAATTTCTTCAAATTCAGACACTTCTCTTCCTAACATCCTTGATAATGCATCAGACCTCTCACTATGAATGCCAGCAGCTAATCCAGTGACAGAGATGCTCAGAAGATGTCCTAAACTCTGAAAGGTAAGGTGAACTCTCTTCCCTCTAACAGAACTGATAATCCCACCATCTCCTCTTGATAAATTAAAATAGAGTTCCTTAACAAGGGCCGGATAAGTGGGAACATCCAGCGAGCAAACCTTGTCCCAACCAAGCTCTTTGATTTATCTTCCAATAGAAAATCCCTCGGACTCAAAGAAATCAAAATCAACCTTTCTACCCATAATAATAACTCTCCCGGCTAAAGTATCTACCTGTGGAAATGAGGGACCTGGATTATCTGAATGGGTCGAGGAAGAATCGTCGCTTGGAGATGGCTCACGGATGGAACACCGTGCCGTACGCTTCCCAGTGGTTACGGGAGCTCCAAGAACCGATCCTCTCCACTTAGGAGCCATAGAAATCCTTGGGAATGTTCGATTTGAGGAGAATTTGGCTTGGGGAGGTTTTAAGAGAGTTTGGAAAGGGATTGGAAACGATAGAAATGACGGAGGTGTCGACTCTGCCCTAATAAAGTCAACTTGGGACCACCAGGTATCGACTTCCGCAAAGTCGGGTGTCGACTCCAAGTCACTAACACAGTTAGCGCTTGAACTGGAGTCAGCTCCAAGGTCAAGGACCGAGAGCGACACAGAAGAGGTGTCGACTCCTCAAATTAAGGTGTCGACTCCACTGACAGTTTCAGAGAAAAATAGATGAGTTTCAAACATCCGAAACTTGTCAAAATAGGGTCAATAATTTTTTATTTTTTATTTTGGAATATGAAGAGTCAAATTGCATAAATGACTAGATAAATTATCCTTAAAATATGAAAGAAATCTCAGAAATTAATAGAGATCTAGATAGTCATTCCTTAAGGGTTTCAAAATCATTCCAAAAGGTCACAAATCTCTAATTCACCTCTAAAATAACAAAATATCTCTTCACTCAAAGGTTTTATAAATATGTCAGCTAATTGTTCTTCAGTATTAACATAATCAAGATAAATTTCATTATTAGCTACATGTTCTCTTATAAAGTGATATCTAATTTCAATGTGTTTGGTTCTTGAATTTTGAATTGGATTTTTAGTTAAATTTATTGCACTTGTATTATCACATCTAATAGGAGTTTTATCAAGTGTTATGCCATAATCTTCAAGTTGTCGCTTAATCCAAAGGATTTGAGCACAGCAACTTCCAGCTGCAACATATTCTGCTTCAGCAGTTGATAATGCAACCAAATTTTGCTTTTTGCTAAACCAAGAGATTAAGTTACTTCCTAAGAATTGACATGCACCACTTGTATTTTTTTATCTAATTTGCATCCAGCATAGTCAGAGTCAGAATATCCAATCAAATTTAGTGTTGAGTCTCTAGAATACCATAATCCTACATTTTTAGTTCCACTTAGATATCTTAAGATTCTTTTCACTGCAATTAAGTGAGATTCTTTAGGTTCAGATTGAAATCTAGCACATAGAAAAACAGCAAACATGATATCTAGTCTACTTGCAGTTAAGTAAAGTAGAGATCCGATTATACCTCTGTAGTACTTTTGATCTACTTTCTTACCATCTTCATCTTTGTCTAATTTACATGAAGGATTCATAGGTGTTCCAAGGGGTTTGATTGACTCCATTTCAAACTTCTTGAGAAGTTCCTTTGTGTATTTTGCTTGGTTGATAAAAATCCCCTCTTTGTTTTGCTTGATTTGAAGTCCTAGGAAGAAGTTGAGTTCTCCCATCATGCTCATTTCGAATTCACCCTGCATTAACTTAGCAAATTCTTCACACAAGAGATTGTTAGTAGCACTGAATACAATATCATCAACATATATCTGTACTACTAATAAATCTTTGTCTTTTCTTTTCAAAAATAGTGTTTTATCAACATTTCCTCTAATAAAATCATTTTCAATCAAAAATTTGCTTAATCTATCATACCAAGCTCTAGGAGCTTATTTTAAACCATATAGTGCCTTGTGTAATTTAAAAACATGATTTGGAAATTTATGATCTTCAAAACCAGGTGGTTGTTCAACAAAAACTTTCTCATTTATAAATCCATTTAAAAATGCACTTTTAACATCCATTTAAATAAATTGATATGTATATGACATGCAAATGCGAGTAGTAATCTAATTGCTTCTAATCTAGCTACAGGTGCAAAAGTTTCATCAAAATTAATTCCTTCTTCTTGATTATATCCTTTTGCGACTAATCTAGCTTTGTTTCTAATTACTATTCCATTTTCATCTAATTTATTTCTAAATACCCATTTTGATCCTATAACAGAATGATCTTTAGGTCTATCTACCAAGGACCAGACATTATTTCTAGTAAATTGATTTAATTCCTCTTGCATAGCTAACATCAAATTTATTATCTTTTTTAGCCTCTTCAATGGTTTTAGGTTCAATTTGAGATACAAATGCAAGATGATTATTGATGTTTCTCATTGATGATCTAGTTCTTACTCCTTGAGATGGATCACCTATAATTAATTCTTTTGGATGACCATAGGCATATCTTCAATCTCTAGGAAGATCTATATCATTATGATTTGCATCAACAACATCAACACTAGGAGAATCATCATCTTTAGCTCCTTGTTCATGATATGAAGATACATCAATATTTAATTTTTTAATATCTCTTTCTAACTTGTTTGTATCTTCCTCATCATCAATCTTTCCTGAACTCAATGCTAAAGATTCATCAAAAACTACATGAATAGATTCTTCTACAATTAAGTTTCTCTTGTTAAACACTCTGTAGGCTTTGCTAGATGTTGAATATCCTAAGAATATACCTGATAGAGATATAGACTAAAAGATATACTTTATGTTATATCTTTATATTTTAATAAGAATTCATTTTGAGCAATGTATGCCATTTACTATATATGTGCATGTGTCTAGTATTTACAAAGAGTATTTGATCTAGTGTGTAGAGTACGGCTTACACACAGAAGACTAGATCATTGGTTCTTTTGGAATACAAGTTTATTGTTCACAGTTTTAGATGGAATTGGACACACCATCAGTAGAACTGTAGCACAAATTTTTAGTAGGTCTGTCTTGACTACGGAGAATGGTTTATTCTAACTATTTGTGCTAGTACACTTTATGTGTATTGAACAGGACCCAGTTGAGTTAATTATTTTATACTGACTTTATAAAATAATTTAAACCTCATGAATATTATGATTACTTATGCTCTTAATCCGAATTCTATTTCTAGACACGTGTATGTAGTGATTATTGCTTTGATTACACATAGAGTGAGATTCTATATGAGTCAATAAACTTAGTGGGTTGGGCAATAACATTATATATATGGTGAATATTAATAGTTGAAGGAAACCATATTCTGATAAATTGGATTGATGATATCCCCTTGAGGAAGCTTATAAGTTTTGATTGTATCAAATCTTGCAAGTGGATTTTGAATCCGATACATCAAATAAGTTAAGTGGATAGGTCTCAAGGATAATAAAAGCTAATTAAATTATATTGTCAGTAATTAAATTTAATTGGTGGATATCTATAATCTTAACGTGGGGAGATAATAAGTATTTAATATTAAAGGCTCAAAAATATAAATTTGAATATGATTAGGAGTACAATTATAATTCTTTAGTGGAATGAATTATAATTTACGTAATTGAATCCTAACCCGGGTAGGATTGGGAGATTTAATTACGTAGGAAGTCCTTTTCATATTTGCCTATTGGTCCCTGTTGTAGCCCTATAAATACCCTCTCAGTTGGTTGCTAGGGTAAAACATTTTTTTGAAGAAAGAAAAATAAGAAACCCTAGGACGAGCAAGAGATCCCACCATCTTGTGAGAGAAAGAAGGTATTTTCGGGAATACGGCTGAAGGCTAAAGGTTGAGGTCGAGCAATCAAATTAAAGTGATCCAAAGTTCAAATCTGAAGGTATGATTTTGTACTCATAGATTAGAATGGTAAAAGTTTTTTTTTTGTATTACTTATATGCTATAGCCGTGATCTTGGGGGTATTTCGCGTTCCCCAACAGTGGTATAAGAGCCACGGCTGATACTGTATATGAATAATATGGCCATGTTCTCCATTAATCGGTATATGCATGCGTAAGATAGATCGTGCTTGCTGCTAACGTTGTTTTGAAGGTTTCTATCCTGTTATTATGGTCACATGAATGTATGTGTTTTGATTTAATATTACTTAGATTTGTTTTGTGTACTCCGGTTTAAGGAGGCGTAGGATCATTGTAATATTTCATAGCATGTATGCTTCGATTTTTTGAGAGCTTTGTGATTGTAAATACGTAGCATGTGAACTCCTACTTGGAGGCATAGGATTTATGTAATTTGGTGTGGCTCTGATGGAGGAAGAAGACCTGCTGCAAAAAGCAGGATAGGATTCTAAGGAGAATCTGTTGCAGGATAGGATTCTAAGGAGAATCCGTTGGAGGATAGGATTCTGAAGGAAAATCCAAAGCAAAGGTCGATCCCCACTGGGATTTTGAATTTATAAGATAATCAAACACAAGTTTTATAACCCTCAAAATATTGTTTAAATAACTAAGTAGGAGAGGGAATTAATCACATTTAAATCCCATGGTCTCATCACTTGTTTATTGGTGAGGTAGTTAATTTTACGTGTTGGCATTAGTGCTTTCCTCACCAAGAATAATCCCTAGTAATTGTTAATGTTAGATTACCTCTCCATCTGAGGGATCCACCATGGGACAATGGATCTAGGATTGAGTGATGGTATACACTTAGGTATAAATATTAGTATCCTCCCCATTAGAGTCACTACAAATATTTATATGACCAAATTTAGCCAGCTAATTAATTTTACTTGGTATGTTACCTTTTACCTAGATAGTAAAATTAATAGGTTTTATCTGTCAGATAAATGATGAGTAGTATATGTCCTCCCATCGAGGCATACTATTCAAAATGTACTAGGCTGCTAGCAAATTCTTTTATTTTGTAGTGGTTGAGGGGCCATACTTATAATATTGAATTTAAAGTTTATTGCTCATTATATCTTATTTGATGTATGAATGATTCTTAGGATTAAAATGTCTTCTTTCAATCCACTTGCTGTGATACTCAAAGAAAACAAATTGACTGGTCCTAATTACATTGATTGAAAAGAAACCTGGATATAGTGTTAACTGCAGAAGGGTACAAGTATGTGCTCACTCAGGTCTGTCCCGTAGAACCCGGTGAAGGGGCTTCAGATGAGGAGTCCCAAGCTTACCGAAAGTGGATTAAAGCTGATGAGATGGCGCGGTGTTACATGTTGGCATCTATGTCAAATGTTCTGCAACATCAGCATCAATCTATGCCCTCTGCCTATGACATGATGTTCAATCTCAAAGAAATGTTTGGGGATCAGAGTCGTGCGGCTAGGCAGACTGCGATGAAAGAACTGATGAACACTAATATGGCTGAAGGAACTCCTGTCAGGGATCATGTTCTAAAGATGATTAGTCTTCTGAATAAACTGGAGATCCTTGGAGCGGAGATGGATGGGGAAACCCAGGTTGATATCATTCTCCAGTCCCTACCTGCTTCTTTTAAGCAGTTCTGCCTAAATTATACTATGAACAAAATGAGTTTTTCACTGGCAGAGCTACTTAAAGAACTTCAGGTAGCAGAGAGTTTCATTAAGAAGCATGCAGTTGCTATGGTTACTGAAAAAGGTTCTTCTTCGAAGTCTCATACTAAGAAGAAGAAAAAGGTTCAAAAAAAGAAACAGCGTCAGGCCCCACAGCCCAATGGGGAAATAAAAAAAGAAGGGAAAGTGCTTCGTCTGCAAGCAGCCAGGTCACTGGAAGCAGCAGTGTCCAGTTTGGCTTGTCAGGAAATAGGCTAGAGGTATATCTCATTCACTTGTAGTTGAAACTTGTTTAGTGGTATTATCTACCAGTGGATGGTGTGTAGATACGGGAGCCACTAATCATGTTTGCAATTCTTTGCAGGGGTTCTAGCAGACCCAGCAACTAAGTGATGAGAAGATTTACATATTTCTGGGAGATGGCACGAGAGTGCCAGTAGTTGCAGTGGAAGATTTTAGCTTTTCTTTTAGTAGAAATAGGATTTTAATATTAAAGGACTATTTTTTTGTACCTTCAATTAGAAGGAATTTAATTTCAGTTTCTAAGTTAGTTGATGATGGATATTCAGTTTATTTTAATGACTCTGTTGTTATTAAGAAAAATAAACATTTTATCTGTTCTGATACATTGGTGGATGGTCTTTATATTATTAATCCTGTTTCTCCTACTGTGCAACTAAATGAAGTGAATACCTATAATAGACCATGTAAGAGAAAACATCCTTATGAAATGAATCAAACTTATCTTTGGCACTTGCGCCTAGGTCATATAAATCTAAGACGGATTTCTAGACTAGTTCAAGATGGACCATTAGGTTCATTGGAAGTAGAGGCACTACCGGTCTGTGAATCTTACTTAGAAGGAAAAATGACCAAGCAACCATTCTCGGCCAAAGGCAATAGAGCTAAGAAGATATTAGAATTGGTTCACTCTGATTTGTGTGGCCCAATGAACATCCAGGCTAGAGATGGTTTTAAGTACTTTGTCACTTTTATTGATGATTACTCAAGATATGGGTATATTTATCTGATGCGCCGTAAGTCTGAATGCTTTGAAAAATTTAAAATTTTTAAGGCAGAAATGGAGAACCGTCATGGTAAAAATATCAAGACACTACGATCCGATCGTGGTGGCGAGTACCTCTTAGGGGAGTTTATAGATTACTTATTAGATGCTGGGTTTGAATCCCAGTTATCTGCACCTGGTACGCCACAGCTGAATGGTGTAGCTGAAAGAAGGAATATGACTCTTATGGATATGGTTAGATCTATGATGAGTTATTCAGACTTACCTATTTCGTTTTGGGGATATGCATTAGAGACAGTTGCATATATTCTTAACTTGGTACCATCTAAGTCAGTACCTAAGACACCCACAGAACTGTGGACTGGGCGCAAGCCTAGTCTAAGACATGTTCGGGTTTGGGGTTGTCCAGCATATGTACTAAAAGGCAAACCAGATAAGTTGGAATCAAGGACAGATGTATGCTTCTTTGTTGGATATCCTAAAGGAACAAAAGGTGGTTTATTTTATTGTCCTAAGGATCAGAAGGTCATTGTTAGCACCAATGCCCGATTCTTAGAGGAGGACTATATTATAGACCATAAACCCAGAAGTAAAATTGCTCTAGAATAGTTGAGAGGCGATAAAACTAGACTGGCTCCTTTAATACCAAGAGTACAAGCAGGAACACCACAAGAAAGTGGGTTCCCAAACTTTCCATTAACTTTTCGTAGTGGGAGAAGTATAGTAACACGAATTGACCCTGAACTGGTACAAAAGGATACCATTTATGTACCAGTTTCAGAACCAGTACAGGTTGATGGAGCACAAAGATCAGAGTCAGATCGTATTACTATAAGCACATACAATCAGGTTGTGCCTCGTCGTAGTGGGAGGATTGTAAATCCACCTGAACGGTATATTTCTTTGGAGAGTCATATGACAGAATCTCTAATGAACTGGATACTGAACCTAGTAGCTACAATGCAGCATTACAGGATAAAGATGCAACTCTTTGGCAAAATGCTATGAAATCAGAGATAGAGTCTATGCACTTTAATCAGGTCTGGGATCTTGTAGAACCATCCGAAGGAGTAAAACCCATCGGATGCAAGTGGATCTATAAGAAGAAGAGAGGAGCAGACAGGAAGGTGAAACCTTCAAGGCTAGGCTAGTTGCAAAAGGTTTTACTCAGAAAGAAGGGATCGACTATGAGGAAACCTTTTCACCAGTAGCTATGCTTAAGTCTATCTAGATTCTCTTATCCATTGCAGCTCATTTCGATTACGAAGTTTGGCAAATGGATGTTAAAACAGCTTTCCTTAATGGAAATCTTGACGAGTGCATTTACATGATGCAACCAGATGGTTTTATAGTAAAAGGCCAGGAGCACTTGGTGTGCAAGCTTAAGAGGTCCATTTATGGACTTAAGCAGGCATCTAGATCTTGGAATACTCATTTTGATCAAACTATTAAATCTCATGGTTTTGATCAAAGTCCTGACGAGTCATGTGTGTACAAGAAGCGTGATGGAAAAACTTTGGTATTTCTGGTGCTATATATGGATGACATCTTACTTATTGGAAACGACATGGGAGTGTTATCTTCGGTCAAGGTATGGTTATTTGGACAATTTGATATGAAGGACTTGGGAGAAGCAAGTCACATCCTAGGGATCAAGCTTTTGCGAGATCGCAAGCAAAGGATGATATGCTTATCTCAAGCCACTTATATTGATAAAATTCTCACCCGGTTTGGTATGCATAATTCCAAGAAAGGATTTCTTCCTTTTAGGCATGAAATTTCTCTATCTAAGGATCAGTGTCCTAAGACACCTGAAGAGATAGAAAGTATGAAGGCAGTTCTTATGCTTCTACAGTAGGAAGCCTAATGTATGCTATGCTATGTACTAGACCTGATATCTGTTTTGCCGTAGGCATGGTTAGCAGATTTCAGTCTAACCCTGGGCGAGAACATTGGACTGCAGTAAAATTTATAATTAAGTACCTAAAAAGGACTAAAGATTATATGTTAGTTTACCAAGCAGATAGTCTTATGCCTATAGGATATACAGATTCGGACTTCCAATCAGATAATGAATCTAGAAAATCAACCTCGGGATATGTGTTCACTTTGGGTGGTGGAGCCATTAGTTGAAGGAGTGTGAAGCAAACTTGTGTTACTGACTCTACCATAGAAGCTGAGTATGTGGCTGCATCTGAGGCTGCAAAAGAGACTGTTTGGCTTAGAAACTTTCTTTTGGATCTTAGTGTGATACCTTCAGTGCAATTACCTATTACACTTTATTGTGATAATAGTGGGGCAGTTGCTAATTCGAAGGAACCCAGGACCCATAAGAAAACTAAACTTATTTAGCGTAAGTATCACCTGATACGTGACATCGTGCAAAGAGGTGACGTGCTAGTGACCAAGGTTACATCTAAGGACAACTTGGCAGACCCTTTTACAAAGAGTTTAACTTCGAAAGTTTTTGATAGACATGTAGAGGGCATGGGAGTTAGATGTGTACAAGCATTGCTTTGAGTCTAAGTGGGAGATTGATAGAGATATAGACTAAAAGATATGCTTTATGTTATGTCTTTATATTTTAATGACAATTCATTTTGAGCAATGTATGCCATTTACTATATATGTGCATGTGTCTAGTATTTACAAAGAGTATTTGATCTAGTGTGTAGAGTATGGCTTACACACAGAAGACTAAATCATCGGTTCTTTTGGAATACAAGTTTATTGTTCATAGTTTTAGATGGAATTGGACACACCATCAGTAGAACTGTAGCACAAATTTTTAGTAGGTCTGTTTTGACTATGAGGAATGGTTTATTCTAACTATTTGTGCTAGTACACTTTGTGTGTATTGAACAGGACCCAGTTGAGTTAATTATTTTATACTGACTTTATAAAATAATTTAAACCTCATGAATATTATGATTACTTATGCTCTTAATCCGAATTCTATTTCTAGACACGTGTATGTAATGATTATTGCTTTGATTACACATAGAGTGAGATTTTATATGAGTCAATAAACTCAGTGGGTTGGGCAATAACATTATATATATGGTGAATATTAATAGTTGAAGGAAACCACGTCCTGATAAATTGGATTGATGATATCCCCTTGAGGAAGCTTATAAGTTTTAATTGTATCAAATCTTGCAAGTGGATTTTGAATCCGATACATCAAATAAGTTAAGTGGATAGGTCTCAAGGATAATAAAAGCCAATTAAATTATATTGTCAGTAATTAAATTTAATTGATGGATATCTGTAATCTTAACGTGGGAAGATAATAAGTATTTAATATTAAAGGCTTGAAAAAAAATAAATTCGAATATGATTAGGAGTACAATTATAATTTTTTAGTGGAATGAATTGTAATTTACGTAATTGAATCCTAACCCGGGTAGGATTGGGAGATTTAATTACGTAGGAAGTCCTTTTCATATTTGCCTATTGGTCCCTGTTGTAGCCCTATAAATACCCTCTCAGTTGGTTGCTAGGGTAAAACATTTTTTTGGAGAAAGAAAAATAAGAAACCCTAGGACGGCCAAGAGATCCCCCCATCTTGTGAGAGAAAGAAGGTATTTTCGAGAATATGGCGGAAGGCTAAAGGTTGAGGTCGAGCAATCGAATCAAAGTGATCCAAAGTTCAAATCTGAAGGTATGATCTTGTACTCATAGATTAGAACGGTAAACGTTTTTTTTTTGTATTACTTATATACGATATAGCCATGATCTTGGGGGTATTCCGCGTTCCCCAACAATGCCTTCATCTTATTTTGAATCAAATTTTCCTAGATTATCTTTACCATTATTATGAATGAAACATTTACAACCAAATGCATGAAAATAACTTATATTTGGTTTTCTATTGTTCCATAGTTCATAAGGGGTTTTTCTTAAGGATTGGCCTAATTAAAGCTCTATTAAGAATGTAACATGCCGTGTTTATAGCTTCCGCCCAGAAGTACTTTGGTAGGTTGCTTTCACATAGCATGGTACGGGCCATGTCTTCTAAAGTTCTATTTTTCTTTCTACAACTCCATTTTGTTGTGGTGTTCTAGGTGCAGAGAAATTATGATGGATGCCATTTTCAATGTAAAAGTTTTCAAATAAATGATTTTTGAATTCAGTGCCATGATCACTTCTAAGAGACACTATGGTGTTGTTTTTCTCATTTGTGACCTTCTTGAAGAATTTCAAAAATATTGGAAAGGTCTCATCTTTATGAGCCAAAAACAATACCCAAGTGTATCTAGAATAATCATCTACAATCACAAGACTATGTTTCTTTCCTCCTAGACTAGTGGTTCTAGTAGGTCCAAATAGATCAATGTGAAGCAGTTCAAGTGGCCTAGAAGTGGAAACAATGTTTTTAGTTTGAAAGAGTTTCTAGTTTGTTTTCCAAATTGACATGCATCACAGATTTTGTTATTTTCAAAATCTAGTTGTGGAAGGCCTTTTACTAATCCATTCTGATTAATTTTGAAATTAGGTGCATGCTTGCATAACCTAATCTACGATGCCACAACCATCCAATCTCATTCATATTAGCATTATTAGCAACTAAGCAATGATTACCGGTGGACAAATTGTCTAAATTAATCAAGTACACATTGCCATTTCTATTTCCAATAAATACAATGCTATTATCAATGGGATTAGAAACAGTGCAAATAGAAGCTTCAAATGATACTTTGAAACCTTTATCACACAATTGGCTAATACTAATTAGATTATGCTTTAAACCATTAACATATAATACATTTTTAATAAATGTGGAGGGAGTTATTTGAATTTTACCAAATCCCATGATCTGGCCTTTGCCATTATCACCAAATGTAACAACTCCTCCTTTTTTGCTTTTAAGGGTGATGAATTGATCCTTGTCACCCGTCATGTGTCTTGAGCAGCCACTATCGAGATAACACTTTCGCTTTGATCTTTTGGCCGCAAGACACTCCTGCAAAAATGATCAAGTCTTATATTTAGGTACCCAAGCCTTCTTGGGTCCTTCATGGTTAGTAGCAAAAAAGATTGTTCCTTTTGGAACCCATATTTTTCTTTATTTAACAATTAATTTCTTGTTACTATTTCTTGTATTACATTCATAGGATTTATGGCCTTTCTTGTTGCAATAATGACATAAAACTTCATTTTTATCTTGTTCTTTTCTAAAGAAGTTTTTGACATACTTTTGTTTTATGTTAGGCCTATAACCTAATCCGGCCTTATCAAATATAGCTCTTTGATTGCTCAATAATAAATTAAGTTTTTCAGAACTATATGTAAATTTATCAACTATATTTTTATATTTATCAACTTCCTTCTTTAATCTATTATTTTCATTGGAAATTGATCCTTTTTCTTCAGTCAAAGCTTCATTTTCTGATTTCAATTTTTCAACTTCATAAGTAAAATTATCTTTTAAATCCTTAACTTCAAGTGTTAAATCATTTTCTCTTTACACATATTTAAGTTTTCATTTTTCAAAAACTTATTTTTCTTTTTAAAATTTTAAAATCATTGACTAATTCATTGAAAGCCTCATATAATTCATTTAATGTAAAATCATCATTGAGGGTTTCGGTATTTACCTCGTCATCGTTGTTTGCCATGAAGCAAATGTTTGCAACTTCTTTTTGTTCCTCCTCGGAAGAGGATTCTTCTCTATCACTCTATGTTGCAACATAAGCCTTCTTCTTCTTCTTGTAGACTTTCTTCAGTTGAGAACAATCATATCTGAAATGCCTCGGTTTTTTGCACTCATAACATATCAAGGGCTCTTTTTCTTTTCTTTGTCCTTCTCTTTCTCTTTTTCTCCTTTCATTTTTGTTCCAGACTTTTTCTTATGGAAGGGTCTCCTTCTTTGTATGAATTTTTTAAATTTTCTAGCAAGGAGTGCAGTCTCCTCATCATCATCACCATCACTGCAGCTTTCCTAACTTTTTGCAACCTTGAGAGCAATGGTTTTCTTCTTCTTGACTTCCTCCTCTTAATGTTGTTTCATAGTCAACTCATGAGTCATTAAGGATCCAAGTAGCTCCTCCAAAGGTAAAACATTTAAATCCTTGGCTTCTTGGATTGCAGTCACCTTCGCTTCCCATGATCTTGGAAGTGACCTAAGAATTTTACGCACAAGTTCAGAATTAGTATAAGTCTTACCAAGACTTTTCAACCCATTTACAATATCAGTGAATCTTGTGTACATGCATGTAATAGTTTCAGTTTGTTCCATGCTAAATAGTTCATATTTATGCACCAAGATATTAATTTTTGATTCTTTTACTTGATTAGTACCCTCATGAGTAACTTCTAATTTATCCCAAATTTCTTTTGTGGAATTACATGTAGAAATTTGATTAAATTCATTAGCATCCAATGAATAATATAAAATATTCATGGCTTTAGCATTGAGCTGAGCCAACTTCTTATCATGTTTATCCCATTTCGTTTCCGGTTTAGGAATCACCATGTTGTCTACTCTAATTGTGGGTGTGTGGACCATTAACTATGATTCCCCATAAGTCATAGTCAAGTGCTTGGATAAAAATCTTCATCCTAGCTTTCCAATAACTATAATTAGTTCCATTAAATAAAGGTGGTCGATTAGTGGATTGACCTTCTAAATAAGATGAACTAGCTTGAGCTGCCATTTGGATCTTTAGCTCTTGATCGTTAGACCAAATCAAATGAGCACTTGCTCTGATACCAATTGTTGGCCCAGATGGCAACCCAAGAGGGGGGTGAATTAGGTTCTTAAAAAAAAATTTAACCTTTTAAAACGATTGGCTTTAGAATACACAAGATTAAGTGCAGGATAAATTTTAACCACAAACAAAGAGATAGAGAGAGAGAATCAAAACACGGCAAACACAAAGATTTTATAGTGGGTTGGTGTATCCAACACCTACGTCCACTCCCAAGTACCACTTGGGTCCACACTATAATCTACTAGATTACAGCCGAGTTGTTTTATAAGCTCACAACTCAAAACTTGTTGTTTCCCCCAGGATCACAACGAACCCAGCTGGTTTTCCGGGCTCACCAGCACAAAACCCAAACCTCAAGCTAATCTAGCTTGACCCGAGGCATACAACCTCCACTAATTCAATCCCCCTGATTGAACTAGCAAAAACAAATGAGAATAGAGTTTACAATAACAAACAGCTCCTCAAATGAGCAAATATTCAATATAAATAAACAAGGTTAGAAAAGCCTGTTTGAAGCAAAGTTGATTTGTGCTTTTCTTCTTTCTTCTTTTCCTCTCTCTCCTTTGAGATGTTGAATCAGGCCTCAGCTCGGATTCTTCACAAAGATTGCAGATGAGAAGTTGGGAAAAACATGGATTTTGGCTCTCTTTTCTTCTTTTGGAAAATCCTCCAATTTTGAACTTGAATGCCTTGGATTTCTCTTTGAGCTTTCTGGAGTTGATGGATTTGAACTTTGACTCTTTCCTCTTTGATTTCTTGCTCAAGACTTTTTGGATTTTTCAAGTTGTTTTCTCTCTATTTTCTATCTTCTTTTTCAAACGAACGGACTCCCCTTTTATAGATTCTTTTTAATCCAAGATTTGGTGAAAAACTAGCTGTTATTTCTGTCCTTGGATTCTTCCTACACACAAGAAAAGTGTCCGTTAGAGATTAGGTGAGAAAATATTACCGTTGGAGGCCGTTCTGACATTTTGAAAATCCGTTCCTGATAGGTTGGAGTCGGCTCCAACTTATCAGGTGTCGGCTCCAAGTTGTGTATCCAAAAATAGAAAGTAAAAGTTTGTTGAGGAGTTGGCTCCGGAAAAGGTAAGTGTCGACTCGCTGCGTTCAGGTGTCGGCTCTGGAAAACTGTAAGTGTCGGCTCCTGAGTAGTCCAAAAACATGCTTTTTATTCCTGCATTTGAGTCGGCTCCAGACACTGTAAGTGTCGGCTCCGAAACTCTAGGTGTCGGCTCCGAAACATTGGGTGTCGGCTCCAGACCATGCCAAAAATCAGGAAAGCATTTGATCGGCCATGGGATCGGCTCCAGATCTTCTAGGTGTTGACTCCAGGCTCTGAATTTTGAAACATACCTTTGGCATTTGATTCAAAACACGTTTCTTTATACCTTTTGATTAATTAAACATTTTAAGCCCTGAAACACTTGTTAAATTTATTAGTAACAAAATGAATATACTCATATCTTTTATTAATCATCAAAATCAATAATTGGGTCAACAGGCCCTGCCGAGGTTTGGAGAATGTGCTTATCCCTACGAAGGTTCAGAGATTGTGCTTGGCCATGTTGAGGTTTAGAGAATGTACCAAAAAAACCTCAAACCGGTTGAGGATTTGGGGATAGGATCCATTAGATCAGAGATTAGGAGAAACTTGGTTCTCATAAACATATTAAAAAAGATGATTATTCAGAGAAGAAATGTTTATTTGTATGGAGAATTTCATTACAAAGGGTAAGATAATCAATGTTTAAGGGATTCCTCACTGGCAAATACTCGGAGGTTGTCCAAGTTCCATGTTCTGAGGATGGCTTTTTCGTCGAGGTCTTGGAGCTGATAGGTTTTGGGCCTGACAACATTTACTATTTGGTAGGGACCTTCCTAGTTTGAGGCTAACTTCCCTTGCTCCATTGGCTTAGAGACCAAGGCTTTGCGGAGCACTAGATTGCTGGGAAGGAAGTACTTTCTTTTCACTCGTGAGGAATAATATCGGGCCATGTGTTGTTGGTATATGGCCATCCAAACTCGGGCTTTTTCTCTTACTTCTTCAATGAGATCGAGGTTAACCCGTAGTTGCTGGTCGTTTGCTTCCTTAGAGTAGCTTTCAACTCTTGGCGAGGGTAAGCCTATCTTGACCGGAATGACTGCTTTGGTACTGAAGGCCATTCTAAATGGAGTTTTATCAGATGGAATCCTTTGTGTTGTTTGGTAGGCCCAAAGGATATGGTGAAGCTCATCTACCCATCTACTGCGGGCTCTATTTAATCGGGCTTTCAGCCCTTGTGGCAGTGTTCGGTTGGCTACCTCTGTCTTGCTATTTATTTGTGAGTGTCCGACCAAGGTGAGCCAGTAGCTAATGCTATGGTCTTTTTAGAACTCTCGGAACTTTATGTTGTCAAATTATCTACCATTATCAGTGACAATAATGTGTGGGAGGCCGAATTGATAGATAATTGACTGCCAGACGAAGTCCTTGTGTTGGCCCAGATGGCAACCCAAGAGGGGGGGTGAATTGGGTTGTTAAAATTTAGCTTTTTAAAATTATGTGCTTTGAAATAAAAGAAATTGAGTGCAAGATAAATGCTAGGCACAAATAATGAGATATGAAGAGACAAAGAGATAAAGCACGGTAAACACAAAGATTTTATAGTGGTTCGGTGTATCCAACACCTACATCCACTCCCAAGTAGCACTTGAGCCCACACTATAATCCTCTTGATTACAGCCAAGTTGTTTTACAAGCTCACAACTTAAAACTTATTATTTTCCTCGGGATCACAACAAACCTAGTTGGTTTTATCGGGCTCACCAGCACAAAACCAAACATAAGCTATCCTTAGCTTGTCCCGAGGTATACTACCTCTACTAATTCAATCCCCTGATTGAATTAGCAAACAATAGTTTGAAAGCAATAAAGATTTCAATACAACACTTAAACAACTCCTTAAGTGAGCAGATATTCAATAAAATAAACAGGGTAAGAAAAGCCTAATTGAAGCTCTTTGAATGTATGCTTTTCTTCTTTTCTTCTTTTCCTCTTCTCCTTTAAAAGATTGAATCAGCCTCAGCTCAGTTTCTTCACGCAGTAGAGAAGTTGAGGATTTGGGGCTTTTGCTTTCTCTCTTCAAATGTTGGAAATCTCCTTGATTTGATCTTAAGAAGCTTGTGGATTTCTCTTTGAACTTTTCTGGGATTGATGGACTTAAGCTCAGAGTATTTCTTTTTGATTTCTCTCTTTCTTTCTCAGTATTTTCTGAATATTTTCTCTCATTTTCTTGCTTTGTTCTCTCTTTTTCTCCTTTTTTTTTTTCAAACGGACGGATATTCCTCCTTTTATAGATCTCTTAATCCAAGGTTTAGGTGGAAAATATAGCTATTGTGAGATGCTTGGATACTCTTACACACAAAGAAAATAACCGTTAGAGATTAGGTGAAAAAAATATTACCGTTGGAGTCTGTTCTGACAATTGAAAATCGCTCCTGACAGGTTGGAGTCGGCTCCAACTTTTCAGTGTCGGCTCCAGATCGGGTATCCAAAACTAGCAAAGAAAAAGTTTGTTGAGGAGTCGGCTCTGAGAAAGTTAAGTGTCGGCTTGCCGCTTTCGGGAGTCGGCTCCGGAATCCAAGAGTGTCGGCTCCAGAAATGTCCATAAAACATGCTCTCTATTCTCAGGTTAGAGTCGACTCTAGAAACTCAGGTGTCGGCTCCCGAACTCTCAGGTGTCGACTCCCGAATTCTAGGTGTCGGCTCCAGAAACTAAAACAGAATGCACTTCTCTGTATCTCAGGTTGAGTCGGCTCCAAAACTCTGAGTGTCGACTCCAGACCGTGCCAAAAATCTAGAAACCTTCTGATACGCCTTGGGGTCGGCTCCTGACTATTTGGGTGTCGACTCCAAGTTTGAACTTTAAAAAATTCTTTAAAATTTGATTCAAAACTTATTCCTTTTAATTGATTAAACATTTTTAACCCCTGAAACACTTATTAAATCTATCAGAAACATAGTGAATATACTCATGTCTTTTGTTAATCATCAAAATCAATAATTGGGTCAACAATCTCCCCCTTTTTGATGATTATAAAAACATTGAGTATATGCATGATTAAACAATAAAAGTTTCAAATCAAATTTCTCAAATATTTAGTTTTCACAGTAAGCTCCCCCTGAATGAAGTAGCTCCCCCTATGATACTCAATTTAACTATCAATTACATCTTATATGAGTTTAATGTTTGATACCAATTAAACTTTCATATCAAATTAACTTTCAATTAAGCTTATTCCTTTCAATGCATATACATTTTTTCTATTATAACTTTCACATTATACCTTTCAATGCATATACGACTATCAATTACATTTTCTCCCCTTTTTTGTAATCAACAAAAAGGTTAAGAAATTTTAAATTAAATGATAAAATTAAGAGATGCTTCAAAGATCAAATGATATTCATTAAGTAAAAAGTTCATTACATACTTCACAAAGTCAAGCATTACATAAAAAATCTTCATTACATCAAAATTTCAGTAAACACATCAAACATCAAACTAAAGCAAATAAACATCAAATCCCAAATCTCCTTTTGAGTTCTTCTAGAATCTTGCCCATCCCTTCTTTGAGTAGCAATGAATTCATTTAGTCTCCTATCAAAGAATCCGGATGCAACAACGATCTTTTCTTGTAACTCAGCATTGCATTTGGAATATGTCTCTGAATCACCTCCAATCTCTTTAAGTTCTTCAAAAATATCTTGAGATCATTCTTCAAAGATTCTGCGGAGGCTCCAAGGGTGGACTCAATTTTTTTACTCTTTCATCCAAGGAATAAAATATTTCTCTTAAATTCATAGGCTATTGTCAATTTCAGTTTTCATCTCTTCCTTATGAGCCAAACAATTCTTTAAGTTGCTCCAGCTGAACATCAGAAAAACCAACAGAAGGAACAGATACTGGTACAGATGCAGGAACGAAGTAGGTGCCGGTGGTGGTGATGATCTGCTAGGTTCTGGTGAAGGATGCCTCACTGAAGGACCTGCCTCAGAAGGTGCAGTGGCTCCAATGTCAGCCGCTCTTTCATCCAGATTACTCTTTCTTTCCCATCTACCATCCACTTTCACAAATCCCATTCTATGCACAGTAGCCAGGCTGTAATAATCAGTGTGTCTAAGGTTCTTCAAAGGTTCATTCTCTGAAATGACAACACCCTGGCTTTGGAATACTAAAGTTAATATCATGCCATAGGGTAAAGAGGATCTTTTCTTATTCCCTGCCTCTGCCATATACCAAATCATCATAGCAGCCAGATTAATTCGCTGACCAGTCAAAACACTATCCATAAGTACAATGTCTCGCTCTGAGACATACTCAAAACGTCCAGTCTTGAAAAATAAATCCTACCACAAATGTTATGCAACAGCCTAAGTTCAAGAGGCAACTGATTTGCCCTAATTTCTTCAAATTTGGTTATTTCCTACCTAACATCCTTGATAAAGCATTTGATCTTTCACTGTGAATGCTTCAGTAAGCCCAGTAACAGGAATCCCTAAAAGGTTTCCTAAAATTTCTGAAGTAATATGAATCCTTTTCCCTCTTACTGAACTAACAATTCCTCCATCTCCTCTAGATAAATTAAATAAAACTCCTTGACTAGGGCTGGATAAGTAGGTAAATCAAGGGAACATACCTTATCCCAACCTAGTTTAGTAACTGCCGCCCAATGGTAAAACCTTCCTCAAGGAAATGAAAGTCTACCTTCCTACCCATTGTGATTACAGGCCTGCCAAAGTGTCATTTGAGGTGAGGATGCTTGGCAGCGCTCGGTGTGGATGACGAGGAAGAGGACGCTCGGTGAAGGCTGCCTTGCCGGACGCCTTACAGTCCATTTCCTGGTCGTTACCCTCCACCAAACACTGATCCCCTACTTTGGTGCCATTGAGAGCTAAGGAGTGGTTAATTTGAGGGATTTTGGGTTTTGGGAAGAGTTGGAGAGAGTTTGGAGAGGATTGGAGTCGATTGAAATGAACGAGGAGTCGCTCTGCCCTAAATAAGTTAACCTGGGACCACTTGGAGTCGACTCCCGCAAAGCGAGGTGTCGGCTCCAGGTTGCTAACACAGTCAGCGCTCGAACTGGAGTCGGCTCCGCTAAGGCGGGTGTCGGCTCTAAGGTCTCAGACCGAGAGCGACACAGACAAGGTGTCGACTCACAAATCAAGGTGTCGACTCCACTGACAGTTTCAGAAAAAAAAAGAGAGTTTCAAACATCCGAAACTTGTCAAATAAAATCAATAATTTTTGATAAAATCTTTGGAATGTGAGAATCAAATTGTTCAAATGTCTAGATAAATAGTCCTTAAAGTCATGAGAGAAATTTCAAGAAATTGATTGAAATCTAGATAATCATTCCTTAGGGGTTTCAAAATCATTCCAAAGGGTCACAAATCCCTAATCTCCTCTAAGATAACAAAATCTCTCTTCACTCAAAGGTTTTGTAAATATGTCAGCTAATTGTTCCTCAGTGCAAACATAATCAAGACAAATTTCACCATTAGCTACATGTTCTCTAATAAAGTGATATCTAATTTCAATATGTTTAGTTCTTGAATGTTGGATTGGATTTTTAGTTAAGTTTATTGCACTTGTATTATCACATTTAATAGGAGTTTTATCAAGTGTTATGCCATAATCTTCAAGTTGTCGCTTAATCCAAAGGATTTGAGCACAGCAACTTCCAGCTGCAACATATTCTGCTTCAGCAGTAGATAATGCAACCGAATTTTGCTTTTTGCTAAACCAAGAGATTAAGTTACTTCCTAAAAATTGACATGCACCACTTGTACTCTTTCTATCTAATTTACATCCAGCATAATCAGAATCAGAATAAGCAATTAAATTCAGTGTTGAGTCTCTAGAATACCATAATCCTACATTTTTAGTTCCACTTAGATATCTTAGTATTCTTTTTACAGCAATTAAGTGAGATTCTTTAGGTTCTGATTGAAATCTAGCACATAGAACAACAAACATGATATCAGGTCTACTTGCAGTTAAGTAAAGTAAGGATCCGATCATACCTCTATAGTATTTTTGATCTACTTTCTTACCATCTTCATCTTTGTCTAATTTGCATGAAGGACTCATTGGTGTTCCAAGGGGTTTGATTGATTCCATTCCAAACTTCTTGAGAATTTCCTTTGTGTACTTTGTTTGGTTGATGAAAATCCCTCTCTACTTTGCTTGATTTGAAGTCCTAGGAAGAAATTGAGTTCTCCCATCATGCTCATTTCGAATTCACCCTGCATTAGCTTAGCAAATCTTGACATAGAAGATTGTTAGTAGCACCGAATACAATATCATCTACATAGATTTGTACTACTAATAATCTTTATCTTTTCTTTTCAAAATAGAGTTTTATCTACATTTCCTCTAGTAAAATCATTTTCAATTAGAAATTTACTTAATCTATCATACCAAGCTCTAGGTGCTTGTTTTAAACCATATAGTGCTTTGTGTAATTTAAAAACATGATTTGAAAATTCATGATCTTCAAAACCAGGTGGTTGTTCTACAAAAACTTCTTCATTTATAAAACCATTTAAAAATGCACTTTTAACATCCATTTGAAATAAATTGATATTCATATGACATGCAAATGCAAGTAATAATCTAATTGCTTCTAATCTAGCTACAGGTGCAAAAGTTTCATCAAAATCAATTCCTTCTTCTTGATTATATCCTTTTGCAACTAATCTAGCTTTATTTCTAATTACTATGCCATTTTCATCTAATTTATTTCTAAATACCCATTTAGATCCTATAACTGAATGACCTTTAGGTCTATCAACTAAGGACCATACATTATTTCTAGTAAATTGATTTAATTCCTCTGCATAGCTAGCATCCAATTACTATCTTTTTCAGCTTCTTCAATAGTTTTAGGTTCAATTTGAGATACAAATGCAAGATGATTATTGATATTCCTCATGGATGATCTAGTTCTTACACCTTGAGATGGATCACCTATAATCAATTCCTTAGGATGACCATAAGCATATCTCCAATCTCTAGGAAGATCTACATCATTGATAGTATCAATAACATCAACCCTAGGGAATCATCATCTTTAGCTTCTTGTTCATGATCTGAAGATACATCTATATTTAATTTTTCAATATCTCTTTCTAGCAAATTTGTATCTTCCTCATCATCAATCTTTTCTGAACTTGATGCTAAAGATTCATCAAAAACTACATGAATAGATTCTTCTACAATTAAGTTCCTTTTGTTAAATACTCTATAGGCTTTACTAGTTGTTGAATATCCTAAGAATATGCCTTCATCAGATTTTGCATCAAATTTTCCTAAGATTATCTTACCATTATTATGAATGAAACATTTACAACCAAATGCATGAAAATAACTAATGTTTGGTTTCCTATTATTCCATAATTCATAAGGAGTTTTCTTAAGAATTGGCCTAATTAAAGCTCTATTAAGGATGTAACATGCTGTGTTTATAGCTTCCGCCCAAAAGTATTTTGGTAGGTTGCTTTCACATAGCATGGTACGGGCCATGTCTTCTAAAGTTCTATTCTTTCTTTCTACAACTCCATTTTGTTGTGGTGTTCTAGGTGCAGAAAAGTTATGATTAATGCCATGTTCAATGCAGAAATTTTTAAATAAGTGATTTTCAAATTCTGTGCCATGATCACTTCTAAGAGACACTATGGTGTGTTTTTCTCATTAGTGACTTTCTTGAAGAATTTCAAAAATATTAGAAAGTCTCATCCTTATGAGCCAAAAATAATACCCAAGTGAATCTAGAATAATCATCTACTATCACAAGACCATATTTCTTTCCTCCTAGACTAGTGGTTCTAGTAGGTCCAAAAAGGTCCATGTGAAGTAGCTCTAGTGGCCTAGAAGTGGAAACAATATTTTGGATTTGAAAGAGTTTCTAGTTTGTTTTCCAAATTGACATGCATCACAAATTTTTATTTTCAAAATCTAACTTTGGAAGTCCTTTAACTAAATCCATTCTAATTAATTTTGAAATCAGGTGTGTGCTTGCATGACCTAATCTACGATGCCACAACCATCCAATCTCATTTACATTAGCATTATCAGCAACTAAGCAATGATTACTAGTAGACAATTGTCTAAATCAATTAAGTATACATTGCCATTTCTATTTCCAGTAAATATAATGCTATTGTCAATAGGATTAGAAACAGTGCAGATAGAAGCTTCAAATGAAACTTTGAAACCTTTATCACACAATTGGCTAATACTAATTAAATTATGCTTTAAACCATACATAAAGAATATTTTCAATAAAAGTGGAGGGAGTTATTTGAATTTTACCAAAGCCCATAATCTGGCCTTTGCCATTATCTCCAAGGTTACTATTCCTCCTCTTTTATCCTCAAGGGTGATGAATTGATCCTTGTCACCCATCATGTGCCTTGAGCAGCCGCTATCAAGATACCACTTTCGTTTTGATCTTTTGGCCGCAAGACACTCCTGCAAAGTAATCAAACTTTTTGTTTAGGTACCCAAGCTTTCTTGGGTCCTTCATGGTTAGTAGCAACAAAGATTGTTCCTTTTGGAACCCATATTTTCTTTCCTTTAATATTTAAATTCTTATTAATTTTTTAGAATTGCATTCATAGGCTTTGTGTCCTTTCTTGTTACAACAATAACATGAACCTCATTTTTCTCATGTTCTTTCTAAAGAAATTTTTAACATATTTTTGTTTCTTGTTAGGCCTATAACCTAATCCAGCCTTATCAAATATAGCTCTTTGATTACTCAATAACAAATTAAGTTTTTCAGAGATATATGTAAATTTATCAACTATATTTTTATATTTATCAACTTCTATCTTTAAACTGACATTTTCATTTGAAATTGATTCTTTTTCTTTTAGCAAATTCTTATTTTCAGATTTTAATTCTTCAATTTCATGGGTTAGTTTATCTTTTTCTTTGACAAGATTTAAATTATTATTTTTCAAAGATTTGCTTTTCTTTTTCAAAACTTTAAAATCACTAACTAGTTCGTTAAATGCATCAAACAATTCATCAAAGGTAAAGTCATAAGTTTCGGTACTTACCTCATCGTCATTTGCCATAAAACAAATGTTTGCAACCTCTTTCTGTTCTTTCGGAAGAGGATTCCTCGCTATCGCTCCATGTTGCAACATATGCCTTTTTCTTTTTCCTGTACCCCTTTTTTAATTGAGGATAGTCATATCTAAAGTGCCTTGGTTTCTTACATCATAGCATATGAGGGGTCTTTTTCTTTATCCTTATCCTTTTATTTTTTTTTCACTTTCCATCTTTGTTCCAAATTTTTTCTTGTGGAAGGGTCTCTTTCTTTGCATAATCTTTTAAATTTCTTAGCAAGGAGTGCAGTCTCCTCATCATCATCATCTTCTTCATCACTGCTGCTTTTTTTCAATTTCTATAGCTTTGAGGGCAATTGTTTTCTTCTTCTTGATGTCTTCCTCTATATGTTGTTTCATGGTCAACTCATGAGTCATTAGTGATCCAAGTAGCTCCTCCAAAGGTAAGGTATTGAGGTCCTTGCTTCTTGGATTGCAGTCACCTTTGCTTCCCATGTCCTTGGAAGAAACCTAAGGATTTTACGAACCAACTCAGAGTTAGTATAGGCCTTGTGCCAAGACTCTTTAAACCATTCACAATATCAGTAAATCTTGTATACATGCAGGTTATAGATTCAGTTTGTTCCATGCTAAACAATTCATATTTATGAACAAGAATATTAATCTTTGATTCTTTGACTTGATTAGTACCCTCATGGGTAACTTCTAATCTATCCCAAATTTCTTTTACGGAAATACATGTAAAAATTCTATTAAACTCATTATATCTAATGCACAATATAAAACATTCATGGCCTTAGCATTGAGCCGAGCCATTTTCCTATCGTTCTCATTCCAATCCCTTTCGGGTTTAGGAACTATTGAACCATCTACTATGTGTGTGGGTGTGCTAGGTCCATTAGTGATTATACTCCATAGTTCATAATCTAAAGCTTGAATAAAAATTCTCATTCTAACTTTCAATAAGAGTAGTTTGAACCATTAAATAAAGGAGGTCTATTTGTAGAATGACCTTCAGCAAATGAAGATCCAGCTTGAGCTGCCATTTGGATCTTTAGCTCTTGATCGTTTGATCAAATAAATAATGAGCACAAGCTCTGATACCAATTGTTGGCCCAGATGACAATCCAAAAGGGGAGGTGAATTGGTTGTTAAAAATTTAGCTTTTTAAAATTATGTGCTTTGAAATAAAAGAGATTGAGTGCAAGATAAATGCTAGGCACAAATAATGAGATATGAAGAGACAAAGAGATAAAGCACGACAAACACAAAGATTTTATAGTGGTTCGGTGTATCCAACACCTATATCCACTCTCAAGTAGTACTTGGGCCTACACTATAATCCTCTTGATTACAGCCGAGTTGTTTTACAAGCTCACAACTCAAAACTTGTTGTTTCCCCTGGATCACAACAAACCCAGCTGGTTTTACCGGGCTCACCAGCACAAAACCCAAACACAAGCTATCCTTAGCTTGTTCCGAGATATACTACCTCTACTAATTCAATCCCCTGATTGAATTAGCAAACAATAGTTTGAAAGCAATAAAGATTTCAATACAACACTTAAAATGCTCCTTAAGTGAGCAGATATTTAATAAAATAAATAGGGTAAGAAAAGCCTGATTGAAGCTCTTTGAATGTATGCTTTTCTTCTTTTCTTCTTTTCCTCTTCTCCTTTGAAAGATTGAATCAGCCTCAGCTCAGTTTCTTCACGCAGTAGAGAAGTTGAGGATTTGGGGCTTTTGCTTTCTCTCTTCAAATGTTGGAAATCTCTTTGATTTGATCTTGAGAAGCTTGTGGATTTCTCTTTGAACTTTTCTGGGATTAATGGACTTAAGCTCAGAGTATTTCCTTTTTGATTTCTCTCTTTCTTTCTCAGTATTTTCTGAATATTTTCTCTCTTTTTCTTGCTCTGTTCTCTCTTTTTCTCCTTTTTTTTTTCAAACAGACGAATATTCCTTCTTTTTATAGATCTCTTAATCCAAGGTTTAGGTGGGAAATATAACCATTGTGAGATGCTTGGATACTTCTACACACAACGTAAAATAATCGTTAGAGATTAGGTGAAAAAAATATTACTGTTGGAGTCCGTTCTGACAATTGAAAATCCGCTCCTGACAGGTTGGAGTCGGCTCCAACTTTTCAGGTGTCGGCTCCAGATCGGGTATCCAAAAATAGCAAAGAAAAAGTTTGTTGAGGAGTCAGCTCCGAGAAAGTTAAGTATCGGCTCGTCGCTTTCGGGAGTCGGCTCCGGAATCCAAGAGTGTCGGCTCTAGAAATGTTCATAAAACACGCTCTTTGTTCTAAGGTTAGAGTCGGCACCAGAAACTCAGGTGTCGGGTCTCGAACTCTCAGGTGTTGGCTCCCGAATTCTAGGTGTCGGCTCCAGAAACTAAAACTGAATGCACTTCTCTGTATCTCAAGTTGGAGTCGGCTCCGAAACACTGAGTGTCGACTTCATACCATGCCAAAAATCTAGAAACCTTCTGATACGCCTTGGGGTCAGCTCCTGACTATTTGGGTGTCGACTCCAAGTTCTGAACTTTAAAAAATTTCTTTAAAATTTGATTCAAAACTTATTCCTTTTGATTGATTAAATATTTTTAACCCCTGAAACACTTATTAAATCTGTCAGAAACATAGTGAATATACTCATGTCTTTTGTTAATCATCAAAATCAATAATTGGGTCAACACCTTGGCTCAGGTCTCGTTGATCTGGGCAACTGCTTCGGTTTCAATATATTTGGTGAAGTAGTCGATAACTACGAACAGTAATTTTCTCTGTTCAATGGCGGAGGAAAATGGACTAATGATGTCCATTCCCTACTTTGCGAAGGGCTGAGCAGCTACGATGGGTGTCAGAGATGTTGACAAAAGACTTTGAATGTTCGAATGATGTTGGCATGAGTTGCACGCTCGGACAAGATCATCCGAATCCTTCATCATGGTACCTTAGTAGTACCCTTATCGTAGTACTTTATGATAGAGGGCCCGTCTTCCTAAGTGATTGTTGTAAATGCCTTCATGAACCTCTCGCAAGGCATAGTTGACTTTTAATGGTCTGAGGCATTTGAGCAGCGGCATAGAGAAAGAGCGCTTGTAGAGTTATTTGTCATGTAGAACGTAGTCGGAGGCTTGTATTTTCAGCCTTCTAGCTTCCTTTCTATCTGTCAAAAGGTCCCATCTCTGAGATATGCCGGGATAGGGTCGATCCATGATAGCTTGTTATTGAGCTGCATCATGGAGTCCATGTCCGCTATGCTAGGCTTCTCCAAGACTTCAAGGTGGAACTTTTGTTCCATATCCATAGAGTCAATGGTGGCCAATGTCGAGAGAAGGTCCGCGCGGGCATTTTTCATCCTCTGGACTTCAATGATTTCAAGCTCGGGGAAGGCGAGAAATAACTCGTGTACCTTTAGCAGATATTGAACCATGTTCGATTTTCGGACCTCAAATTTTTCTCGCACATGTCCGGCCACCAGTTGGGAGTCAGTGTAGACATCCAGCCTTTTGACCTTTAACTTCTATGCAATTCAGAGTCCGACAAGGAGGGCTTCATACTCAGCCTCATTATTGGAGACCAGAAAGCTGAAATAGATGGCGTACTTGAGCATAACTCCTTCCGGACTTATGAAAACCAAACCTGCTTTAGAGCTAGATGTGCTGGAGGATTCGTCTACATGTAGTAGCCATCGGACTTTAGTTTTTTCTTATTCGAGGTCTTCCACTGTTGACCCATCCTCCAAACTTGTACATTCAAGGAGGAAATTCATCAGACGAGGCCAGTAGTATATCATACTCACTCAGCTTTACGGCCCACTTCGCCATTCTTTCTGACACTTCTAAACGATGAAGGATCGCCTTGATCGGTGAGAACCACTATGGTGTGCGCTTGAAAGTATGGGCACAACTTCCGTATGGATGTTACCAATGCATATACCGATTTATCGATCCCAATGTACATGGTTTTGATGTCTTGGAGTAATTTGCTGTTGTAGTAGATTGGCTTTTAGACTTTGTTCTCTTTCTGGACTAGCACAGAGCTAACAACATTCTCTAAGATGGCCAAATATAGGTACAGGGGCTCCCTGAGCTTTGGGCTGCTGAGCAGTGGGGGAGAGCCAAGGTACTTCTTCAGATTCTCAGAGGACTTTTGGTAATCAGGGTCCATTGGAAGTTCTTTGCTGAACGCGGTGCCTTAAAGAATGGTTGGCACTTCTCGACAGATCGAGGGACGAAGTGGCTGAGGGCCGCTATTCGTCCGGTAAGGCACTAAACTTTCTTAACGGCCTAGGGGGCACCATCTCTTGAAGAGCTTGGATTTTCTGAGGATTTTCCTTGATACAACTTTGGAAGACCATGAAGCCTAAGAACTTCTCGAAGCTTACTCCAAAAACACACTTGGTCGAGTTCAGCCTCATTTGATATCTCCTAAGGGTGGCGATGCTTTCCGCTAAACCAGATATATGCTACGCAGCTTCTCTGCTTTTCACCAATATATTGTCATCGATGTACACTTCCATATTGTGACCTATCTGGTCCTTGAACACTTTGTTAACCAGCCTCTAATAGGTTGCCCCAGCGTTCTTTATTCCGAACCGCATGATCCGACAGCAATAAGTATCCCTATCAGTAATGAAGGTGGTTTTTTCTTCATTTTCGGAGGCCATGTGTATCTGGTTGTAGCCTGAGTAGGCATCCATGAACGTCAGCATAGGATGGCCAGATGTGGAGTCCACCAGCTGATCGATCCTCGATAAGGAAAAGCTATCCTTTGGACAAGCCTTGTGGAGGTCTGTAAAGTCAATACAGATTCATCATTTGCTGTTCGCCTTCTTTACCATGACTACATTTGCTAACTGGCTCAGGTAATGTACCTGTCGGATGAAGTTGGCTTTGAGGAGTTTGTTAACCTCTTCCTCGATTGCTTTTTGATACTTGGAGGCAAAACTCTCTTCTTTTGCTTTACTGGCCTGAATTTCTCGTCCATATTGAGACGGTAGACGAGGACATTTAGACTGATCCCTAATATATCTGAGGTAGATCAGGCAAAGACATCAGCGTGTTTGCGCAGAAAGTCCATCAGGTCCTACCGAGGCTTTCCTTCTAACTGTGACCCGATCTGGATAGTTCGATCAGGTCGATCCTACTCAAGTGGGACTTCTTTAAGTTCTTCAACATGCTATCCTCTTTGCCCAAAAAGATCTTTTTGAGCATCAAGCTCATCGATCTTAGGCCTTCGAGACTGAAGGTTGGCAACAAAGCAGTATCGGGCAGTGGCTTGACTTCGTTGGACTACTCCTATGCCTTACTCCATGGAAAACTTTATGGAGAAGTGCGGAATGGAGATCACTACTCTGAGCGATATTTGCTTGGGTCTTTCAAGAATGGCATTGTATGATGACCGAAGCTTAGTCATAAGAAAGTTCATGTGGACAGTCACCGTGCAGGGCCATTCGCCGGTTCGAACCATCAGAGTGGTTACCCCTTTTGGTATAATAACATCGCCGGTGAACCCCATCAAGGTGGAGTCCACCGTCCGAATGTCTTCTGTTCTCAAACCCATTTTCACAAAGGCATCAAAGTAGAGAATATTAACAGAGCTTCCACTATTAATAAGAACTCGGTGTACATTATAATTTTGCATGTTTAAAGATACAGCAAGTGCATCATCATGGGGGTATTGTATCTTCTGAAGGTCCTTTTTGAGAATATAAGTTCCTCACATTTAACCTTCTTAGACAAAGGAAGCTCCTCGTCTGACCGACCATCAGACGAGCAGACCATGGCGATCATATGAATGTTGCCGATCGCCGGTGGGTTCGGCAAGGGCTACTGTCAAAGCTCGGGTGGATACTTTGCTCTAGCGTCTGCCTCCAAAGATCCTCAGTAATGTTTGAGCCTTTCTCAGCATATCAATTGCTCAATCTCCTGCCTGAGTTGCCATCACTCATTGATTTCATGCCCATGGTCACGATGATACCAACAATACTTGGTCATATCTCTTTGGGTTGGATTTCTCCAAAGAGGCTTCGATTGAGAGAGCTGGTGCTCTATCTCTATCAAAATTTGAGCTCGAGGCGCGATGAAAGGAGTAAACCAGTTGAACCTTCGCACTGGACTTTGAGAGCATTGCCTAGGTGGCGGTTCTCTTCATTGATGCGGGCTTGAGGATGAGTTGGTCGGCTTTTGTCTGAGCTTTTTTTTCCCTTCTTCTTTGATTACTCTACTTGCACCGACCTTCGGGATTCTTCCATCCTAGCGTATTTATCTGCTAGGGTCATTATGTTGGAGAGACTCTGTGGGTAGTTCACCTCCAGTGCTAGGTAAAAGTCTTCCTCCTTTAATATTCTGCTCGTTAAGGCAGATATGACCACCTCATGATTAAGATAGTCAACCTCCCATATGGCCGTGTTGAAATGGCCCAAGAAGTTCTTTAGGGACTCTCCATCCCATTATTTTAGTTCAGAGAGGGAATCCGACCTTCGTCGATAATGTCGACTGCTGATAAATTGGCTGATGAAGGACCGGCCAAGCTCGTCAAATGGGTCGATCGAGTTCGGCTTTAATGTATCGAACCATACTCTGGTGGATCCTCTAAGAATTGAGGGAAAGGTCCGACATAAGATTGCATCTGAGGCTCCATGGAACAACATAATTGATCAGAAGCTACTCAGATGGTCGTCATCCAAATCCATCGTTTCATTGTATTGGTCAATAGTAGGGAGTTTGATGTGTGGCGGGATAGCCTCGCTCATAATTCTCATAATAAAGGGTGGATCATGCTTCGTCCGAGATTCTGGCAGGGAGGTGTGCTTCATAGCATCTAACTCCAGGCATATTTTCTGAATCTTTCACTCAAACACCTCATTTCGATTGGATGGAGAGACTGGGCAAGGAGATCAATGTCTCGGTATTGAATCACGACGAAAGGAGTTGGAGACAAGGAGCACGCCCAGCAAGGTCGGGGGAAGCCCCTATCTCTGGCTTTTGGCAGAATAGGCTTTGCTTCCTTCTCGTGGTCGGGTTGCTGTGGAAGACTCGTAGCCTCGAACTGGTTAGGCGAAGGAGCTGCCAGTTGAACCGATGCAGCCATTTCGCCAGGATGTTGCTGATTGGGCACAGTCAGAAGAGGGATTCCATGGAGTCCCTGCACCAACTATACTAATGCCTAAACTTGTTGGACCAATGTACCAAATTGGTCCTGCATGATGGGGGCCACGAGTAGCGGCAGAGCATCAAGCTAGGGAGGTGGTGAGGATGCTGCATTCTGTGAAGGGTCAAGCCTCTAAGAAGTAGCCTGATCGGGGGCATCTTGATGGGAATTATGTATACAAGATATGAATTAAATTCATATAAACATTGCGGAAGATATAATATAAAATTCCCAGATGCCCAGGATCCTTAGAAACAAATTCATTATTTTTGAAATAAAATCTAATTTTATTCATACCTGAGTCCTTTATCGATGTAGATGAGGATGAAGCCGGTTAATCCCTACCACTAGCCGTCCATGTTCCGGTCTCTAATGGTGATCCACGCAGAGAAGAAGGGATGAAGACCTCCAAGGTATGAAGATGATACCATGGGAGAGAGAGAGGGGTGCTAGCGCCTCTTGAATCCCCTTACAGAAGATATCTTTGAAGAAAAGTCTAATCTTTTCTTCTCATGCTCTCCTTTCTTGGTAGTAAGGAACTATATTTATAGGTTGAAAATGAGACGTTCCAAAGAGGAAGAGACCTCTCTTCATGGTAAGAAACTCCCATCATTATGGTAAGAAACTCCCATCTTCATGATAAGAAACTCCTCCCATCTTCATAGTAAGAAACTCCCATCTTCATGGTAAGATTAATCCAAGTGTCACAATCTCAGCCTTTGAAATTAGGAGTTGGTTATCCCATAACTACATGCCCTAATTTGTACGTGTTCATCATCGAACCATAGAGATTCATCATGCCTCATCCCATGGGCATGATTCCATCCTCACATGGCTAAGATTGGCCATCCATACCCAAATAATCAGAGCCATCCATCACATGGATCAAGTTACATATCGGTATCCAATTATTTGTTCATCATATGTACAAATAATTTCTCTTAACATTCCTTCTATTATAATGGATCATATTCATTATAATTATATCTTCTTTAAATTGGATCTCACCCAATTATTTAATTGATCATCTTATCTGAATTAAATCTAATTTAATTCTCATTTTAATTCATCCAATATTCTCCTTAATGCGTGTGACCCATTAGGCCCTTTAACATGTTGGTAATAATCATGTCCTAATCATATACCCTAGGAATGATTGGACAACTTTTTGTCTAATTCAACAACATGATTATAGATTATAAGAGGCCTCTAGTAAAGCATCATGACCACCCAACTGCTAAAGGTTTTGTTGACGTGACCATTAACACCTTTCCATGAACGGTTACCGTATGATCAAATCCTTTCGTCACATATCCCAGATCAATAAGTGGTATAGAATGTGTCAACCCTATAATTGATCTTTGTTTACTTGATCTCAGAAAAAATTGACTCATATGAATTAGAACTTCGAAACCATTTCGAATTCCAACTCAACCTTGCAAGGATTTATCAATCAATTTAATCCATTAAGTGGCCGTGGGATATAACCCTTTCTATCAAGGAAGACGAATCCTGTCTTGATTAAACACCATCTTCATGTGCATCATGTCATACCCAACCGACACTATATTTGCCACCAGTAGCTAGAGCGACGTTTGGATGCCGTCAAAGCATGACATTCCACACATGAGATGCAATGAAGATCTCAAGTTAAAGGATCACTCACACCACCGTCATTAGAGATCAACCATCGACACTATATAGAATATCCATATGGGGTCTCTGTACGGATCATCCATTGCACCGTTACAATAACGAGCATCTACACACCTATCTAAGTATCTTTATACTTCAGCTTGTGAAATCAGCTGCTCACCCCAAGGGTGAGGATATGCAATGTGTGCTAGTCTCACGGTATTTGATGGTGTCCAGTCTCATCTACACATCGACTAGGGAAGTTTAAAGAATCAAACCATAACGCGCAATTTGAATCTTACAATTTGTAATCTCTATTACAAATTCCATATGCACGGTTCACATTCTTTTGGACTTTATCTTACAGACAAATATATCAAATAAAAGACATCTGGATAGATAAAGAAACCATTTTATTTGATTTGTATTCATAGAATGTACACATCATTCAATCCAATTGGATCTAGGGTATACACTAGCAATCTCTCACTTGCACTAGAGCCATTCACCGATGTATTTAATACCGAGTGACTTAACATGATTATCATGCTTCTGCTACGGCAGGGCTTTAGTGAGCGGATCAACTACGTTATCCTCTGTGGGGACTTGTTCTATTTTTACATTATTTCTTTCAATAATCTCTCTAATTACATGATATCTCCTGAGTACATGTTTGGACCTCTAATGAGACCTTGGCTCCTTAGCTTGCGCAATAGCTCCATTGTTGTCACAATAAAGTGTACTGGATCAACAATGCTTGAACCACACCAAGTTCAGTGATGAACTTTTTGATCCAAACCACTTCTTTGGCTGCATCTAATGCTGCGATGTACTCAGCTTCGGTCATAGAGTCGGCAGTCGTCTCTGCTTGGAACTTTTTCAGCTGACTGCACCGCCATTGAGTGTAAAGACATAGCCTGATTGAGATTTATAATCATCTTTATCACACTGAAAACTAGAATCCGTATAACCCTGAACTATGAGTTCGGGTCCTCCATAAACCAAGAACATATCCTTAGTCCTTCGTAAGTATTAAAGGATATTCTTGACTGCCATCCAATGTTTCTCTCCAGATTTGCCTGGTATCTACTAGTGATACTCAATACATAAGAAACATCAGGTCTCATACATAGCATCACATACATAATGGATCCGATTGCTGAGGCATATGGAATCCTATTCATGTGCTCTCTCTCATTTGGGTCTTAGGACTCATGTCCTTGGAGAGATATATTCCATGTGATACTGGCAGGAATCCCTTCTTGGATTCCTCCATGCTAAACCGTTTTAGCACTTTATCTATGTACGTTGATTGGGACAATCCAAGTAACCTTCTAAATATATCTCTATAGATCTTAATATCCAGTATGTAGGCTGCTTCTCCCAAATATTTCATGGAGAATTTGCTGGACAACCATTCCTTCACTTCTTGCAGCAAGGATACATTGTTTCCTATCAATATGTCATCTACATATAATATCAGGAAAACAATAACACTCCCACTAACCTTCTTGTACACACATGGATCATCCTCATTTTTGATAAAATCAAACTTTTTGATTGTTTCATCAAAACGGATGTTCCAACTTCTAGAGGCTTGCTTAAGTCCATAAATGGACCTTTGCAGCTTGCATACCTTTTCTAATCGATGGACTCAAAACCCTCAGGTTGTGTCATATACACATCCTCCACTAAATCACCATTTAGGAAGGGGTCTTGACATCCATTTGTCATATCTCATAATCGTAATAGGCTGCAATCGCAAGCAAAATCCTTATGGACTTAAGCATGGCTACGGAAGAAAAGGTTTCATCAAAGTCAACACTGTGCCTTTGTTTGTAACCTTTTGCAACTAGCCTCGCCTTATAGGTAATCACATTACCATCCATGTCTGTCTTCTTCTTGAAGACCTATTTGCACCCTATGGGTTTTATCCCTTCAGGTTGATCAACCAAAGTCCATACTTGGTTGTCGTACATGGAGTCCATTTTAGACTTCATGGCTTCAAGCCATCTCTTGGAGTCAATGTCACAAATTACTTCATCGTAGTTAGTAGGCTCATCATCTTCTATAAGAAATCCATATCTCTCAGGAATATAATGTGTTCTACTAGACCTACGTAGCTGATGTGTACTTGGAGCTTCGGTGGCTCCATCATTTCTGACAGAGGTTTACGTAAATATTGCCTGAATGTGAGTTGAGTCTCCTGCTCAACTCCCACTACATTTGACATTTGCTCCATGTCATCTAATCGGTCTGTGTCAATTTGTGGTTCTTGAGTTTCACTAATCTCAATATTTCTTCCACTACCATTTCTTAGAAAAATCTCATTCTCTAGAAATATGGCATGCCTTGAGACAAACACCTTTTGTTCGAGTGGGTGGTAGAAGTAGTATCCTTTTGTTTCTTTAGGATACTCCAGAAAATTATACTTGTCAGATCTAGCTCCCAGCTTGTCTGACTCATTACGCTTTACATAAGCGAAGCAACCCCAAATCCTTAGATGACTAAGGGTTGGTTTCTTTCCATACTATATCTCATAGGGAGTGGAACTGACCGACTTTGACAGAACTCGGTTTAGAGTGTATTCGGCTGTGTGTAGGGCATAACTCCAAAACATTTTTGGAAGATTTGCAAGGCTCATCATTGATCGCACCATATTTAATAATGTGCGATTTCTCCTTTCTGATACACCATTATGCTGTGGTGTACTAGGAGGAGTCCACTGAGAGAGAATCCCATTCTCCTTCAAATATTCTAAGAACTCATGGCTTAAGTATTCCCCACCTCGATCTGATCGAAGTATCTTAATACTTTTGCCACTTTTTTTTTATCTCGGATCTGAATTCTTTGAACTTTTCAAAGGCTTCAGATTTGTGCTTCATCAGATATATATAACCATACCTGTTATGGTCATCTATAAATGTGATGAAGTAAGAAAAACCTCCTATTGCCTGAATATTGATAGGACCATATACATTCGAATGTACTAGTCCTAAACATTCAGTTGCTCGCTCACCCTTTTTAGCAAAGGATGACTTAGTCATTTTGCCACGTAAGCACGACTCACATTCCTCAAACGATTCCCAATCGAATGAGCCCAAGTAGCCATCCTTATGTAACTTGGATAAACATGTTTCATTTACATGGCCTAAACGACAGTGCCATAGGAATGAGTTCTTAAAATTATTTGATTTTAATTTCTTAGTTTCTACATTGAGAATAGGGCATTGTAAATTCAAAACATAAATCCCATTGAACATTTCAGCAGAACCAAAGAACATTTCATTTTTAAAAATTAAAATTTATTTATTTTAATTTCAAATGTATATCCATCATTTACCAGACATGAAACAAAAATAATGTTCTTTATTATGTTTGAAACATAGTAACAATTATTAAGCTCCATTACAAGCCCAGTGGGCAAAGACAAAGAACAAGATCCTATAGCTAAAGCAGCAACCTTTGCTCCATTTCTCATGTGCAGGATTACTTCATCTTTTTCCAGCTTTCTACTGCTTCTTATCATCTGCATATTAATACAAATATGAGATCCACAACTGGTATCCAATACCCAAGTGGAATAAGAAGTAACAAAAGAAAATATCTCAATCATAAATATACCTGAAGTAGAAGCATCGGTATGTTTCTTTTCTTTCAGGCTAGCCAGATAAGCTTTGCAGTTTCGCTTCCAATACCCTTCCTTCCCACAGAAGTGATATTTCCCCTTGGCTACTTTATTTTTCTTGATGCCCTTATTTGGTTTAGTCGCCTTGGCCTTTTGGACCTTATTCTTCTTTGACTGCTTCTTACGAGCGCCAAAAGACTCCATGACCATAACCTGCCCCTTTTCTTTCTTAATGTTGGGCTCGGCATTCGTCAGCATATTCGCGAGCTCAGGTAGAGATGTCTCTAGCTTGTTCATGTTGAAATTAAGAACAAACTGCGAATAGCTAGGAGGTTATGACTATAGAACCAAGTCAATACTTAGTTCATGATCCATCACAAAACCCAATCGTGCCAACTTCTCAATCAGATCGATCATTTTTAGTACGTGGGCACCCACTGATGAATCCTTAGTCATTTTGCACTGAAACAGTTCTTTAGAAGTTTGAAACCTCTCATATCGAGACTGTGCACCAAACAACTCTTGCAGTGCATCAAAATCTTCTGAGCATTCATATGCATTCATATGCTCATGCTATTTCTGAAGATCAGGTGACATCGAGGCCAACATCAAACATGTGGCCATGCCTTCAGCATCTTTATATTGGTTGTATGCCACATGAACCTCAGTGGGAGCATCCGCTGGTGGGACCTCCGGTGCAACCTCATCTAGGACAAAAAATTTTTCTCAAATTGAAGAACGATCCTTACATTCTTAGCCAATCAGGGAAGTTGAGTCCAGTCAATTTGTTGGATTCTAAAATATTCCTAAGGTTGATGTTTACACTCATGGTTTCTCTGATAACCTACATAAAATTAGAACGAGTCAATTACTATGAATACTAATCACCAACTTAATATGGTAATTCTAGATTTTTAATTAAGTTGGTTTCTTCCACTATTTTATCAAGGTTAATAGCCCTCTCTATTAATCTCGAGAAATTGGCAATCAATTTTCTTAGTGGGCTATGATCCCCATTTAAATTACATTGACTTTGGCTTTGGCACAACAAATCTTGGTAAGCCAAATTTGGTAGATTATCATCAATCACATCTAATGTGACTCCTAGATCATTTAGGGGACATTGCTTTGTCAATTACATCCATATGTGATCACCCTAAAGTTTGCCTCTCGATTAGACTGACCCTGACTTTAGCCTATTATGTCAGCTAATCTAGTTAAGTCAACCCATTGTTCCACAATCAACTCCTCATAAGTACACTCGACCTCGGCTTTGGCACGACAAATCTCATGACCTAATGATTTTGTATCATGTGAACAATGGAAGGCTTATGACTTAATATTTGTGGAGGGATTTAGCGCATATAGGTCCCATCTACATCTACAACATTTATACTATGCTAAGTTACATATCCTATATGTAGATTTTAGATTAATCTCAATTAACCTTAATTTTACAAGATCAAATCTGTGATTGAGACTCCTAATCAAATTAAGATCCTGATCACTATCTAATTTAGGAACCCTAATTATGTGACCAAATCAATTGCTACCATCCTGATCAACCTTAATTGATTTAATCAATTAAGAGCTTTCCTTAACAATGGTCAGATCAACTGATCAATGGGGTCCTATTTAGCATACCCTTTGATCCCATTGAATGGGTTTTCTCAAGCAGCGAACGGAGCAATTAAAAACCATGATCAAACCTTTCTAGACACCAATGTAGTTAAGCCCAATTGATTAAATCAATTATAGGATCAAACAATGACATGGTTAAGTCTAAGTTTCCTAAATCTTTATCATCTATTAAATTTTATGATAACTATAGATAGTGATCTAGCTAGGGTGTTATGATAAGAGTTCTTAATTCAAATTTTAAATTTTCTTATCATTTAATTACATGTTATGACATGTCGGTTTCACATCCCATGTAAATTCTAATGTCTCTAACAAACCCTAAAGTTTTCAATGTTCATTATCATAAGAATATCATATCTTAATCATATCAATCATCATGCTAAAATTAAATCATAAACATGATTTCTAGGATTTCAGCATATAGTATCTATCATGCATAAATAATAATTACTATTTTAACATGACACATATATGATTAATTATTGTTTATTATCATATAATAAACCTTTTCCTTTATATATCAGAGTACTCTATTTGAACATGATAATGAATATGCATAAATCTAAATAATATTATTTATCATCAAATAATAAATATTTTATTATATTTTAGATTTATTATCAACATATGAAAACTCTTCATGATTTTAAGCATAATAAATAATCATATTATCAATCATATTGACTCAAGTATCCTATCAGATTAATGAATCTGTAGCCTAAGGGGGCTCTGATACCACTGATGGGAATTATGTATACAAGATATGAATTAAATTTATATAAACATTGCGGAAGATATAATATAAAATTCCTAGATGCCCTCTTAGGAACAAATTCATTATATTTGAAATAAAATCTAATTTTATTCATACCTGAGTCCTTTATCGATGTAGATGAGGATGAAGCCGGTTAATCCCTACCACTAGTCGTCCACGTGTCTGGCCTCTATTGGTGATCCACGCAGAGAAGAAGTAATGAAGACCTCCAAGGTATGAAGATGATACCACGGGAGAGAGAGAGGGGTGCTAGCGCCTCTTGAATCCCCTTACCGAAGATATCTTTGAAGAAAAGTCTAATCTTTTCTTCTCATGCTCTTCTTTCTTGGTAGGAAGGAACTATATTTATAGGTTGAAAATGAGACGTTCCAAAGAGAAAGAGACATCTCTTCATGGTAAGAAACTCCCATCATTATGGTAAGAAACTCCTCTCATCTTCATGGTAAGATTAATCCAAGTGTCACAATCTCAGCCTTTGAAATTAAGAATTGATTATCCCATAACTACATGCCCTAATTTGTACGTGTTCATCATCGAACCATAGAGATTCATCATGCCTCATCCTATGGGCATGATTTCATCTTCACATGGCTGAGATTGGCCATCCATACTCGAATAATCAGAGCCATTCATCACATGGATCAAGTTACATATCGGTATCCAATTATTTTTCATCATATGTACAAATAATTTTTCCTTAATATTCCTTCTATTATAATGGATCATATCCATTATAATTATATCTTCTTTAAATTGGGTCTCACCCAATTATTTAATTGATCATCGTATCTGAATTAAATCTAATTTAATTCTCATTTTAATTCATCCAATATTCTCCTTAATGCGTGTGACCCATTAGGCCTTTTAACATGTTGGCAATAATTATGTCCTAATCATATACCCTAGGAATGATTGGACAACTTTTTGTCTAATTCAACAACATGATTATAGATCATGAGAGGCCTCTAGCAAAGCATCATGACCACCCAACTGCTAAAGGTTTTGTTGATGTGACCATCAACACCTGTCTATGAACGATTACCGTATGATCAAATCCTTTCGTCACATATCCCAGATCAATCAGTGGTATGGAATGTGTCAACCCTGTAATTGATCTTTGTTTACTTGATCTCAAGAAAAATTGACTCATATGAATTAGAACTTCGAAACCATTTCAAATTCCAACTCAACCTTGCAAGGATTTATCAATCAATTTAATCCATCAAGTGGCCGTGGGATATAACCCTTTCTATCAAGAGAGACGAATCCTGTCTTGATCAAACACCATCTTCATGTGCTTCATATCATACCCAATCGATACCATATTTACCACCCATGGCTAGAGCGACGTTTGGATGCCGTCAAAGTATGACATTCCACATATGAGATACAATAAAGATGTCAAGTCAAAGGATCATTCACACCACCGTCATTAGAGATCAACCATTGACACTATATAGAATATCCATATGGGATCTCTTTACGGGTCATCCAATGCATCGTTACAATAACGAGTATCCACACACCTATCCAAATATCTTCATACTTCAGCTTGTGAAATCAGCTACTCACCCCAAGGGTGAGGATATGCAATGTGTACTAGTCTCACGGTGTTCGATGGTGTCCAGTCCCATCTACACATCGACTAGGGAAGTTTAAAGAATCGAATTGTAACGTGCAATTTGAATCTCATAATTTGTAATCTCTATTACAAATTTTATATGCACGGTTCACATTCTTTTGGACTTTATCTTACAGATAAATATATCAAATAAAAGACATTTGGATAGATAAAGAAACCATTTTATTTGATTTGTATTCATAGAATGTACACAACATTCAATCCAATTGGATCTAGGGCATATACTAACATATCTATGGCTGCCCTTTGCGATTTACCATTTTGGAATGGTGTTCTCCTCTTTTGAAACCTTTTCTCCTAAGATTTTAAGTTGTGGGGCTTGAGGCCCTTCCTCTAGTACCAATATGTTGCTGTAGATTTTCATTCTCTGACTTGAGGATGAGGTGGCAGTGCACGTCAGGCTCTGGGTGGTGTTCTACCATCCTTGAGGACTTGCAAAATAGCATCCTATTGCAGGGAAGGAGGTGGACGATCCCCGCGAAAGATCCTTCGATGTCCAAGTCAGTGGACAATTCATAGCTTCAGATGTGAAAAGAAGGTTTTCTAAAGAGGAGAGTAAAGGTGGGTCGAGTTCTCACAGAGCAAGGTCTCTCCCACTAGGGCTCTTGGGGCTCGATATTTATAGGGAGAGGATTTGGTAAGCTGTTACCTGATTTTCATAGATCCATGGCAAAAGTTAGGAGGTGATAAGGCCGAATCGGTGTATACCTTATCAGGGGGATTCATGATTTCAGGAATCATATGGGAGAGCCATATTAGGCTCCTGTTTCTACTTGTGGAGAATCATTTTGGGAAGGAGTTCCGAGATCTCCATGATTCAGTGATTTGACAGCCGAGATATTCGGTGCGGGTCGAGGATTGGCCAAAGAGGAGGATCGATCGATGAGGAGGGTTGGCCGAGTATCTTACGACTCCTGGGGTTTGGTTGCTTTGGCTCGAGAAGGGATGAGGTTTGCTGGGAGGAGCTGGAAGATGGTTTGCCGAGTTTTGAGATAGATCGGCCCCACTGAGGTATGGAGAATGTATTCGGCCATGCCGAGGTTCAGAGAATTAGCTCGGCCCTGCCGAGGTTTGGACTTTGCAATCGACAATGATTCGGTAATGGTGCAGCCATCCTTTACTGTGGTGAAGAACGGACTTCTTTTGAGTATTGCAGTTGGTAGGTCATAGCCCAAAGATAGGGTTCATTGTCCGTCATGTCAGCCAATTTGTATGGAAACCATTTTATCCCGCATCAATGTCAACGGAGCTTTTATTGTAGAGTTTTACTACATGTCTCACTAGATTTGTTTGTTAGACCCCAAGTCATGCTTCAGAACCAAGGGCTGAGAAGGGAGTGAATGGAAACCGCACAAGGTCCAAACTTTGCACCATGTCATGGTTATGCATTATCATGCCATCATACGGATGAGAGAAATGGTCGTGATTCCAAAATGCAGAAAACGATGAAAGATTAAAGCTGAAACAATATAAAGAATTAGTACTAATTTATGCATGCAAAAAGAAAGTTTTTACACTGTTTCACTGTATGTGGTCGACGTTCATACAATATGTTTAAAATTAAATGAATATAAACTTGCGTGCGTATTAATTCTATTTTACCGAGCAAATATGAATCTGATGACGCCAAGTCACCTTCCTCAAACGTCGGGGAAGACGGACGTTCTTCTCCTCGAAGTCCTGCAAGAAAAGTCTCCGGAGATCGGTGGCGCCGGTGGGGACCCTCCGACGATCAAGTTAGTCACTTAGGCTCAGACAGAGAACCGCTCCAACGAAGAAGAGCTGAGGCGGTTAGGGTTTTTGCTGGGAGGAAGAAAGCTCCGAAAAACCAGAGTTCAGATCCCACTTACCATGCGAGCACGTACCTTTATACCTGTCCGAATACCCTAGCTTACAGCTCTGGGAGATCACCATCGTACCATCGCTGCGTGTGGCATCATACGTGTCTGATAGCTGTGAAGGCGTTCAGTGCACGCCGCCGGTTGATAGGACCGGGCACCATTGCCAGTGGTAGCGAAACGTACGCCGTAGCGAGGCATGGTGATGCACAGGGACATGCAACGCGCCAAACTCCGTTATGAGGTATGGCCCTCCGTAACGGGGCGCAATCACGGGAGTACCGAATCGTACGCTGTGGCGAGGCATGGCCATGCACAGGGGCATGCAACGCGCCAAACACTGTTATGAGGCATGGCCCTCCGTAACGGGGTGCAATCACGGGAGTACCGAATCGTACGCCGTAGCGAGGCATGGCCATGCGCTAAAAATCATATGTGAGCACCGTGCAACCTGGTAGTTGTCGTTTTCCTTGGCAGTTGAGTTGCATGCTGATCGCTGATGACTCCCCACCCTGGAGTCGGAGGGGGTCCCAGGGGTGAGAGAACGCTGGCGCACCCCGAGGTCGGTGAGGGTCATGGGGATAAGGAAATGCCAGCACACCCCGACCCCGAGAGGGTCTCGGGGTCAAGGACTGATGGCCACACCCAGCGACCCCGAGGGGGTCCCGGGGGTGGGGGAATGCTGATGCGCCCCGACCCCGAGAGGGTCCCGGGGTCAAGGACCGATGGCCCCACCCAGCGACCCCGAGGGGGTCCCGGGGGTGGGGGAATGCTGATGCGCCCCGACCCCGAGAGGGTCCCGGGGTCAAGGACCGATGGCCCCACCCAGCGACCCCGAGGGGGTCCCGGGGGTGGGGGAATGCTGATGCGCCCCGACCCCGAGAGGGTCCCGGGGTCAAGGACCGATGGCCCCACACAGCGACCTCGAGGGGGTCCCGGGGGTGGGGGAATGCTGATGCGCCCCGACCCCGAGAGGGTCCCGGGGTCAAGGACCGATGGCCCCACCCAGTGACCCCGAGGGGGTCCCGGGGGTGGGGGAATGCTGATGAGCCCCGACCCCGAGAAGGTCCCGGGGTCAGGGATCGATGGCTCCACCCAGCGACCCCGAGGGGTCCCGGGGAATGCTGATGAGCCCCGACCCCGAGAGGGTCCCTGGGTCAATAGCCGCCGTTACCGTCTATTTTGGCGACGTGGGATCAGTCATATCAGATGCCCCTCACCCCTGGGGCGAAGTGGGTCCCACCGCTGAGGCTCAAGGGGCGTTCTCCACGTGGCTGATCCCCGTCCTTGTGTTTTATGCGGACAGTGAGGGGAATGTAAGGAGGCGGCCTTCCGTACACTGCCTGCCGCGATCGCCCTCGAAAGTGAGGACAGGCCCTTCGGGGCTCACACGAAAAGCCGCACCATCATTTTCTTTCATTACGGCGACGTCAGCGGGGTCCCACCATTGGCTGGGGTCATGCCGCACCATGCACCGGGGCGTTCCTCGAGGCGATCCAGCGTATGGCAAGGAGCCACTTGGCCGACGAGACATGGCGGGACGTTTTGAAAGCCCGATAAAGCTAGGTAAAGGGGGGGGGGGAACTGACGCCATACCGCCTTGCCAGTGTCTTCTTCCTCTCTTGCTCCCCAATTTCCTCTGCAACCTGCGAGCCCACGCCTGGTCTTTCTTCTCCCAGGTCAGCTTTCCCCACCTTAGGCTTACCTCCTCACTTATGAGTTCCCCCTCCTGAACCTCGGAGGGCAGTTCTGAGAACTGTCCTCCCTCTGTAAGCCGTCGTATCTCTCCCTCTCCCCCAATTGAGTGGTCCTCTGATTCAGAGGACCGCATCCCTCTGGCCCGGCGATGGGTCACCGGTGGAGCCCCATCGAGGGGCCGCCGGCTGGGGGCCGGTGCCTCCTCGAGGGTGGAGGAGTCCCCAGAGGGGACAGCCTCCACAATGACACGGTTGGACCTGGAAAGGATCCGGGCCCGCTATGGGATCCCCAGGAAGATCAAGTTATTCCCGCCAACCCCCGACGACAGGGTCATCTCCTCCCGACCCGGTCGGGTGGCTCTTTACGAGATCTACTTACAGGCGGGTCTCCGGCCTCCCTTTCCCCCCTTCTTCGTCAATCTCCTCAACTTCTACTCTTTGACCCCATCCCAGCTAGTTCCAAACTCTTACCGTGTCGTTAGTGCCTTCGTCATTCTCTGTCATCACCTAAACGTCACCCCCCGAATCAGTCTGTTCCGATCTTTTTATTCCCTCCGAGCCCAAAAGGGTTGGTGGCTGTTCCAGCCCCGACCCAATAGGGTCCTAAAGCTCCTTCTCCCTTCGTCAATTAAGGGATGGAAATCCCGCTTCTTCTTTGCCAATATTGATCAAGTCTGGCCCCAGTGGGGAGACCCCGACCTCCGGGGGAATGCCGTTTGGATCCAGCCTGGGGACCGGGAGGCATTGGGATTATTGCTAGCCACCGAGATTCCCTGATACACTCTGCTGCTATCGGAGGACAACCTGGAGTCGGCGGGCCTCATCTCCCACCGGGGTAAGCCCCTTCCACCCTTAGCTGAAAACTCCGCTCCTTTGACCCTTTCCTTCTCTCTTCTTTTTTTTTTTTTTTTATTTTTGAATTATGTTCTGAAAACCCAACTTATATCATGCAGCGATGAAGATACCGACGGCAAAGCTGTTGAGAGCCGCCTCCAAGAAAAGGGCCCGGGAAGGGCCATCCGGAGGTCAGCAGGCCCCAGCATCGAAGTGCCCGACGGCCCGTGCTTCCCCTCCGGCGCAAGTCTCCCCACCCCCAGCTCCGCAAAATGTACCGGTTGTCCCGGAGGTTGACCTCACAGTCGACACTCCTCCAGAGGTGGGAACGACTGCGGGAGCCGCCGCTGGAGAGCCAGTCGTGAGGGAGTCCATACCGGCTGAAGAACTCCCGGCTCCTGGGGGATCGACCCCACCAGACGCTACCAGGGACTGGGGTGAGGGACCGTCTGGCCCCGCAAGTCCACCCTCCGAGGGGTCACCCAGAGGTGGCTCGCGCGAGGAACCGGGGACAGCCGAGGTGGCGGAGGGAGTCGAGGGTGAGCCTAGGTCGCCCTGAAACTCTCTGGATGACGGCCACTGGGCTGAGCGAGCCTTGGACCCAATCTTTGACCCTAGGATCATTGAGGACCTCAGCCACCAGAGAGCGGGCGTGTTCTTTCGGGACTCCTACGCCGCCGTTGTCAGGGTAAGCGATCTTCTTGCCCCTTACCTTTTATCTCATACATATACACATTTTACCTCGCTGACCTGGGGCTCATACGTGCAGATCGCGCACTCCTTAAAGGCCGCCAGGGAGGTGATTCGCGGAGGGCAAAATCTTCTGCGGGAGATGCAGAAAGAGGCTGAGGAGGCCCAGCGCCGTGCGGAGGCGGCCAAGAAGGCGATGGAGTTGGTCAAAGACACCTGTGCGAGCGAGGTGAAGGCCGCCCAGAGCCGGGTGGAAATTGAAGCCGACCGTGCGCGCGCAGCGCTCTCCCAAATGACGGAGGCTGTGAGCGCTGTCATGGCCAGAGATATGCACATCTCCGAATTAACCTCAGCTCTCCAAGAGGCTGAAAATCGGACGGGCGCGGCGACGGAAGAGGCAAAAGCGGCGAGGGAAGAGGCCAGAGTGGCGAGGGAGGAAACCTGCCGATGCGAGGAGGAGGCAAGCCGCGCTCGGGAGGCTGAGAGGATCGCGGCGGAAGCCCTTGCCGCAGAGAAAACCCGAGCTGCTGGGCTCATAGAGGAATACAAGGCGTCCGGGCGCTTCGCAGACTACTTGGCCGAGGCTTCGGCAGCGGTATTTCTTGACGGGTTCCAGCACGGCAAAGAGAAGGTGGCTAGAGACCTGAACTTCCCCCGGGCCCTGGAGGTTGAATTGGAGCGGTTATCTGACTTGGCCCCTTCTGATGACAAGCCCGCGCCGGCAGAGCCGTGAGCTCGCACTTGTAATTTTTGCCTCCTTTTTTCTTTTTCTCTTTTTTTTTTTTTTGTAAGCCCGACAACGTCGGCATTTTGTAGTCTCTCTCAATCAATGAAAATAATCTTCAAAATGCTTTCTGAACTATTACTGACTTCATCGATTGATATGTAGCCTTATCGCCCCATTAGCTCTAATAGTATCGGGGGCAACTCCCCACCCGAACCAGCCCGTCCTAGCTGTTTAAACCCAAAAGTTTAGAGCCAGGGAGGGTTGAATTCTCGGAGCGGGAACGCCGTCGGCTAGAGGTTAGGTAGGTAGGCTCTTTGGGGCTACCGGCGCAATGCCCTGACTAGCGGGACTGTGCTGTCGGGTGTCGGGTCTTGGTTGTGAAGAACCGGTGGTGCACCGCTCCGCCAGCGGCTCACTGGGCTTTATGCCTGGCTAGTGCAGGGCTTTGAGTGCCGACGGGGTGCCGGGCTTTTGTTGTTGAGAGCCAGTGGTACACTGCACTGCCGGTGGTACACTGGGCTTTATGCCTAGCTAGTGCAGGGCTTTGAGTGCCGACGGGTGCCAAGCTTTTGTTGTTGAGAGCCAGTGGTACACTGCTCTGTCGGTGGTACACTGGGCTTTATGCCTGGCTAGTGCAGGGCTTTGAGTGCCGACGGGGTGCCGGGCTTTTGTTGTTGAGAGCCAGTGGTACACTGCTCTGCCGGTGGTACACTGGGCTTTATGCCTGGCTAGTGCAGGGCTTTGAGTGCCGACGGGGTGCCGGGCTTTTGTTGTTGAGAGCCAGTGGTACACTGCTCTGCCAGTGGTACACTGGGCTTTATGCATGGCTAGTGCAGGGTTTGAGTGCCGACGGGGTGCCGGGCTTTTGTTGTTGAGAGCCAGTGGTACACTGCTCTGCCAGTGGTACACTGGGCTTTATGCCTGGCTAGTGCAGGGCTTTGAGTGCCGATGGGGTGCCGGGCTTTTGTTGTTGAGAGCCAATGGTACACTGCTCTGCCAGTGGTACACTGGGCTTTATGCCTGACTAGTGCAGGGCTTTGAGTGCCGACGGGTACCGGGCTTTTGTTGTTGAGAGCCAGTGGTACACTGCTCTACCAGTGGTACACTGGGCTTTATGCCTGGCTAGTGCAGGGCTTTGAGTGCCGACAGGGTGCCGGGCTTTTGTTGTTGAGAGCCAGTGGTACACTGCTCTGCCAGTGGTACACTGGGCTTTATGCCTGGCTAGTGCAGGGCTTTGAGTGCCGATAGGGTGCCGGGCTTTTGTTGTTGAGAGCCAGTGGTACACTGCTCTGCCAGTGGTACACTGGGCTTTATGCCTGGCTAGTGCAGGGCTTTGAGTGCCGACGGGGTGCCGGGCTTTTGTTGTTGAGAGCCAGTGGTACACTGCTCTGCCAGTGGTACACTAGGCTTTATGCCTAGCTAGTGCAGGGCTTTGAGTGCCGACGGGGTGCCGGGCTTTTGTTGTTGAGAGCCAGTGGTACACTGCTCTGCCAGTGGTACACTGGGCTTTATGCCTGGCTAGTGCAGGGCTTTGAGTGCCGACGAGGTGCCGGGCTTTTGTTGTTGAGAGCCAGTGGTACACTGCTCTGCCAGTGGTACACTGGGCTTTATGCCTGGCTAGTGCAGGGCTTTGAGTGCCGATGGGGTGCCGGGCTTTTGTTGTTGAGAGCCAGTGGTACACTGCTCTGCCAGTGGTACACTGGGCTTTATGCCTGGCTAGTGCAGGGCTTTGAGTGCCGACGAGGTGCCGGGCTTTTCTGTGAAGATTTAAGTAGCTAAAATTGAATCTTGTTAATATTGAACAAGGGGCGTAAACCCAAATGAATACAGGGATAATATTTAACATGAAAGGAGGGATACATTACTGATAATACCGACGGAGGTTATCCGTATTCCACGTCCTAGGGAGCGGTGTCCCATCAAGTTCTTCAATTTTATAAGCTCCGTGGCGGAGCGTCTCGGTGATCCGGTAAGGTCCCTCCCAGTTTGGAGCTAACTTGCCTCCCTCAGCTGGCTTCGAGACCTCAGCCCGTCGGAGGATCAGGTCTCCCGACAGGAATGTCCGGGGGTGCACGCGAGCGTTGTAGTATTTCGCGGCCCGTTGTCAGTAGACTGCCATTCGAAGCCGCGCCCGATCTCGTACCTCCTCCACTAGGTCGAGGTTGGCTCGCAGTTGGTCAGGGTTGCCTTCCTCGCTATAGACTTCCACCCGGGGGCTGGGCGCACCGATCTCCACAGGGATAACAGTTTTAGAGCCAAAGACTAAGCTGAACGGCATTTCACCAGTGGGGGCTCGCGGCGTTGTATGATAGGCCCATAGCACGTTGGGGAGCTCCTCCACCCATCGCCCCTTGCAGCCATCTAATCGGGATCTCAACCCCTAGAGAATGATCTGGTTTGTCACTTCAGCTGCCCCGTTGGTTTGAGGATGCCCGACGGAAGTGAACCTCTGATAGATACCCAGCTCGGAACAGAACTCCCGGAAAGGCGCATTGTCAAACTGCCGGTCATTATCAGTGACTAGTATGTGTGGCAGTCCGAACCAACATATGATTGACTTCCAGAAGAAAGATCTCACTTTGCTTTCGGTAATCTTGGCCAGAGCCTCGGCTTCAACCCACTTGGTGAAGTGATCCACCGCCACCAAGAGGAACTTCCGCTGCCCAGAGGCCGGGGGAAATGGCCCCAGGATATCCATGTCCCACTGAGCGAAGGGCCAAGGTGCTACCAAGGGGTCAGGTGAGACATTGGCTGTCGCTGGATATTGGCATGACGTTGGCAGCTATCACATTTCTTGACTAGCTCGGCCGCATCTTCCTTCATCGTCAACCAAAAATACCCTTGGCGCAGGGCCTTGTAGGCTAGGGCCCTGCCCCCCAGGTGACTCCTGCATATGCCTTCGTGGATCTCCCTGAGGATGTAATCCGATTCAGTTGGCCCCACACACCTGAGAACGGGGTATGAAAAGGATCTCTGATAAAGCTTCCCGTCCATCATCAAAAATCTCGGGGCCCTTCGCCTGAGCAGCTTGGCTTTAGCGGGGTTCTCCGGGAGAGTACCGTCAGTCAAGTACCGGATGTAGGTATCCATCCAGGAAGGCTCCTGCTCCACTGGCAATGCTTCATCCGCGGCCTTAGTTCTTGGGACTTGTAGGTGTTCCACATATGTCCTTCCAACGTCCCGTCGACCGAAGTGGCCAAGCGGGACAGCGCGTCAGCCCTGGCGTTCTCAGCTCTGGGGATATAGCTGACGCGGAAGTAAGAAAAACGAGACGCCTGGGACTGCACCTTGCTCAAGTAGCGGGACATGGTTGGGTCCCTAGCCTCATACTCCCCAGCGATTTGCCCAGAGATGAGTTGAGAGTCCGTGAAGGCCCTCAGGCACCCCGCGCCTAGCTCCTCAGCTAGTCTCATCCCCGCCAGCAAGGCTTCGTACTCCGCCTGATTATTAGTTGCTGGGAACTGAAATCTGAGAGCGTACTCCACTACGTCTCCTTCCGGGCTCGCGAGAATAAGTCCAGCTCCACTCCCTTGAGAGTTCGCCGCCCCGTCCACATGCAGGGTCCAGTCCCCCGCCTCCTCAGATGAGGGCGAGTCCACACGCTCCTCCGGTCGTGCCTCCTCCATGTCCTTCTCGGTCCAGGAGCACTCGACCAGGAAATCCGCCAATACCTGGGACTTCATGGCTGACCTTGGCCGGATGGACAGGTCGAACTCACTTAGCCTGATGGCCCACTTGGCCAAACGGCCGAGGTGTCGGGGCGAGACAAGATAGCTCGTAAGGGCTGGTCCGTAAGCACCACGATGGGATGGGCTTGAAAGTAAGGCCGAAGGCGCTGAGTAGAGACCACTAAGGCAAAGATAATCTTCTCGGTTTTCGAATACCTGGTCTCAGCATCATGGAGTACTTTGCTGGTATAATAGATCGGCCTCTGGGTACCGTCAGCATCCATGCGCACAAGTACAGAGCTAACAGCCTCGGGGGAAGCGGCCAGATATAAAAAGAGCTCTTCTCCATTTTCAGGCTTGGACAACAGCGGAGGAGTGGAGAGAAACTGCTTCAATTCTTCAAAGGAGCTCTGACACTCTTTCGTCCACTCGAAGCCGTTGATTTTTCGCAGCGCCTTGAAGAAGGGTAGGCACCTCTCCGCCGACCTTGACATGAAACGACTCAAGGCCACCACCCTCCCGTCAGGCGTTGCACCTCCTTCTTGCTGGCGGGAGGCCGCATCTCCAGGATAGCTCTAATCTTGTCAGGGTTGGCTTCGATCCCTCGCTGGGTCACCATGAAACCCAGGAACTTGCCTGCTGCTACTCCAAAGGCACATTTGTGGGGGTTAAGCTTCATCCGGTACCGGTGCAGATTGTTGAAAGTCTCCTCGAGATCAGCTACGTGGTCTTCCATGCTAGTACTCTTGGTCAGCATGTCATCCACATACACCTCCATGTTACGACCCAGCTGATCCTCAAAGACCTTGTTCATTAATCTTTGATAAGTGGCACCGGCATTTTTCAATCCAAAGGGCATCACCCGATAACAGTAGATCCCTTTCTCCGTGACAAATGAGGTCGCTTCTTCATCAGCTGGGCTCATCTTGATTTGGTTATAGCCCGAGAACGCATCCATGAAACTGAGCATCTCGTGCCCGGAGGTGGCATCTACCAGTTGGTCGATTTGGGGCAGCGGAAAGCTGTCTTTGGGACACGCCTTATTGAGGTCGGTGAAATCCATGCACATTCTCCAGCTTCCACTGGCCTTGTGAACCATCACGACGTTCGCCAACCAGTCAGGGTAGCGCACCTCGCGGATGTGACCAGCCGCCAGCAGCTTCCGCACCTCCTCGTCAACAGCCTTCTGCCGGTCCGGGGCAAAACTCCTTTTCTTCTGTCTGACGGGCCGGCACTCCAGTCGAATATTGAGCTGGTGTGCAATCACCTCCTCTAGGATTCCGGGCATGTCGGACGCTGACCACGCGAAGACGTCGGCATTGGCCCACAGAAAGGTAAGGAGCCGGTCACGAGCCTCCTCCGGAAGTAAGGCTCCAACTCGAATCGTCTACACAGGGTCTTCCCCGAGGGGGAAAGTGAGCAGTCGCTCGGCCGGTTCCCCCCTCCTCTCCAAGTCTCGCGGGTCAAAGGCCTCGGGTGCTGGTGCAGATGGCGGTGCAGATGCCGCCTCCTGGGGACTAGGGGCCAAGTGGTAGCAAAGTGCCGGTAGGCCCTGCTCCCCTCGCATCTCGCCGACCCCTCCGCTGGTTGGGAACCTCACAAGGAGCCGCTTGGTGGATATGATGGTGTCCAAGAGGTTGAGCCTGGGCCTCCCAAGAATCGCGTTATACGCCAGGGGCATACGGACCACCAAAAATTTTATAAGGACAGTGCTTTGGCGCGGAGCCATTCCAGCCATTACGGGGAGAGTAATTTCCCCCTCGACCCTCACAGAATCTCCTGTGAATCCCATCAAAGGCGTGGAGACCGGTTGAAGTAGGTCATGTGACAGGTTCATGCGAACAAAGGCATCGTAGTTCAAAACATCTACAGAGCTTCCACTATCGACTAGGATTCTTTTTACAGGGTGTTTAGCAATCGTCATGGATACGACGACGCTATCATCATCTTTGTTTACAACCCCCTCCAAGTCCCTTTCGAAAAAAGGAATTACAGTTTCCGCTCCCCCCTCTCCCCTTGGTCTCTTCGACGGGCCTCCTGCCCCCCAGGAAATCATCGCCACCGTCTTCTCCGTCGGGGCGTTATCGATCACTGGCGGCGCGGGCGCTGATGGGCCGGGAGCTCCTGGGTTGCCCCTCTGGACGAACTTTCCCAGGTGGCCCCGTTGGATAAGGTCTTCAATGGCCTTCTTCAGCTGCCGGCAGTCGTCGTGTTGTGGCCATGGTCCCGGTGGTAGCGGCAGTAGAGGTTCTTGTTCCGAGGGATCTTTGGGTTGATGGGAGGAGAGCGTTGCAGATAAGGCTCCCCCTCAATCTCAAGCAGGATCTGAGATATTGGGGCCAGCAGCGGGGTGTAAGGCCCGTTTCTCGGTGCAGGAGGTCGAGGATGGTTGTCTGGTCGGCGAGGAGGCTCAGGCCTCCTGGGGCGGGCTTCTGCAGGTTCGGCTGGTTCAGTTTTCTGGGGATATTCCCACCAGCTTCACGCCGGGAAAAGTCAGCTTCGTCCGCCTGGATGTACTTCTGGGCACGGATCAAAAATTCGGAGTAGGAGCCCGGCGGCTTTTTGTCAAGAGAATACGCGAAGCGAGAAGGGCGAAGTTCCCGCTTCAGGGCCAGGGTAGCCACTGAGTCTTCCAGGTTGTAGACCTCCAGGGCGGCCTCTTTGAACCGGGCAACATAATCCCGCAGAGGCTCGCCATTCTTCTGCTGGACGGCAAACAAACTGTCCGCCACCCTCGGGATCTTCCGGCAGGCGTCAAAGTGGGCCAGAAAAGCCCTCTCCAACTGGCGGAAGGAATCAATGCTTCGTGGCGGCAGGCGAGAATACCAAGCCCGGGCAGCCTTTTTCAGAGTAGCCGGGAAGGCAACACACATAAGTGAGTCAGTGGCCCCCTGAACTTGCATGAGTACCTTGTAGCTCTCCAGATGATCCAGGGGGTCCGTAGTTCCATCGTATGGGTCCAGCTGAGGAAGGCGGAACCTGGTGGAGATGGGCTCCTCCATGATGCGGTGAGACAGGGGAGGCCGACTGTCGTAATCCATCTCTGGCAGGTAGGTGATCCGATGGCTAAGTTCTTCTAGCCTCTGATTACACTCCTCGAGTCGACGCTCAGCTCGACGAGGCATTCGGCCATCAAAGGAGCCCTCCCCCGAAGATTCAGAAGAAGAGCGGGGGTGGCGATGCCGGCGCGGACGCTCCGCCTCCTTCCCGTGCCGCCGTTTAGGAGAAACGCTAGCGTGGCGAGAGGGAGACCGGACCCTTTTGGATGTTTCTCGGTGATGTGGCTTGGCCGGGGATCGGCGGCGATGATCTGCAGGAACTAGTGATCTCCGGCGGGAGGAATGCTGGCTAGGCTGCATCACTCCCAGGATAGACAGATTCGGCTCCGGCTGCTGCAAGGCCACTCGTTGATGCTGCAGACCCTGAACCATCGCCGCCAACGACTGGACCTGCGTAGCTAGGGCAGTGAATCGATCCTCCTGGAGTCGCTGCGGAACAGATGCAGGAACATCATTCTGTGGAGCAGAAGGCCCTGCCCCCCGGAGATTCAGAGGCTCCGGAAGACTGGATGCGAGAGCCGGGGGGGCCTCCGCAGGTGGACCAGCCCCGCAGCGCTGCCCCCCAGCGCGACCGGCTGAAACTCCCTTCGTTTGAGTCGTCACCATGGATTTAAGAGCTCAAAGACAGGAGAAGAAGAAAGCTACTGGTTCGACGTCTTTCTTTCACTCCCCCTTCTTGGCGCACCAATCTGATGACGCCAAGTCACCTTCCTCAAACGTCGGGGAAGACGGACGTTCTTCTCCTCGAAGTCCTGCAAGAAAAGTCTCCGGAGACCGGTGGCGCCGGTGGGGACCCTCCGACGATTAAGTTAGTCACTTAGGCTCAGACAGAGAACCGCTCCAGCGAAGAAGAGCTGAGGCGGTTAGGGTTTTTGCTGGGAGGAAGAAAGCTCCGAAAAACCAGAGTTCAAATCCCACTTACCATACGAGCACGTACCTTTATACCTGTCCGAATACCCTAGCTTACAGCTCTGGGAGATCACCATCGTACCATCACTGCGTGTGGCATCATACATGTTTGATAGCTGTGAAGACGTTCAGTGCACGCCGCCGGTTGATAGGACCGGGCACCATTGCCAGTGGTAGCGAAACGTATGCCGTAGCGAGGCATGGTGATGCACAGGGACATGCAATGCGCCAAACTCTGTTATGAGGCATGGCCCTCCGTAACGGGGCGCAATCACGGGAGTACCGAATCATACGCTGTGGCGAGGCATGGCCATGCACAGGGGCATGCAACGCACCAAACACCGTTATGAGGCATGGCCCTCCGTAACGGGGCGCAATCACGGGAGTACCGAATCGTACGCCGTGGCGAGGCATGGCCATGCGCTGAAAATCATGTGTGAGCACCGTGCAACCTGGTAGTTGTCGTTTTCCTTGGCAGTTGAGTTGCATGCTGATCGCTGATGACTCCCCACCGTGGAGCCGGAGGGGGTCCCAGGGGTGAGAGAACGCTGGCGCACCCCGAGGTCGGTGAGGGTCACGGGGATAAGGAAATGCCAGCACACCCCGACCCTGAGAGGGTCCCGGGATCAAGGACTGATGGCCACACCCAACGACCCCGAGGGGGTCCCGGGGGTGGGGGAATGCTGATGCGCCCCGACCCCGAGAGGGTCCCGGGGTTAAGGACCGATGGCCCCACCCAGCGACCCCGAGGGGGTCCCGGGGTGGGGGAATGCTGATGCGCCCCGACCCCGAGAGGGTCCCGGGGTCAAGGACCGATGGCCCCACCCAGCGACCCCGAGGGGGTCCCGGGGGTGGGGGAATGCTGATGCGCCCCGATCCCGAGAGGGTCCCGTGGTCAAGGACCGATGGCTCCACCCAGCGACCCCGAGGGGGTCCCGGGGGTGGGGGAATGCTGATGAGCCCTGACCCCGAGAGGGTCCCGGGGTCAGGGATCGATGGCTCCACCCAGCGACCCCGAGGGGGTCCCGGGGAATGCTGATGAGCCCCGACCCCGAGAGGGTCCCTGGGTCAATAGCCGCTGTTACTGTCTATTTTGACGACGTGGGATCAGTCATATCAGAATCGATAGGAAGCAATTGTTACCCGTGATAGAAACAGAAAAGATGGCACCAAGATGAAGCGCAATAGGTTCACAGATTTCTCAGCATTTGTGCAACAGGACGTACGGTTGAGTTCTAATGATAGTTCTCAGAAAGAAAGTAGTGCGGAGATCAAGTCCACACTTTTGGCTAACCCAAGCCATATTTCAGGAAACGAAAGAGAAACCATGGGCTGTAAAGAAGCACCTTTTCTTGAAGGCAAAGAAACAAATAAAAAAGAGCAGCTCCTCTTTCTTTCATCATCTCCATCTACATTGGTTTAGACGCGGACCTTCTAAAGGCACTTAGGATTGCCGTGAGAAACACTTGTAGAGAAGGTCTTTCATGTTGGCTGGGGGTTGACGGCAGCTATTCAGTCCCAGCGCTCCATCTGATTGAGTTACAGGCAGGATTTATATCTTAATTATGTTCAGATCAAACTATCTTAGCCTCTCCTTCACATCCTCTTTGTCTGCTTTTCTGCCGAAGCCTATAACCACCATAGCCAACTATTGAGGAACGCAGAATACCCCCAAGATCACGGCTATAGCGTATATGAGTAATACAAAAAAACTTTTACCGTTCTAATCTATGAGTACAAGATCATACCTTCAGATTTGAACTTTGGAACACTTTGATTCGATTGCTCGACCTCAACCTTTTAGCCTTCCGCCGTATTCCCGAAAATACCTTCCTTCTCTCACAAGATGGTGGGATCTCTTGGCCGTACTAGGGTTTCTTGTTTTTCTTTCTCCAAAACCATTCTCAAAAACGTTAATCATAGCAACCAACTGAGAGGGTATTTATAGGGCTACAACAGTGACCAATAGGCAAATATGAAAAGGACTTCCCACGTAATTAAATCTCCCAATCCTACCTAGGGTTAGGATTCAATTACGTAAATTACAATTTATTCCACTAAAGAATTATAATTGTACTCCTAATCATATTTGAATTTATATTTTCGAGCCTTTAATATTAAATACTTATTATCTCCCCACGTTAAGATTACAGATATCCACCAATTAAATTTAATTACTGACAATATAATTTAATTAGCTTTTATTATCCTTGAGACTTATCCACTTAACTTATTTGATGTATCGGATTTAAAATCTACTTGCAAGATTTGATACGATTAAAACTTATAAGCTTCCTCAAGGGGATATCATCAATCCAATTTATCAGGATGTGGTTTCCTTCAACTATTAATATTCACCATATATATAATGTTATTGCCCAACCCACTGAGTTTATTGACTCATATAGAATCTCACTCTATGTGTAATCAAAGCAATAATCACTACATACACGTGTCTAGAAATAGAATTTCGATTAAGAGCATAAGTAATCATAATATTTATGAGTTTTAAATTATTTTATAAAGTCAGTATAAATAATTAACTCAACTGGGTCCTGTTCAATACACACAAAGTGTACTAGCATAAATAGTTAGAATAAACCATTCCCCGTAGTCAAGACAGACCTACTAAAAATTTATACTACAGTTCTACTGATGGTGTGTCCAATTCCATCTAAAACTGTGAACAATAAACTTGTATTCTAAAAGAACCGATGATCTAGTCTTCTGTGTGTAAGCCGTACTCTACACACTAGATCAAATACTCTTTGTAAATACTAGACACATGCACATATATAGTAAATGGCACACATTGCTCAAAATAAATTCTTATTAAAATATAAAGATATAATATGAAGCATATCTTTTAGTCTATATCTCTATCAAAACAACGATAATGAATCAGAAAAAGAATTGAGATTGGATTCGAATTGAATCAACCAGTGGATGAAAATGAAAGGATCGCAAGAAGAGAGTATGCTATATACCTTAGAGATGAGTAGAATTGGGGTGAGAGAAGCAGCTAAAGGCTTTATAGATGAATAAAGAGAAAAAAGCATTAATTGCATCAATAATGGATGAAGAAATTTACATTATTTCCATATGTGCTAAATATGCTTTCTAGTCATTTTATTTCCTACGAAATGACTTGAAAATAAAATAAAAGAAAAACTCTCTCTTTTTCTTTCGCTTTGTTCTCTTCTTCCTTTATCGAACTGTGGATAAAAAAATGCCGCATGAATAATTTTTTTGTAAATGGTTAAAAAATAGTGTCATATGTAGTAAATCTGGTGCTATTCTTTCACTTTTATATATTATTAGCTGTGAACCCATGCAATGCGAGGGCTAAATAAAGTTCATAGTAGAACCTATAACTTATAATCAATTAAATTCGTCTACAACATTATTTCAACAAATCAAACAATCTTAAACTATATTAAACATATAATATTAAATAAAAAAATTATATTTTTAAAAAAGTATCAAGAAAGAGGCTGCAAAACCTAAATTTTAAATAGTTAAGCTTGAAGGACCTTAACTAATGATTTAGATTAGTACAAAATCTATCAGTATCTTGCAGCGAAATTTTTTTTTTAAATTAGATAAATAAGTTTTAAATCATATTTAAAACTTATTTACTCAGTAATGGCATGATCAAAAATCAAATCTAATGCAGCAAAAAATTTAAATATAAATTTTTATCTTATCAAGTTAAAATATGCGATTGAATTTTATCCTGTTAGATCACTGGGTTCTGAACTAAGTCTTTCATACATCCAACCTCTATGAATATCCATGTGGGGATGAAGACTCTTCAAAATGGATGGATCATCGGGTGTTAGTACCTTGCAGATCCTTTTGATGAAGATGGTTCATCAAACTCTTTTCTAAATTAGCCTTCTTGTGCCTAACTCTTTAACAAGAACTTGTCTCTTATTTCTACCCAACTAGATCTAATCTAAGGTAAAAGAATAGAAGAAATAAAGACTTATCTAAGTCTAAGGAATCTCCTAATCAATGCAAAGCCTCTTGCTATACAAGATGAATTTATTCACATGCTTCTCTCTTTACTAGGCTAGGAACCCTTTATATAGGCTTCCAAGAATAACCCAAAAGTTTTTTTCATCATAAAAGCAATTAATGCTATAATTAATTTTAAATAGTTCAAAAAGTCTTCCATCATAATGGCTATTAATAAAAAGCAATTCAAAGGCCATCTTTTCATTATGAAGATCATTAATGACAATAATTATCTTAGAATTTGAAAAGCCAAAACTCTTTACTTATCCCCACATTTAATAAATTGACTCTTTACATTAAATGAGATATTTTAGGAAGACCAAAAGTTTTACATTGAACCATTTTAAGAAGATCAAAGGTCTTACATTAAACTAGAATTTAGTATACATTAATGAAAACCACCTTAGGGAGGTCAAGAGTCTCAATCCACTAGTACTCTTTATTTAGGATCAAATTCGAATTCAATTTGAATTGGATTTGTGTCCAGGTTAAATCTTATCACATGAGACTCATACTCAAGTTCCAATTGAGTCTTGGACAACTCAAATTAATTCTAAATATATTTGATCAAATCTAATTTGACATTCAAAGGAGATAAAAAATAATTCGATCTTCTCAAATTGGGTTAGCAGTAATGTTGTCAGGTCTAGTTGCTAACAATTAGCAATCCATCTTCAAGGAACTTAATTCAAAACATTAATCAAATTAATGTATGGATCAAAGTGAGGAGTTTAGCCCTTATTGCGTGTAACCCCATAGGTTTCAACTTGTCTAGTAGTGAGAATAATCTCTAATCAACATTAGTGTTACACCAAAATTTCTTTTGGTGAGTCAAAACTATTTTGACTCAACTCAAACTTGAAATCGACGATCCTTATTGATTCCAGTGAGCTTCTCATAATCCATCAGCAACACGTAGTAGTATATAGTGGCAAAACGGCAGGTTAGAAAAAGAACCCAGAATGTAGTTACCATGTAGTATAGTCCTTCTATCAAGAGTTCCAACGGGGTGCTAGGTTAAGCGTAACTCGTTAAACCCTAAACACCGATCATATACAATATTTATTCGATGCAAGTTCAACTTGTGATTCTAATGGAAACTCCTTTCCATTATTATTTGTCATGGCCATAGACTCATAAACTCAGTCTCCTAATACCACAGGACTACTCCCTATCTACTAGGGCTGATAGATTTTTCATGAATATTTCTTTTTCCTACATTAGGACCATTGCAGCCATCATATATAATATAGTCCTTAATGCCTAAGAGGATCAAGGTAATATACAGTTAAGCTGCAATGATCCTAGTGTGAGTAACTGAAGTACTTTAGGTCAAGGACTACTTACACTACTACATTACCGAGAAGTTACTAATGAGTGAGTAGTCATCCTACTGACTTCTCGTATGATCACATTTGGTACCGATGTCAAATATCTACTAGCATTTTTGCCTTGGTATCTAATGCCTCATACAAGAGACTCGTATTAAGGCGATCTATTCTTCAATTTGATCAAATCGATCACCATCCTTGTGATTGATTAATTGATTGGAAGCATTTTAGGGGTTAATCTATTATAACATGTATCTCAAATTTTTAACTTTTGAAAATACATGTCATTATCCAACAACTCCAAGGATAATACATGACACATCAACATGTATATATAAAAAATTACCTAATTTTATTAATACGAACATGATCATATATAATGAAAGTTTTGAAACAAAATACAATGTGTATGCCAACATTGGCTTTTCAAGGCACTCATTTAACAAAGCTTTCCTTCTTACCATCCTGCATTAAATCCTTAACCTTTTCCATCACAAAATTATCAAAAACAAGCACTTTTTCACCGCAAAATATAATGAATTGATTCTTCTTTGGCTTCTTACATGAACCAAAGACATGACAATTAAGTTTATGAGAAAATAGAATTTCATATTGAGCTTATGTCTTTGTATTTGGAAATTAGGAATCAAAAGTCTCATGATAGATTCCTCCCTAGTTAGAGAAATAGAAGAGTTAAAAGTCGGTGCATTGAAAAAAAAGTTCATAAATTTTGGAGCTACTTGGCTGATGATGTTTTGGCATGGTGTTCTTTCAGACATATGAACTCCCAACATTAGTTTTATAGTGATGAGCATCTGAATTATTCTTAAAATATAAAAAATAATTGTTAACTAAATGTGATTAGATTTATTTAAAGTTTCACCTTTGCTCATTTTGGTGTTTTTCTTTTGAAAAATAATATAAAATCTTTTAGCGGAACTCATGCTTGATTTTTTTTTATTTTTTTATTTTATATCTCTTGTTAGAGACTTGAAACAACGAACGAAAATAGAATAAGTTAAGGGTTTTGTAGCATGGAAAAATTTAGATAGGAAGCAAGAAACGAATGAAATTAGGGAGAGAAAAGAAAGTGAGAAAGAAAGAGGGTGATGGAAAGGGAGTGTAAGGCCCGTGGAATTGGACTAGTCCACTAAAAGGGAGCGTAAGACCCGTGGAATTGGATCGGCCCAAAGTGGACCGGTCTAATCCTCCCACTCATGCGCACATTTCGCGTAAAATTGGGGAGGAGTTTCTCCTCCCCCTAACTGCTGCATGCGTGAAATTGGGGAGGAGTTTCTCCTCCCCCTAACTGCTGCATGCATAGAATTGGGGATAAATCTCTACCCGAGCGGGTATAAAGGGAGGAGAAGAGGGTTGTTTCCTAGCACCGCTAAGAGAAAAAGAGAGAGAGAAGAAGAAGAAGAGAGAAAAGTGGGGAGGCAAAGCCCTACGTTGCTAGGGAAAGAAGAAGTGAGAAGAGAAAGAGAGAAAAAAGAGAGGAAAAGAGGAACATCTATTCCTTTGCTCTTCTTTTGAAGAGTGCCACCGTTAGAATATTGTTAGATGCTAGAAAAGAGAGGTAAGTTCTGAGTGGATCATTAAAGATGAAAAGAAAATAGGCACAAGTGATGAACGCGGTGAGGAGATTATAAAAAAAAGGAGAAGGATGAGTGCTCGGATTGCGCCACAAACCCAATGATGGGTTCTAGAAGAAAATTAATTTTTATTTTATTTTATTAAAGTTTATTTCTATCAATTAAATAAAATATGTGAATTATGTCAACTGAAGGGGACAACTAGCGTGACAGGGGGGAGTTAAATTTGAGTCGTCAGTGAAGGATTGTTAGCCAAATTATGAAGTAAAATTTTTCTATATAATTTTTATCGGTATTGTATAAATAATAATTATTGGTTTTTGATGATTTATGTTAGGTAAATTATGGATTTCATGCTATTTTCTGATTCTTGGTTTGGTTTGGTTGATGAATATTGCCTAATTATGACTTATAAATTTTTTGTTGTAATGGTTGAGTTGCGATGCATTGATATGCATACCATGTGTTGGTTGTGATGCATGAGTGCATGATGGTTGATGCTTTAGGCTGGCCATATGAGAGCCTTGCCATAGGCTAGAAATATGATAGTATTTCCAGTCACAGGCTGGAGTATGACAACGTGAGCTCTGCCACATGCTAAAAATATGGTAGTGTTACTCATCACAGGTTGGAGTGTGATAGTTGCCCCGTCACGGACTGGAACGTAGTTATGGTAGTCTAAAGTTAAAACCAGATGGATTTAGATTCAATGTATGACTGATTGAGTCTGAAGTCATTAGATGTGTGTTATATGATTGCATGATGGCATCTATATTTATTGGTTTGATGATTTGGTTTTACTTAATCATGTATTTATATCCTAAAGATTATATGTTAAATTGCTATGTAAGAAGGTAAATTTTATGTAGGGGATTCTTATGGGGCTGTTGAGCTCATTATATCTATTGAAATTTTTTTTACAGATTGAGGTGATTAATTTGATAGGATGGGATGAAGCGACATTGCAGCTATTGCAATTAGTTAGATAGATATAAATTCTATTTTAATAATTTTTTTTAAAGATTATAGGGCAAACAATGAACTTATGTTTATGACATTAGTGGTGTTTACCCATTTTTTTAAAAATTATATTAATTACTATTTCTTTAAATGATAATTTTTTTGTGGAATATAGTATGGATTGTTTATATCAAGCCTTGCATGGTCTCTAGGGCTTGCCTTAGGATTCATGCGATTGTGTCACATGGCCGAATCAGATGGTGGATTTGGGGCATGACAGAAGTTGTATCAGAGCTTAGGTTTATGATCATTAGGGATGAAAAAAAAAGGTTTAAGATTTTGGGATTTAGGATCGAAGTGAGAGTGAGTGGAAAGAATTTTAAATTTTATTTGAATTAAAAGTTTTGAAATATAAAATTATTATGTATTGGCTAATAACTATTAAAAAAAATAAAAATAAAAGTGGAATGGTAGAACTCAAGGATGTGGTAAAAACTAATTTGAAGTTGACACATGGTACTTAACGAGGTGTCTTAGAGAGACTAGTAAAGATGTACGTCAATATATATATATATATATATATAGACTTCTTAAGGAACTCATTTCTATTTGGTACAAATATCAAATTGATTCTTAATGTTAGATACATCATTTGGGTACTTGGGAAGTTGAGTCAGAAGTAAAAGACAAGTGTCCCCAACTCTTTGATGTATATGGTAAGAAAAATTTCGAGAATAGAATTTATTTAAGGAAGGAAGAATATAAGACCCATGGAATTGGACCGGTCCAAAGTGGATCAGTCTAATCCCACCACTCACGGGCACATTCCGCATAAAATTGTTGGAAGAGTTTCTCCTCCCCCTAACTGCTGCGTGCGTGAAATTGGGAAGGAGTTTCTCCTCCCACTAACCGTCATGCACATAAAATTTGGAAGGAGTTTCTCCCCCCCCTAACCACCACATGCATGGAATTGGGGATAAACCCCTACCCGAGCGGGTATAAAGGGAGGAGAAGAGGGTTATTTCCTAGCGCCGCCAAGAAAAAGAGAGAGAGAGAGAGAAGAAGAAGAAGAAGAAGAGAGAAAAGTGGGGAGGCAAAGCCCTATGTTGCCAGAGAAAGAACAGGCGAAAAGAGAAAGAGAGGAAAAAAGAGGAAAAGAGGAACCTATGTTCCTTTGCTCTTCTTTCGAAGAGTGCCACCGTTAGGATATCGTTGGATGCTAGAAAAGATAGGTAAGTTCCTAGTAGATCATTAAAGATGGAAAGAAAATAGACACAGGTTATGAACACTGTGAGGGGATTATATAAAAAAAGAGAGAAGGGTGAGTGCTTGGATTGCGGTATATACCCAATGATGGGTTCTAAAAGAAAAATTAATTTTTTTATTTGATTGTTATTAAAGTTTATTTCTATCAATTAAATAAAATATGTGAATTATATCAGCTGAAGGGGACAACTAACGTGACAGGGAGGAGTTAAATTCGAGTCGTCAGTGAGGGATTGTTAGCCGAATTGTAAAGTAAGAATTCTTCTACATAATTTTTATCGGTATTGTATAAATAATAATTGTTGGTTTTTGATGATTTATGTTGGATGAATTATGGATTTCGTGTTGTTTTCTGATTCTTGGTTTGGTTTGGTTGATGAATATTGCCTAATTATGATTTATAAAATTTTTATTGTAATGGTTGAGTTGCGATGCATTGATATGCATGCGTATGTTTGTTGTGATGCATGAGTGCATAATGGTTGATGCTCTAGGCTAGCTATGTGAGAGCCTTACCATAAGCTAGAAATATGGTAGTGTTGCCAGTCACAGACTTGAGTGTGATAACGTAGGTCCCATCACAGGCTAAAAATATGGTAGTGTTGCCTGTTATAGGCTGGAGTGTGACAGTTGCTCCGCCGTGAGCTAGAACGTATTATGGTAGTTTAAGCTGAAAACTAGGTGAATTTGGATCCAATGTATGACTGATTGAGTCTGAAGTCATTAAATGTGTGTTACATGATTGCATGATGGCATCTACATTTATTGATTTGGTGGTTTGGTTTTACTTAATCATGTATTTATACCCTAAAGATTATATGTTAAATTGCTATGTAAGAAGGTAAAGTTTATGTAGGGGATTTTTATGGGACTGTTGAGCTTATTATATCTGTTGAATTTTTTTTATAGGTTGAAGTGATTAATTTGATAGGATGGGATGGAGCAACGTTGCAGCTATTGCAATTAGTTAGATAGATATAAATTCTATTTTAATAAATTTTTCTAAAAATTGTAGGGAAAACAATGAACTTATATTTATGACATTAGTGGATGTTTGCCCAATTTTTTTTTTTAAATTGTGATATTGCTATTTCTTTAAATGATAAAATTTTTGTGAAATATAGTATGGATTGTTTATATGAGGCCTTGCATGGTCTCTAAGGCTTGCCTTAGGGTTCATGCGGCCATGTTACGTGGCCGAATCAGATGATGGATTTGGAGCGTGACAGGAAGAGAAAATAGAGGCTATCGAAGGTGAAGAGGAGAGGTGTTAAGAGATGTTGAGAATCTGATTGCCTTAAAAATTCTTCACAATAATGGGTCTAAAAATTTCAGATCCATGCAAATTAATCTGAACAATATTGCAGATCATATATGAGAGCCAGTTGTGTATGTAGTTATGGCTGAAGAAAATCTTGAATATTTTTATAGTTCTAAAAGTCCAAATAACACCCTTTTTTTTATCTTGTTTTTCTTGGATGAGATTCTATATTGTGATGAATAGTATTAGAGTGGTATGTGAGAGCTCATGTATGCTTAGTTTCATATTGACTTTATATTGGAGAGATATTGAGCTTTTATATAAGTTCAAGAAGCATAGATAATACCTTTCTAGATAACCATTTTAGGTGACATGCTGGATTATAATATTTCACATTTGAGCTACAAAATTTCTCGAGCAAGTGCATGATTTGATATGCAATTTTGGTGTTGCAGGACTTGAAGACGCGTAAGCGGCAGCAATCAGTGAAAATTTCAAACAACTATGCGGATGAACGTACGTTTTCCCTCACATCTGTGCTATACGTCTTTCAAGAGATTCTGTGTGTTATATATAACGCTAGAATGGCCCTGTGGCTGGCTGGGAGACCTTAAAATCGTGCTTAATTTGCACCTGTAACTATAACTAGTTTCAATCTTTATTATTATAACGGAAACTTTCTGATTGCATATTAGATCCACTTTTTTAGCTCCACCGCCATATGCGTTACGTACAAAATGCCATATGCATGCAAGCTGGGGACGGCAATGCATGGGGATAGGTTGGCTTCGAGTTAATTATATCGTAATAGAACGAAGGCATCTCAAAGCACGACCAGTGCCCGACGAAATCCGACAACAAGGCTCTTCAATGGTTCAGCTCAAGCCATCTGGTGGCTTGTCAGATATCCATCTTCTCCAAGGACGAACGAGAGGGACCCCAAGAAGTGATACCTTCTGGCTCTTGCTTTCCTTAACGGTATCTTGGCACTGCTTGTCATCCTTTGATAGCCTTCTGGCGTTGCATGTTTGGGTCTTACTACGATTATATGATAGTTATCTTTTTATAAATTTTAATTTCTCATTCTCATATTATTTTAATCAGAATGAAATTGCCTTGGATTTGAGATTGTCTTTTAGTGCAAAGGAGATTATCTTCTGAAAGATCTTGCAGTGAAGGAGCTGAAAGCCATGATATTATTTTATTCTCATGAAAAAAAAAATTCTCTAAAATTATTCTTAATATTATTCTTCTTATATGCTCTATTATGGTCCTGGACTAGTTGATCTTATTCTAAATAAAGATCATCATGTCGTTTACCAGACAATTAGAAAATCTGTAGAGTTTCTGCAGAAAAGTATTCATGGTGGTAGGTGCTGTATAGCTGAGCCTCAGTAGGAAAGCCTTGCTGTGATGTCTTCAGTCCTGAGCTTCTCTTCTTTCAGTTTTCTTCTTTTCATTTCCTTCTTTTGTTACTGGCTATTCCATTTTATGAATAGAATGAAACATGCTTCTCTGATGTTTTGCAACATTTTTTTTTTTTTAAATTCCTCTCCTACACAACTCATCTCCATATCTGCTTTCTCTACTCCAACGTTTCAAGGAGAATTATTTATTAGATCCAATTGATAACTGAATCTTAAGATACAACCAAAATTAGGTTAAGTGGCACAACCAAACCTGGTGGATTTCTAGAATTGACTTAAGTCAAAGCTAGCTTCATCATGCACCTAACCTGTTAATACGTACTCAGGCTGAAAAAGTACAACACAAAACTGATCTAACTAAGAAAAACTTGTAACAACCGTGACCCAAACAAGTTAGGCTGGGTCAGGTCAATTTTTGCGACTATTGATGCAAGCAAATAAATTATAATCATGCAAGGACAAGTTGGAGCCCTTTGAAGCTAAACATTGTACATAGTTCTTATTATTTTTTAAGTAGAAAGTAAAGTACCAAAAATTAATTTCTGTGGGACTCCATCCATCTCTCCTTTCAAAGCTTGCCCCTGATCAAGGTATATATCCTACATGATAGCGTCATATTTACACTCCAATGAAGCTCTAATATTGAAGTTGGTCAGTAGTGATTTCTTTTTAACTGAGGAAGGTAAAGGATTTCCTTTAGGTGAGGTCCACCACAAGGTGTTCCTCCCATGATAATTAACATCAGCCTCTATACATGTACTCAGAATCCCAGTGGTGTACGTAGTTCCCATCTTGAGGTTACTTTTTTTTTTTTTTTTTTTCATTCTTCTTCATGTAAATCTGGATATTCGTTTGTCCTTATTATTGAAAAAAAGGGCTTGTGGAGACAAACGTGATCTTTGATTGCCAAAACTTCGGCCTAAATTTCAAAAGGGTAGTCAACCTGAGGAATCTTGCACTCCAATCAAAGATGATAGTCTTAGCAGGCCAAACGACCTCGTTCACCTCTGGCCGAGCCGCCTCGATCGATTAAAGGCGTGTAAAACCTAGATTGTGGAAAACTGGCCGCTGCCAAAGGGCACCCCTCGCTATCATCATTCTTAATTGGTAAATAAAGACTAGTAGTGCTTTGTATTCAAACCTCAGTTCAAGTTTGACTTGAGTTGATGCAAGTTTGAGTTGGACCTATGGAAGCCTTGGCAGCTGAACCAACTGAAGCTCTGTAGTCTACTAGATGAGACTGGAGTTTGGTGTTCTTTTGCTGATTGCTTTTGTTGGGGGGCCGTTATGGAGGTTAGGTGAGCATCATGCACCCATAATTTCTTGGTGTTAATTGATATATTAATAAAAAATTAGGACTCTACGCATGCTGCCAAACTTCACATCCCTTCTGGATGGATTTCTTAGATAATGTGTGCTTTCTTTGGATTCATAGTCAATTTTGGACTACACAGTGCGGCCAACACTCCCACAATAAGGACATGTGGGCCTTGATCTTAGGCTAGAAAATAACTGCTGAAAACTTGTGCCGGTAGAAAAGTTAGAAAGCAAACAAAAAAGGTTTACTAATTAGATAAAATTGATTGTTTTTATTGAAGTGTATGATATAGAACAAGACTATGTTGTGCATGCAACATAAATTAATCCTTGCCTGCTAATTAAAACAATACGAAAGAAGTGTGCAGCTATAGTTACTAATTTTATCTTAGTGTTTGCATTTGTGATACCATACTGTGGAGAACTTTTTCTAATTTCTTTAATATATTATATTTATACAATAATAATATATATAAAATTTACATGGCATATAAAAGGAAAAAAATAAAAAAAAGCAAAATGTATAGCATGATAATTGTTGGATAGGTTCTCTAGCGAGAGGAAGTTTTTGGTTTAAGCCATATGAGATATCTCCTAATGTTTTGATTGACTAATTTCGATAGATGATTCCTCTATTTTTAATTTAAACAAATAAAAGAAATTTAAATAGAAGATATTAGCTTTAATTTATCAAGTTGTCGATTTTTATGGAGCTATCATCATCTACTTTGAATGTTATTCAAAGTATGAATGGAGAATAAATTCAAAATTTGTAGGAAAGTAACTAAAGGATACGTAGCAAGAGCCACAAAAAGTTGGACCATTATGTTGGCACATTAAATAGTAAGATTTTATTGAAACTTTGGCTTTGTAAGCTATTAAAATCATATTTTTTCTATGCACGTATTCTTTTCTATAAGCTATTATATTATTAGATGTTTCTATTTTTAACAATTCACACCATGTTCATAATTTTTATTGAAGTTGAAAACTTGTGTTGGTAGAAAAGTTGAAAACAAACAAAAAAATATTTTCTAATTAGATAAAATTGACTGTTTTTATTGAAGTTTACGATATAGAAGAAGACTATATTGTCCATGAAACAAAAATTAATCCTTACTGTGTGCAGCTATAGTTGATAATTTTACCTTGGTGCTTGCATTTATGATACCATATTGTGGAGAACTTCTTCTAATGCCTTTAATATATTATATTTATACAATAATAATGTATAAATTTACATGGTATATAAAAGAAAAAAAATAAAAAAAGCAAAATGTATGGTATGATAATTGTTGGGTTTTTGGTTTAAGCCATATGAGATCTATCCTAATGTTTTGATTGACTAATTTCGATAGATGATTCCCCTATTTTCAATTTAAACAAATAAAAGAAATTTAAATAGAAGATATTAGCTTTAATTTATCAAGTTGTTGATTTTTATATGGAGCTATCATCATCTACTTTGAATGTTATTCAAAGTATAAATGGAGAATAAATTCAAAGTTTATAGGAAAGTAATTAAAGGATAGGAATCAAGAGCCACAAAAAGTTGGAAGGTTATGTTGGCATATTAAATGGTAAGATTTTATTAAAACTTTGACTTTGTAAGCTATTAAAATTATATTTTTGTCATGTACATATTTTTTTCTACAAGATAGCATATTATTAGATATTTCTATTTTAAACAATTTACACTATGTCCATAATTTTTATTGAAGTTGAAAACTTGTGTTGGTAGAAAGTTGAAAGCAAACAAAAAAGGTTTTCTAATTAGACAAAATTGACTATTTTTATTGAAGTTTATGATATAGAAGAAGACTATGTTGTGCATGCAGCATAAATTAATTCTTATTGTGTGCAGCTATAGTTACTAATTTTACCTTGGTGTTTGCATTTATGATACCATATTGTGGAGAACTTTTTCTAATGCCTTTAATATATTATATTTATACAATAATAATGCATATAAAATTTACATGGCATATAAAAGGAAAAAAAAGCAAAATGTATGGCATGATAATTGTTGGATAGGTTCTTTAGGGAGAGGGAGTTTTTGGTTTAAGACATATGAGATGTATCCTAATGTTTTGATTGATTAATTTCGATAGATGATTCTTTTTTTAAATTTAAATAAATAAAAAATTAAATAGAAGATATTAGCTTTAATTTATAAAGTTGTTGATTTTTATGGAGCTATCATCATCTACTTTGAATGTTATTCAAAGTATGAATGGAGAATAAATTCAAAGTTTATAGGAAAGTAATTAAAGGATAGGAAGCAAGAGCCAGAAAAAGTTGGAGTTATGTTGGCACATTAAATGGTAAGATTTATTAAAATTTTGACTTTGTAAGCTATTAAAATCATTTTTGCCTTGCACACATTTCTTTTCTACAAGATAGCATATTATTAGATGCTTCTATTTTAAACAATTCACACAATGTCCATAATTTTTATTGATGTTGAAAACTTGTGTTTGTAGAAAAGTTGAAAGCGAACAAAAAAAGTTTTCTGATTAGTCAAAATTGTCTGTTTTTATTGAAGTTTATGATATAGAAGAAGGCTATATTCTCGATGCAGCATAAATTAATCCTTGCTGTGTGCAGCTATGCTATAGTTACTAATTTTACCTTGGTGTTTGAATTTATGATACCATATTGTGGAGAACTTCTTCTAATGCATTTAATATATTATTTATACAATAATAATATATATAATTTACATGGTATATAAAAGGAAAAAATTTAAAAAAAGCAAAATGTATGGCATGATAATTGTTGGATAGGTTCTCTAGCGAAATAGAGTTTTTGGTTTAAGCCATATGAGATGTATCCTAATATTTTGATTGACTAATTTCGATAGATGATTCCCCTATTTCAATTTAAACAAATAAAAAAATTTAAATAGAAGATATTAGCTTTAATTTATCAAGTTGTTGATTTTTATATATGGGGCTATCATCATCTACTTTGAATGTTATTCAAAGTATGAATGGAGAATAAATTCAAAGTTTATAGGAAAGTAATTAAAGGATAGGAAGCAGAGCTACAAAAAGTTAGAGGGTTATATTGGCACATTAAATGGTAAGATTTTATTAAAACTTTGACTTTGTAAGCTATTAAAATCATATTTTTATTGTGCATGTATTTTTTTTCTACAAGATAGCATATTATTAGATATTTCTATTTTAAACAATTTACACTATGTCCATAATTTTTATTGAAGTTGAAAACTTGTGTTGGTAGAAAGTTGAAAGCAAACAAAAAAAGGTTTTCTAATTAGATAAATTGACTATTTTTATTGAAGTTTATGATATAGAAGAAGACTATGTTGTGCATGCAGCATAAATTAATCCTTTGTGTGCAGCTATAGTTACTAATTTTACCTTGGTATTTGCATTTATGATACCATATTGTGGAGAACTTTTTCTAATGCCTTTAATATATTATATTTATACAATAATAATGCATATAAAATTTACATGGCATATAAAAGGAAAAAAATAAAAAAAAAGCAAAATGTATGGCATGATAATTGTTGGATAGGGTCTCTAGGGAGAGGGGGGTTTTGGTTTAAGCCATATGAGATGTATCCTAATGTTTTGATTGACTAATTTCGATAGATGATTCTTCTATTTTCAATTTAAACAAATAAAAAAATTAAATAGAAGATATTAGCTTTAATTTATCAAGTTGTTGATTTTTATGGAGCTATCGTCATCTACTTTGAATGTTATTCAAAGTATGAATGGAGAATAAATTCAAAGTTTATAAGAAAGTAATTAAAGGATAGGAAACAAGAGCCACAAAAAGTTAGAGCATTATATTGGCACATTAAATAGTAAGATTTTATTAAAACTTTGACTTTGTAAGCTATTAAAATCATATTTTTGCCATGCACATATTTCTTTTCTATAAGATAGCATATTATTAGATGTTTCTATTTTGAACAATTCACACTATGCCTATAATTTTTATTGAAGTTGAAAACTTGTGTTGGTAGAAAAGTTGAAAGCAAACAAAATAAGATTTTTTAATTAGACAAAATTGATTGTTTTATTGAAGTGTATGATATAGAAAAAGACTATGTTGTGCATGCAGCATAAATTAATCCTTATTGTGTGCAGTTCTAGTTACTAATTTTACCTTGATGTTTGCATTTATGATACCATATTATGGAGAATTTCTTCTAATGCCTTTAATATATTATATTTACACTCTAATAATATATATAATTTACATGTTATATAAAAGGGAAAAAAAAGAGCAAAATGTATGGCATGATAATTGTTGGATAGGTTCTCTAGCAAAAGGGAGTTTTTGGTTTAAGCTATATGAGATGTATCCTAATGTTTTGATTGACTAATTCGATAGATGATTTTCTTATTTTTAATTTAAACAAATAAAAATAATTTAAATATAAGATATTAGCTTTAATTTATTAAGTTGTCTATTTTTATGGAATTATCATCATCTACTTTGAATGTTATTCAAAGTATGAATGGAGAATAAATTCAAAGTTAATAGGAAAGTAACTAAAGGATAGGAAGCAATTAAGAGCTACAAAAAGTTGGAGTATTGTGTTGGCGCATTGAATGATAAGACTATATTGAAACTTTGACTTTGTAAGCTATTAAAATCATATTTTTGCTATACACTTATTTCTTTTCTAGAAGATAGCTTATTATTATATGTTTCTATTTTAAACAATTCACACTATGTCCATAATTTCTTAAATAAATTAAAATAAAAAAAAAATCTAGTTTGATAAAAAAAAAGACATTTCTAATAATAAAATATTGTTATTTTTTAAAAAATTATTAGACTAATTAGCAACACCAGTAGATTAAATTAGTTTGAAATGATTATAAAGGGTCTTCTCTTAATAATCATTTTTTGAGGCTAAAATTGGCCAGAGTTCACGTAAAATTGACTAAAGTTCATGTAACATTGATAGGACTTCTCTCAATAAATATATTTTAAGATTAGAATTGGTCACATTATGTGGGAGCATCAATTACAGTGAGTTTAGAAGGTTTAGATGATTATAATATAAAAATACCTTACGTGCTATTTAAGTCATCTTTGCATGCACTCCTATTTTTATGATCTTATTTTTTATTTTTTGAATAATCTACAGTTTTCATAGAGAGTGGTAATTATTTTCTTAATTATGATCATGGTCATCATAAATACTATCATTAAGAATATTATAAGCAAATAGTCAAAACAAAAAATTTAAAAATATTTTGATAGGATAGCCTTTGTCAAATGGTTTGCGACAACCTTAATTATTGAAGAGAAGTATACGATTAACTTTAACTTTTATAATCTATAAATTTATAAAATACATCAATTAATTTTACGTATGCCCTCTTCTTCTATCTGCATGCATAAGAAGTTGATTGCAGACTACTACAATAACCATTATAATGAAAAACATGAATAACACCAAAAATATAGTTAATAATAGAAGCGTAAAGTTTTTTCTTCTCTTTTAAACAAAAAAAAAATGGATTTCCGAAGGGGCTCTCAACAAAAGCATGATCTTTAGGCTGCCATGATATATCAAATTTGAATATGGAGGAATCATCTTATCTTCACGGATGATATTATTTTTTCACACAGGATTGTAGGGAAGATTAGATCGTTGATGGCAGACTATGCCCGTGTTATTAATGCTGTTGGTTTGACTTCTCTTGCCTCTGGAGATCCCCTACTGCTTCGGCAGCGAATTGGCATACGGTTTTCATTTTCTGGAAGCCCCTCCTCCAGGGTTTATCAAAATCAACTTCGACAGGAGTGTTCGTGGTAGAGTTGCAGGTTCGGCCTTCATCATCCGTGGGTCTCAAGGTGATTTATTAGCGGCGGGAGGTTTTAGTACTCTTGACTCCTCTATTCTGCTTTATGCTGTTTGGATGGATATTTCTTATGCTGCTCAAATTCTTCATGCTCATAGGCTCTTGATTGAGGGTGATTATATGACGGTCATTTCTTGGCTGCAGAAGAAGAATTGCTCTCATGGCCCCACTAATATGATTCTTAGGGATATTTGGTTTATCATGTGAGAGGTTGATAGTGTCCAGATCCGTCATATATATCGCGAAGCCAATTCAACGACGGATTGAGCGGGTGCTTCAATGGCTTAACATACCGAATCATGAATTTGAAAGCTGACGATCTTTATTTATTTTTTTTATAATAAATTTTATATTCTGATCTATTTAAAATGATTCACATCAGATTAATACGATGGTCCGTTTATAAAAATAATTAAAAAAAAGGACCGAGAACTTATTATCCAACGAAACTCATGGCCAGCTAAGATGCATGTCATGCGCATCGTGTCCGCATTCATCTCCCATCCATTTCTAATTCTAGTACAGGATATGACCCAAGGGAAACCTAAACCATTCTAAGTCATTCCACGATCTACCGAGTTGACGGCTGTGATCGGTGTTCCGTCATGTGCCAATTATTAGATGGAGATTAGCTGGAGATTGACAAATCTTGATCGATGCAATCTAATAATAAAATTGTGGTGCTTATCACGCCAGCGTGCGACACACCCATCTTTCCTCCAACCATCTGAAGCGGGTCCCGTCGCGGAGGGTCGGAAATCATGCGCCGTTGATGCCCCCGGCCCGACGACGATCTAACGGATCGAAAACGGTCAGAGCCTATGATTCTTCGGTTGCTTTGACCACACCTAAAACGGCTTGGAAAAATAATTTTCCGTCTTTGACCGAGTTGTCGCATCAACTGCATCACCTCCCGAAAATACGCCAAGGAGATCCCTCATGCAGTCATGCCCTCCTCGTTTTACATAATTACAAAAATACCACCGATTCTTTTGCATCGATTTCTTCTAGCCCGGATAAGGAAACTATTGCCATATTTACTCATAATAATTTTAATAAAATATTTAAATAGCCTTCTATAATTTTATTTTTTCAAGCGTTGAACCAGCTGATGCTCAAAGTTTCAATAAACTAATTCCTTAAAAATATTATTACTTCTTGACATTTTTATATCGTTGGCTAAACTTTATTAGCAGAATATATTTTAATTATATTTAATATTTAATTTCTTATTTTTTGATGTTTTTAATTTTTTTAAATAAATAATTTATAATTTGAACAACAAGGTATATTATAAGGTGAAGAATGATAATCAAATTAGCTTCTATTTTTATCTGTAATTTATAGTTGAAAAGAATAATTTTTTTTTTTAAATGTAACATCAAAGCTAAGTGGTGGTGTTAGTCACAAAATTATCCCTTTGTTATCTTGAAAACAAAGGAGAGAGAGCACGCGGCTGATGGCATATTTGAGATTTAGCCCAAGTGGCAGGGGCATTTCTCTGGGAGGGGGGAGGAGAGGGCAGGGACGTAAAAAAAAAAAAAAAAAAAAAAAGCTTTTTTCGCTGTGGCTTTCGCAATATCTCCGACTTTGACCAGTGCCTCTCTGTCACCGTCATCTTCGCCTCTCTATCGATACTTTTCTTCTTTTCCGTCTTCTTTTATTTTTCGCCTTCTCTGACCACCATTGCCATCCTCCCACATTTTATTTTTTTATTTTATTTTCGATCCATCTCTCCTCTTTTTCTACCCCTCCCCATTCTCTCTCTTGCCATCGGCGACCTTATTAGGGTTTCAAAATCCGTCGCCCGAACCATTGGCTCCAGGAAAGGCGTTGCGTGGCGAAGCCGGAGGCCTTCCTCGAAGGTCCGGATTCTTCTTTTTTTTCTTTTTCTTTTTTTCTTTTACTCTGTTTGGTGATGTTTCGAGGGATTTTGATCGAAAGCGGAATCGGGGTTTAGGAGGGATTCTTGAATGTTTTTAGGTTTTATCCATCAGTTGAATTTATAGTGGTTGAAGCTTTATCTGGAATCTTGTATGATAGTTTAGGTTTTTACTCTTTTTCCCTCCTTTTTTGTATGAGATTTGTTGGTGGGCTGGTCTTGAATCGTAGGTTTTCTTGCGTAATTTTGTGGAGTTTTGGGTGAAATTAGAATTACTGCTCTTTTTTTTTGGTTTTTAGTTATTTAGAATTTTGTTGATGGGAAGAGTTGAATAAATATTTGGAAGCAATTGGGGATTCGTCCAATGAAGACGCGGTAACTTGGTCTTGTCAATTGAATAAGAATTTGCAGCAAATCGTCTAATCTTCTCAGGATTTGAGTTCGAAATTGGGAAATTCAGGGAGGGAATAGAAATTGGATTTTTCTGGTGGATTTTAGGTTATCGTTTATGGTAATTGTGAATAATTCTAATGGTACTAGAGAAGGGATCATCTTCATGAAATGGTAAATATGGGTTCTCTTATCTTCATATGTGACAAAAAAGTTCAAAAGAGGAGATTATTCTTTAAAAATATTGCCGAATGGAGATGGTTTTGAGGAAGTTCTAACTCAATTTATCTTAATATTGATTTAATTTAATTTTAAGAAATTTGAGCGCTTGTAATGTTCTCCGTTTTTTGGATTTTGGGGGGTGGTTTGCTAGGTTGCAAAGTTTTTAGGTGAGCCGGTAGAATGATTGTATGAAATTTCAAATCGTTCAATGTGGGAGAATCCATCATTAAGTTCAACGGAAACCATGGAAATGTGTGGCATTAGTAGTACGCAGTTAGACAATTAATTCTAAATGTTTTGTTGACGGAAACCAGCTGGGTTGGTGCTTTCTCTTAGGATAAATGAATTTTAATGCAGCCCTCTTAATTTGACGTTTTCTCATTGTTCTTTCCTTGTACTACTCTTTGGTCTTGCAGAAAACAGGAGAAATCTGATTCTTTAATACTCAACAGGATGGGCTGCTTCACTGTCTTGAAAAATAAGAAGAAGAAAAGTTGGCGTTTCATTAACAAGAAACCAATTAATAGTAAGGAGACTATGGCTACCTCACTTCCTGAACCAGAGTCTCGTGGTCCATCCCTCCAGTCGGCTCCTCCAAGTTTCAGAAACAGGACCAAATCAGCCCAATCAGCCAACCGAGTACCTAACAGCAGAGCCCGAGCATTATCTGCTCCTTCTAGCCTTGTTGTAGATCAGGATGCCTTCTCATCAATAGAATTGGATGACCAAGAAGAATTTAAGGGCAGAGGAGGATCAGTCAAAGAACAGCGCTTTTCGAATCCCCTACCTCTCCCTTTGCCATCACCACAGGGGACGTCTTCATTGAAGTATACGGAAAGTTTCAAATTGAGCGATGCTAGTGGCCATATTCTAACTTCTGGTCCTCTGCCTTTGCCCCTGTCAGGGGGAGGAGGACTTCGAAATTTCTCCTTCAAAGAGATTTCCTCTGCTTGCCAGCAATTCTCTGTTGATCGGTGTCTGTCAGGAGGTCTCTCATCTACAGTTTACAAGGCAACCTTCGGTGATGATGCTACAAGTTTCAAGAGGATTGAAGCCACAGTCACTCGTCTGCTTCCTTCCCCTCAGGTAACATATTATGCATAGATATCATACTTGCCCATAGTTATGCACTAGAGCATTTTTCTCATATAATGATGATGATTCAAATCAGTTACCTAGGACGCATTGATTTGCAATAAAAACAAAAATACATGATCGAAAGGAGAATCATATGACAACCTGAATTAACCAACCAAGTTGACTCCAACCTTCATAGATCTTCTACAATATAGCGCATGAAAAACCTCCACCATCTAGAGCTAGTTAATGACCATCACAAGTGTTCACAACCATTTCTAACTTTTTTTTTTTTTCAAAGCCGAAGACTTTTACTACAACTTGCTTGATGTTACTATTTGCCACTTGAAGGACACCATATCAAGAAACTCTGATGGCATAATTTCATGCTATGCATGCTGATTTTACACCAAGCAGCAGAATTATCTTGACATCCTGGGAGTCATAGTCTGAGTAATTGAATCCCGTCTGCACCTATGTTCCTGAAGTTGAGCACTAGTCTTATTACTAATCTTTTTATGTGGTTATATGTAGTTAACTTGTTACACTTCCAGCAATGCATATGTTTATCAATTATGATGGACTTGCATTTTGCTTTTATTCATTTGTGGGTGCCATGATTATTTAAGGCTGAAGGCAGTGCCTGTATTTAACATCCTTGTAATGTTCTGCATGATCCTGACGATTACCATAGTCATCAAAAACTGGAGCAAAGAGTTGGGAGTATATGGAAATAACCTGCTTCTGTTGTATGCATATCTAGTCCAAAGCTGTGCTTTTCCTGCCTATTATATATTTATGATTCTGATATCTGATTGAATTGGTGGAGGATATTTGGATTGAGACACATGGCTCAAATCTTGCAGGGGTTGAAGGAATTTGTGAATGAGGTGAACACATTAGCAACCTTACAACATCCCCAGCTTTGTAAATTGCTTGGGTTTCATGCATGTGAGGGATCTGATGAACGGATGTTGGTATATGAGAGGCTTCACCATGGAAGCTTAGACCGGCTGCTTTACGGGAGATCTGATGGTCCTTCCATTGACTGGGGTACACGGATGAAAGTAGCATTGTGTGCTGCTCGAGGTCTTGCATTTTTGCATGAAGAAGGGCCTTTTCAGGTTACTAAACTTCATTCTTGTCTTGTTTTATTGTTGGTTTGAACTATAGCTATGAGTGCTATTTTTTTTTCTGTTATACTAATGAAATTCCAAAGTAATCATGCTTTTATTTAGTTGGCTTGCTCAGCAACATGACCTCTATTTAAAAAATTCCATCCGTTACATGGTTTCCAGAAGTTTCTGAAGTGCTTTTACATTATACAAGAATGGCCTTGTCTTTTCTCATTTGACTGCTAGACTAGTCTGCTCTTCAATTTTTCCATTGTAGTTAGCCATATAATAAGGGGAATTTAACTGTAAACAAAACCTCAAATCCTTGATTTTGATTAGACATTTAGGTAGCATTCAGAAAATGTATTTAGAAACTAAATTTAGCACTAAGTGGCATAGATGTCTTATCATATATTGTCTGAAGGCAGTTTCAGCTAATTTTCATCCGGTATAGTTAATATTTTATTTAAATATAGTCACAGATGATCGATTCATCAACATAGAGGATATTGTTGTTTCCTTTCTTATTTTAGTAAGTTAGGGAATTTTGCATAAGAACCTAAGGATGATCTCTCTCTCTCTCTCTCTCTTCCCCTTTCAATTTCTCTTGTGGACTGTAGGTATACTTCTGATTCTTATCTCATAATGTGTTGCTATATTTTATAGGCATGTACAATGAGTTCTCAACTTCAAATATACAAATTGACAAAGATTTCAGTGCAAAGCTATCAGGATATGGATGTGTGAGCTACATTCCAGAGACAGAGATCACAAAGTCTACTGCTGTAAGTGCCAACTTTTAATATGATGAAAAAATGACTACGTATGCTAATGCTATACTCTAATAAATTATGGCATGTGCAAATGCAATGTCCAGTTTTACTGAGGACATATTATGTTTGTAGTTGTTTTCATAAATTAATGTTGCCTGCATCGATAGATTAATTTACTCCCCAACCAATCCATTCTTTCCTGATTTCATGGGCACATATCTGTTCAAAGTGGACAGTGCATGCAAACTCTTGCACTCAAGTGATCCTCTTGACTAGACAGACTAGCAATTCAATTTTCTTACTAAATTAGAACTGCATTTACCACTTTTTTTTTCTGAGAAGAAATCACTATTGATTATTTGTGCCAATTTCTTTCCAGCAATATGTTATTTTCCCCATCTGCTTGGAATAAATCAACTTGTAACACCATGAGAACTTTGGAGATCAGACTATAGGGAATTTAGTCATAATTTTATATAATTATTGCATATGTGATTATTATTCCAGAAGTTATTGATCGAGAAAATGCTCTTTGTCACTTATGCTTGCTCCCTGATTTATACTCTTTGGTAAACCCCTACTCTTCAGGCTACTGCAAATCTATCTGTGGAGACTTTGGAGAAAGGATTGCTTACTCCCAAAAGTAATGTATGGAGTTTTGGCGTAGTCCTTCTCGAGTTGCTGACCGGCAGGAAGAATCTCGATTCCCGCTATCCAAAAGAAGAACGGAACATCGTCAAATGGAGCAGACCTTTTCTTGCTGATGATTGCCGTCTATCCCTTATAATAGACCCCCGCATCAAAGGGCGTTTCCCTCCCAAAGCCACCCGAACTGTTGCTGATATTGCACTGAAATGCCTCCAGAAGGACCCCTCAGAGAGGCCTACCATGAGGGCCATCGTGGAATCCTCAAGAATGTTCAAGACATGAAATACCCCTCCCGCTATCCCCTGCAAGAACCATCTGCAGTTGCTGGCAAACAGATGCTGAAATCTCCGAGCCTTAATGGAATAATAACCCTGCCACCACAGTCAAATTTTTCACCGTCACCCCCGTCAGGAATCCAACCATCACTTTCGCCAAGAACATCTGTGACCATGCCTCTTTCCTCTCGAACCTGTTCTTCTACTCTCTCATTGGAAGACAACAGGATAAATGCTGCTAGGATATCACCTCCTCCCGTGCCGCTACTACGTAGGCCTGGGGTGGAAGGGTTTTAATTGTGCATAGTCTTTTGTCTCTTATTATTTTTGGTATTTTTATTATTTCTTTATATTTTGTAATTTGTATTTTGATTACCGATATAGAAAATGTATGATGTCCGATCATCTGGCCATCTACCCCAACCCCCAAGGAATGGTCATGGGTTTGGCGTGGGATTAATATAACAACTTGTAGATAAAAAAGAAGTGTAAACGTTCTGTTGTGAATGGATTTCATTTCAGTTTTTAACAAGGAGTGAGTGTTAAGTAAGCGGACCTTCTCTAGCCGTTTCGATTGTGAACTTCTTTCTGGCTTCTAGTTTTCCGTCGTTCTGCTGTGTTGACCATGGTGGGTCTGAAATTTTGTATATATCTGTGCTGATAATATGAGTTTCTTCTCAGCAGCAGCTAATCAAATCAATCCCTCGCAAAGGATGGTTGCAGTTGAAGCAATTACTTCCTCCAGCGGCATGGGCCCTCCCTTTTAATTTCTAGAAGTTCCCGTGATCTCTCCTCGTTTCTGGACAGCAAATTCCATGCGGCCTCCAATCGCCAAACGACGCCTCGCATCACCGAGGCTCTTCGATTTCAGCTATACGTAGTGCACAACCACTCCCGAGTGGGGAGCGCTTTCGGCTTGGTCTAAAGAAGCTGTCATTATTGACCTATGCCACTCCCTCTTTGCTGCTTTTCCAATCGCCACTCCGTTCTCGGTGGTTTGGGTCATACTTGACAAGATGCAACTTCCCTGCTTTTCAATTCCTTGGGGGCCCCACAAAGACCTCGAGGCTTTGTACACGTTAGACGCGAGCTCCACCATGCCTAAACCTTTTATCTTCAAATTTTTTAGTCACGTCACGGAACTAGCCACCGCTCCAAAATTTTCCACATGGACCTCCGGTCTGCCGTGAATGTTGCCTTCCAATCATGTACACAAGCTGAGCTACGCAAGCATTGCAACAGCCTGAGCATTTTCCTTTCTATCAGTCGAGTGTGACGCGGTGCGCAATTTCCTTGCATGGGAGTTTGAGAAACATCCATCCAAGATGTGGAGGATAAGACTTTTTCACACCTACAAACAAGGTTGATCTTGAACTGGATGACTGAAAGGGCTAGGTGCCGATCGATGAACCCAATAGTTAGATGTATTCTACTACCATATTGAAATTGCTTACTTTGAAAAAATATTTATGATTTGAATATATAGATTATATATGCACTTGTGGTACCTAAAAAAAAAAAGCAACGTGGAATATTCTTATTTTTTTGAAACCTTTGGATACATTAGTTGGAAATTTTAAATATATATATAAATATAATAATAATAATAATATAATAATAATATATAATTAGCGATTTAAAGATGTTAAATCAATTTGATGGCTCAAATCATCAATGTCAGCCCATAGTCATCTAGCCAGGACTGATTTTTGAGCTAAACAAGAAGTAATTTTGTCATGACCCCTGATTCGTAGTTCGATTTAAGGACATCGCAATATGACCACATACTTTTAAATTGAACTCTAAGTCTGTGTTTGATAGAGAGAAAAGTAGGGAGGAAAGAAAACTAAAGAAAAAAAAATAAAAAAATAAAATTTATCTTGTTTAGATAGAGAGAAAAGTAGAAAGGAAAAAAAATTAGAGGAAAAAAAATGATGGGCCCCACGTAAAAGTTTTCTCTTCGAAACTGAAGAGATTTTGAAGAGAAAACTCAAGGGTGCTCTTTTATTTTTGTTCATTCTGATATTGACCCTTAAAAAAAAACTGATGTGTTTTTTAATTATTTGTAATAAGGGCATTATCATTATAAATTATCAACTTTTCTCTTCTCTTTATTTCCTCCCACTTATCCAAAAGAAGGAGAGAATATTTTCTCTTCACTTTCTCTTCTCTCCATTTTCTCTCTTCTTATTTTCTTTCCTCTCTATTTTCTCTCTCATCCAAACAGAGCATAAAAGCATGCAAGGTCTTCTAAACCTTAACATATTTATAGATCTTATAATACTATTAGGAATCATTACCTAGTATATAAATTTTCGTATGTTAACCTTAATATACATATTATTATATTTACAATATCAAATGATATAGTAAATTATATATACTCTCAGTGCTCAACTTCCATATCTAAATTAAGCAGATATGCATTACTATTATCCTTTGTGATAAGAAGATTAATAAGCTAAAAGTCCAATAAAAATTTTATATATACCATCATAAATATACCAAGAAAACCAGAATGAGTATATTAAAATATATTTTTACACAAAGTAACATAGTATTCACAACTAACTATAAAACCTTAAAACAAAAATCATGTTCATATGCTAACATAAACTAGAATAAATGCCAAAATCATCAACATAACCATATATTCATATCTCAATCTTCTGTATACTACTGATACATAATAATAAACCTCATGTCAATAGTTTGTGTCTAATAACCTAACCTAGCGATATATGCATGCATAAATTGATTCTTATGCTAGTGCCAATGTAATAAACTCAACTACGTCATATTCACAGAATATGACTGATTCTATATTGGTCTCTCATGACTCTTAAGCCCTTCCTTAGTGCCACTGGTTTAGGTCAGCATGGAATCACACTATTACTATTCAAACTAGTATCACATATTAATAGTAACATCAGATCCACAAATTCAACTAACCTTAGCACTGAACTAAATCACTCTATACTAACAAATCTCATGCGAGTAGTCTATGTTTAGCAACCTAACTTGATGACATACGTATGCACAAATTGGTTCCTATACCAATGCTCAGCGTATCAAATTTAGCCACATCATATCTAGAGACCATAGCTGATTTTATATCGATCTATTACGACTCTTAAGCCTTTGCTTGGTGCCACTAGTTTAAGCCAGTAAGAAATCATACTAATATGCTAGAACTAGTATCATGTATCAATAGTAAAAACCATATACATCTCAGTAACTAATTCACACGCCCATATCACAACTCATATATACCAAAGTCAAAACCATATCATATTCAAAATAGTATATATTAACATATCATAACTCAAATTAAGGCCAAAACCATTCTTAACCAAAATAATATATAACAACATATGTAACAACTTCATATATAAACCATCTTGCACCATTAAATTATGCTAAGAAATTCAACAAATAAACTATGATGTATGCAGGTATGCAAGATATGAGACATATTGTATAATAGTAAGTATAAAACTCCTACCTTGAATCACTAATTTCAATAATATTTTCAATCAAATCAAATCAAATCAATGTTCATCTATAATTAACATAAATAATTAATTAAATCATTAAAATTCATAATTTAAAAAATTACCATTATACACTTCTAGCTCATATATTAAAAAATTATCAATTTATCTTTGCTAACCTATGCTTAATTACCTGATAGCATACACTAATCATTGCTTAAAAATTATTATCTATTATCTAATTTATATTTTTAACCAGCAATTCAGCCTATCTTTGCTTAGTGGGTCACTAGAGAATTAATTTGGTTATTAAAGAATTAGCTAGGTTACTAGTAACCTTAACAAGGTTATCTCAACTCTAATGTACCTAAACCCATTTTTAATCTAGCATAATTAACATTTTGGTTATTAATTTCAGCAACTAATTCAGTTCTTGGGGCCAAATATTCCGGGTTCTAAATTCTAATTCAAAGGTTAAGAATTGATCTGATTCACTACTTTTAAATGGATTAAATTTTATGATCATGGGCCTGACCTACTAAAATCTAACAAGTATTAGCCTCCAATGCTATAGAATCCTGCATCCATTAAAATAAAATATGAATTCTTTGGTTTAGTCCAATTCATATATATTTGAATCCATCACATTTTATTCAGCCCATTCCATATTAACCGATTCAAATCAATTAAATTAGGATCAATAGGTTAGTTTCAGATTCTTGGATCAATGAGATTAATTACAAATTCAATAGGGTCTACCATATTAGACTTATTTCATTCATTTACCCATTTAAATTCTCATGAATTTCATGAACCCATTGATCTCTAGTTGGCCCAAATTAAATAACCTAGCCCATTTACCTTATATCAAAGAAGACATCCATCTTCTTCCTCCATCCACTTGGCACCCTCATCCAAACGTCCATCCTCCATGACACTAACCAATCACCCTATCCTACTCAAGGTTAGCCATGGTTGACCTCCACCCAAAGACGTTTGGCCCCTGAGCTAACTAGTTTCAACCTTTTCTTTCCAATAACAACTTAACTGTGGCACTGATTTGACCTTCTTCTACATCCCCAGATTTGTAATTTGAGACCTCACCCAGACAATGAAGAATGGAGGGAGTTTTGCAACTGGTTGACAACAGTGACGTAGGTCATCGATGATACCATGCATGCTACCTAACCCCCAACTTGTACTAGAATCCTATTGCTTTATTTAGACATCTATCTTCCGAGCAGATTAGAAAGTAAATAGAGGATCTCGGACTCGACAACTTGGCAATTCATGCCGACGATGACCAACGGCACCCAAGATTCTACAACCTCCAATAAATCTTTTCCTTGTTCCAATTGGTTTAAACAGCCAACCTACCAAATGAATTGATCAGGATTAAAGAGAGACATGGATTTGAGAGATGAAACAGGAGATTTATACGCGTTTAGAATCCAACTCGGTACCCTTGTCGCTGGTGCCGTTCTGAACTCCGGCAAGACCCAGCAAAACTTCAGCAAGATAGCTTGGAAGAAGAAGAAGAAGAGAGAAAGGCTGGATCACGGTTCAACTTTAGGTGCTTTTAATGATCACAATGAATTGCTCCCAAATATTTACAGGTAAAGGAGAAGAGGATTTCAGGCTTGTTAGCAAGTTATAAAGTTTGTTAAAGAGTTTATTAGTTAGTGAAAAGGTTTTAGGGGCATTTGGTAGCAGATAATATATCTAGATTACTGATAATTAAAAAGGGATTATCAAATAATTATGTTTGATGCGTATTTTGAATGACAATCTATCTTGCGGTGATAATCTGGATTATCTCTCTCAGAAAGAGATGGTTATCCACATTAACATAGATATAATAATCTGATAAATTACTTCTTGATAAAATTACTTTTTTTTTATCGCTCTCTACTCTACTCGCATCCTCCTTTTATGATCTCGCTGGAACCTCCATGTCGAAGGTCCCGACCCATACCCTCTTCCACGGAGTCAAACCATAGATCTCCGCAGCCCAACAGTCCCACGGTACGCCGCAAAATTTCTTTCAATCAGTGGCCTCCAACATCCTCACTGGCCGCTTCGAATATTATTTATAAATATATATTTTTAAAAAATTATCATATATAAATATAATTTTTTTAAATTAATTATATAATAATACATAAATTTTAAATAAATTTAATTTAAGGATATTTTAAAAATTTCTTGTTATATGATTGGTAATCTATTTATCATACCAAACACAGTAATTAATATTACTGTTGCATTACCTGTGTATACCAAACACAATAATCAATATTACTGGTAATTTATCAAGTGGTAATTTATCTTGTAAGTAATACATATTACTATTCAGGATTACTGGCGATGCACCAAACGCAAGAGTTTACTATAAATGAAAGAAAAAATTAATGCAATGAAATTAAAATGATGATGGAATCAAACTCATTCCAATCATAAATCAAATTTATTTTGATTAAAACTGTTGTTTCGTTTAGCTTAATCTGGCTGATTTAATTTTAAACTGATGAGCTTAAAATCAAATTAAGCCGGTTCAATTAAACCAGATTAATTCACCACAAATTTCTTGTAAAGCCATAAATTACTAGCAACATCAAAAATGAAATGGTAACATTCATAATCAAATAAGCCCTTTTTGTTTTTTAAGGCAGCTTTAATCTTCCAAAGGGTGTAATTGAAAGCTTCCTAAAACTTCAAAACCTTCAAGAGTGCAGTGTACGTATGGACGCATTAGTCAAACATCAGTTGATTGGTGAAACAAATTGAAGGGAAAGAGACCATCAAGGTGGTCACATTCACATAGCAGCTCACATTTAACGTAACAAGGAGCCTATGGTTGGGTTGAAGATGACAGAATTTCCAGCCTACTTGCAATATTGGGGGATGAGAACGGCGAGTGACAGGTGATACAGTTAATTTTGTTCCATTCATGGTGACAAATCCTATTATGAGGGCTGTAATGCTGCAGGAAAGCATCATTTTCTTATGCATCCAAATCATTAACTAACCATTGGTGATATATGACAACAGGATCATTCAAATGATTGATCAGATTCTTCATCAGCACCTATGGATGATGAAACCATGCGTGTAATTGACGATAAAAGTTGATTTTGGCACTGCAGTAGGATTCTTCTGCCACTTATTTCAATCACAATCTCAATCTCTTTTAGGAAAAAAAAAATAATCGTAATATACAATTTCTAGATCAGTGGGGTGGTGATGTCGTTCCATCATCATTTTGCTAAAAAAAAAAAAATGTATCTCAGCAGTCTTTGAATTATTCACGCAATGAAGAGGTGGTTTAAGGATCATAGGGTAGAAATCCTTGAGAAAGTACAAAATTTTCATGTAATTAGCAAACACCATGCAGCGGAAATTTTGCATAGCAAGGGATGGATAGTCTCAGTCTCTCCATATTGCTTGCTTTGTGGTGCAGCAATAGAAACCAACTCATAGCTCTTTCTCAACTGCTCTTTTAGTAAGAGCATGTAATTTGCAGTTAAAAACTTGTCTGGATGTAAAAGTTTGAGCATCTAATTTGACTACTTTTTCTTTCTTCCTTCTTGTTTATCCAAAAAAAAAAAAAAAACAAAAAGAAAGCTCAAGGAGTGATTTTGAATGGCAAAACAAAAGAAGAAAAGTCATCAAGGTACATTTTAGAATGTTGGGAGGTTGTTTGCATCTTCGATCCCTGCATTGAGCTAGGATGCTTGATTGTATGATTTTACTCTTAGAAGAAAAGACTAAAATAATTACTATATGGTTCCTAAGAAACTTCGTAAGCTTCGTCAAGGTCGATCTCAAGCCCAAGTAAAGAAGAAGGGTTGCGTTAAGTAGCTGATAGCCAGTGTAAAACTTCATCAGATCCCTTAAAACATGAATCTACTAAATCAAACTATACGAAGAGCTAGTTGATGGTTCCTAAAAAAAGTATCATATGATTATCATATATTCAAATCATTATTATATTATATTATATTATATTAATTATCAAATTAATATATGTCACATGTATTTTAATTATAAGGGTAAAATATAATCAAGGTTATTACTTTAAATAATGTATATAAAAGTAACACATAGTTCTACACTCTCATTAGACTTCTTAATAAGCCTTTGAGAATTAGGTTGAAAACTACATGATTTAGCCCACGCTCAACTTTATTAGTAAAATAAGTCCGTATTTTTTTAGTTTATATCTTTAATTGACAATATGATCATAAAAAATTTAACCTACAACATAACTTCTTATACAAAATAAACAACAACAGTAATAACAACAAAGCCTTAATTCATACTAGTTTGGGTTGGCTATATAAATCCTTTTCCTTTATACCGTTTGATATAGAATAATAATTTTTTAATATGTAAAGATATTAAATTTTTCTTTATCACTTCTTATCTTATAATTTTCGATATACATTTACCTTCTTTTTCTTTCATGTATATCAAACCATTCTTTTACACTAATACATTCTAAGTATATATTACAAATATCTAAACTATGTAAGTTGTCACCTCAAGTGGTGTATCTCCAATTTTTTTATAAAATAACTTCATTTGTACCATGTCTTTTGTATATTACTATACAATAATTTCAACATTCTCAATTTAGTAACATTTATCTGTGTACATGTAATTTTCTAATGATACAACTTTTTATATCATGAAGCATACCTAGCCTCATAGTTATCTTATAATTTTTTTTTCTTCAACTTAATAGACATTCTATGATTACATAATGTTTTAGTTATACCTTTTCATTTAGACCAACTATTTTAATTTTACAAATAATATCATTCTTAATCTCTCATTCACTATGAATAATCGATCCTAAAAATTTTAAAAAAATTACTTTTAGGTACTTCATAGTCTTTAATTTTTATTTTATATCATCTTTATTTTCTAATTGTTCTAAAATTATATTTTATATTTTCTATCTTCCCCCTACTTAACCTAAAACACATATATTCTAATGTATTTCTTAAAAATTTTAACTTACAATTAATTCTAGTCTTATTTTAATCCACTATATTATATCATTTGTAAATAATATGTGCCATAAAATATCATACTGAATATGCCTATGAAGCTCATTCATAACTAAAGCAGTACAACTTTACAATCTTTACAAAAGGTTTGATCAATCTATTTAATAAGAAAGAAATCTATTTGACTATTCACTTTTAAAAATTATTAGATGAGAGTTATTCTTTTAATTATGAGTTAATTCATACTAAATCATGTAACTTTGCAAATTATAAAATAGCATATGCTTCATTATTTTTATTTTTAAAATTATAACTTTTATGTACCCTTTCAAAATATATTTTATATTTTTTCGCATATTCATTCAATCTCTTTTGATAAATATTTTCTCATTAGAAATCTCTTGAATTACTTCATTTATGTCCTTTCAAAAGCTATGCTTTAATTATAGCATTATTTAAACTTACTTAAAGAGCATAAATATGAAAAATATTAGTTGATTTCTTTTATAATACTTATTTAATAAAAATATTCTATATTCTATTCTTTTAATATCTATAATATCATCTTTCAAACTTTTATCTATAGTAATTCTTGCTCTATTTTTTTTTTTATTTTTATCCATATATCAAAGTTAATACCTATCAAGCTTCCTTACTTTTTTTTTTTCCTATCTACTTAGCTATTGCAAGCAAGTTATACTGATTTTTCTTTTAACTATTTTATTTATTGGTTTTTTTTTTTTTGTTAATAACTATATATGTCAAGTTGTTAAACATTTATTTTTTATTTTTTATTTTACATAGATTGATTTTTTTATTCAGATTTTTTGATAAGAATGTGAGAATCCTTTTTTTTTTATTATATTCGAATGTTGATGTGATGTATTATTTTTGAGGACTCTTCAATTGTCTTTATCATTTATCTAAAAATTTTTATTATATAGTGCGCTCCAAGTAGAGAATATCTCAATAATTTTTATTTTAAATTTATATTATCATGTTTATAGGTTCAATAGTTTTTTCTATTAAATCACGTTTGCTATAAAGAATAAAAATAAAAATAAAAAAGTTATCTCAAATGCTGATAAGTGGACCACTTGAAGCTCAACAGATAACTACGGGGTCATCAAAGTCTCCTGAAGAACCCCACTCAGAGGGGCATATCCCATTCCCATAGATTCGGTTCCAGATCCAAGACTTTCGAGGAAAGCATGGGTTGAGACGACAAAAATGGAATCACGAAATGGAATCTTTGCACTGGAGAGAAAGAAAGGAAGAACCACTGCGTCCTTATCTAGGTTACGGCTTCACCTTTTTTTTCTTCCACTATCACTGGCCTCCGTTTTCGCGTTGATCCCTACGTGACGTTTTCTTAATTTAAGAGAGAATGCCAAACTTCAGAAGGAAAGAACTTTGCCACGGCCAAATTACGTCAGAATGATGTGGTGAAGTATCCAAGGCCCCTCATGCACACCTGAACTCGGCAGCATGGCTATCAAAAAATATTCGGTATTTAACAACCTCCAGGCACCTTCTTTTCTTTAAAAAATCAATAAAAAATAATTTTTTATTTTGAATATGTAACATCAATGAAGCAACTTTGCCGTTATATTTAGGCTTGAGTGCAACATAGGGTAGATAATTTATTATATTTGCTTATTGATATTAAATCAAACTCCACGGGGAACAAAAACGATCTTGAGTCACATAACTTAACAATCCATTTAATAGTTGGGATATAATTAAGAACCCGTAGGAATTGGATTTGAGAAAGGCATGTATGTATACTGGTGAATATTGAGTCATAACCTAATTATTACGTAGCGTTCGGTCAAAATCCAACTCATTGAGAGGCCACCCACTACTTGGCAAAAGTACTGTACAATAGGATCCGTTGACTCCTATGGATGCAAGCACCAAAGTCTGCCACAATTAAGAAACAAAATCTCTGTGCAAGTGTGACTTAAGATAAATCGTCTTGTAGGTTAATTTTCATGCATGTCTATTAATGTGTCCCCTTCATCCACCTGGAACTCTCAAAAGTGTTTGCTCCACAGCATTTTAACATCTAAACGGATATTTTCTACTAGGTATAAGTGGATCCTGCAGCCTTCCAAATAGTTTCCAGCAGCCAAGTGCTAGCTGACCATTGAGTTAAGTTTAATTTGGCGTGCTGAAGCCGGGTTAAATCTCAGCGGAGGTGGACATGTTTGGTTGCCTCTATATATATACATGGTTCAGGGTTGCACCACAGTTGTGTGATCCAGCCCTTGCAAACCGTGATCATCATCATCTCTCTTCTCTCTCTCTCTCGTGAGGGGAATTCTCTCTTCCCTTTCTCTACTCCAACCGCTACCATGTTGAACCTGTTCCAACTCCTCAACTTTGGACCACCTTCCTTTATCTTAATTGTTGTGCTTTGGCAGCTTCCTTCTACTGTTACTTCTTTGGTTTTCTCCACCGAAGGGATCACCTCGCCGGCAAGAACGTTCCTCCGGGATCGTTTGGCTTCCCGGTAATAGGCGAGTCATGGAGCTTCGTCGAGGCCCTGAGGGAGAACAAGGGCAGCGAGTGGATACAGAAGAGGGTGGCGAAGCACGGCCCCGTCTTCAAGACCTCCCTCATGGGCTGCCCCACCGTGGTTATCACCGGCCGAACCGGCAACAAGTTTGTGTTCGGCTGCGGCGGTGAGGTCCTTAGCATGAAACAGCCGCCTTCAATCGCCAGAGTCGCAGGGACGCAGAATTTCATCGAGTTCACAGGCATGAGGTAACAACATCGATCGATCGGCTTCGGAAAGAATATTTAATTATATATCCAAGAATTTTCCGTACATTGACTTCAGCTCAAATCACCTCAATAGGTTACGAAACATGAATTCAACAGCTAGAACAGATATAACTAATATAACCCATTTAATATTAATTTAATTATAAAATAATAAAATAATTATGCAACCATAACTATAACTAAATCATAAAATTATATACTAGTTCATTTTCATTCATTCGATCTCACATAATGACAAAGCAATAAACTTTGTAGTTAAAAATTAAAGCGTACAGTTAGATAAGTTAAACAAGTTTAGCAATCATATTTGGATTTATGAATCATATTACATAAATTAATTTTAGTAATTAAATTAATAAGTTAACATGAGACACAATTGTTTATTAGCCTTTTTATTGGATCGACCCGATATTGTTCTAAACTCATTTTATCTAACTTAAATCTATTAACTCCATGTTAAGCATGAATGGTATACCCAAAATTGCCATCGTAGCACAGATATATATCTATCTCAAGTTGCATCTCGTCTGACAAACTCTTGGATGTGAGGAAAAAAAAAAAAACGAATTTAGGACCTATGTAGACATGATTGAAAGGACAAATATCTATCGGAACCAACTCATCTTACAAAAAAAAAAAAAAAATAACACAAGGGGATGAGTTCGGATCCTCTCGGGGTCGAAATCGAAATTTGATAGTCTGTTCGCAATCACAGCCATTTGTATATCGGTGGGACGAATCATGATGCATTGCTCCGTGTATTGTAGGGCCGTTGCACCATGTAGAACAGTCCCAATATATTATGGGCCGTTCCACAGTGCACGGATGGCCATGATAATTTGCAGAACCTGATCATCGAGTTCATTCCTCAAACTGAGAGTATTCGGACCCCAAAAAGATGGTACCATGATGATATTTTTTCCTACGTTTTTTCAGCAAGTGTGTAATGGAAATGAAAACCAACTATCGTACCTTTTTAAATTATTTTTCCTTCCTTTTTCCTACTCTTTTTTCTCCTGAATCACATCCTTGTTGCCATTTCATTTACTTAATAAAATATTGGTCCTTTTGCACGCCTTTTGAAAATGTAAAACCAAACTAGAGTGAAGGTATGGTCATTGATTCATGCAAATAAAAAGAATTGAAGAATGTTCAAATCATAGGAGCGTTGCCATCTATGCGACATTCATCCTTCAAGCTTAATGATACATGTGTTGTGCATCTTGTGATGCACTTGCGTCCTATGGTCTAGTCGTTTCCAATTGCTTAATTGTATCTAATTTAATAACCTTTCCTACAATTTTTTTTTTTTTAAGTAGATCTAATCTACCAGATGACACATACATAGGTCAATTAAGTACAAAGTAGAGACATAGATGAGAGATAGGTTCCATTTTCGTACGTAATTGACTTGATTTATATGCTACATGATAGATTGGGTCCATCTAATTCCCACTCCTCTTATAGTGGGTTGTGTTTTCAACTTTAGGATAGTGCCACAGTTGACTTCATAAGAGAATATTCCACAGGTCAATTACATCTCTTGGATGTCCACTATTTGAATAACATATTAGAACGTGCCTTGCGTTTATTTTCCATGACATGCTGTGGATTATCTGCTAGCAACAACAAAAAAGAATTAATTGGATATTAATCCATCATTCTCTAGCAATATCAAGAAATTTATGAAGCTTAGATAATTTGTCTGGATATTTTTGTCATCTTTGGTTCATGTTTGCAGGTATAAGATAATGAAGGGCGCATTAATGAGCTTCCTGAAACCAGAAAATCTTCAAGACTACATTGGTCATATGGACGTTCTAGTTAAACACCAACTGCTTGTGGAAACGAAAGGGAAAAGCACCATTTTGGCAGTACCGTTTATGAAAAAACTCACGTTTAAGATAACTTGCAGCATCCTATTTGGACTGCACCATGAGTCCACAAATGAAACTTTGTTTGAGGACTTCTCCCAAACCTTCAAAGGTTTGTGGGCTTTTCCTCTCAATCTCCCGGGGACAACCTATCGCCGAGCTTTGCAGGCAAGATCTCGAATTGTCAAGTGCGTGCTGCCTATTCTGCAGAGAAGAAAGGAGCAAATTATTGAGGGGGTTGTGAGTCCCAAAGATGACATAATTTCTTCCTTGATCACACTAAGGGATGAGAACAATGAGCCGTTTGGTGAGGAGGCAGTAATAGATACCTTCATCGCAGTAATAATAGCAAGTCATGACACAACAGCAATCCTTTTGAGTCTGATGGTGTGGAAGTTGGCTAGAGACCCTGAGATCTATGACAAAGTTTTGGAAGGTAATCGGCCGGACACCTTGTGGTGTTGCACAGAATCTAATAATCTTTCCACTTTATAGATGTGTATGTTGTTAGACTAGTTTCGATTTGCTGATCAGATTTTATATATACTGTTGACTATGGTTCATTTCTTAAAATGTTGTTCGTACGTAGCACTACTTAAATCCTTATAAAAGGTTGTACTTAAGAGATCATACTAGCAATGAACCTAGTGAACGCTCAAAAATATAATATTGAATACAATGAACAAATTAAATGATTTTGGGCATTTTTGTAGACATGCTTTAAGAACGAGATTTTTCTGAAACAAGGAGGTTAGAAGAATGCTGACCTGAGGAAAACCAGGTTTGACTAATGTAATGTTTCCGTCTTTAATTACTAGAGCAAATGGGAATCTTAAGGGAGAGAGAGGATGAAACACAAGAGAAGCTCACATGGAGTGAAGTACAGAAGATGAGATACACATGGAGAGTTGCACAGGAGCTAATGAGGATGATTCCCCCAGTGTTTGGCAACTTCAGGAAAACTCTCGAAGACATCAACTTTGAAGGCTATGATATTCCCAAGGGATGGCAGGTACCACTACGATCTCCTCCTTTAATTTATTCCTCCATGCGAGATTTAACTGAGCTATTTATAATATATTTTGACAGGTATTCTGGGAGGCTAGTGGAACCCACATGAACAAGGATATCTTCGAGGATCCTACCAAATTTGATCCGTCTCGCTTCGAGAATCCATCAAAACCAATTCCACCATTCGCTTACATTCCCTTTGGAGCAGGAAATCGCATGTGTATAGGCAATGAGTTTGCTAGAATTGAAGTTCTAGTTGTAGTTCACCACCTAGTCACAAACTTTGAGTGGACTCAGCTATTCCCTGATGAGAAGATCACAAGCCAACCAATGCCATACCCATCCAAGGGTCTTCCCATCAAGCTCAAGCCAAGGAAACTTTCAGAACTGTTTGATTTGCTTAAAACTTGAGTTCATATTACTCAAGATTGGGTGCTACATTTTTTTTTTTTTTTAAAGATGACTATAGAGGGTATTCCATGGGCATGCAATTCCAACACTACATTAATATCTATGTTTCAGATATAAATCAGTATACTGTCATTAAGACTCTACATTGAGGCCTAGACTAGCACATTTATATCTGGTGGGTCAATGTTTGAGAGTCAAAATTCGGGGCTCAATTGATGACTTCTCTCTTGTTTTGAGAAAAAAAAATGATGACTGAAAAAGAGTACTTATCTTTCAGATATCAAATGAACAGCTAAGAATTGAAAAAGGATGATAGGCCCATCAGGAGCAATGTTCATAAAACTAAAGTGGGTGTCTATGATTATAATCATAACACGAGGCAAGTGGCACAATGTCATCTCAACTATTATTGAAGGCAAGATGTTGGAAATCACAATAATTAGAAGGATGGGGAATGAAAGATTGGCTTTTTCCTTTCTTGAAGAGAATCCCGGCCTTATCAGTTTCTTTCTTTTCTAGATATTTTATTTTGAAGAAATTTTCAACTTATATTCCAAAGACATCATGTATAGAGAGATTTTTTCACCCTGTACTTGTATTTCCAAGGATGATTTGTATAGCCAGATTAATACTTGCCTTGCACAATACATTGCAATTAATATAAAAAGGGACTGAGTGGTTGGGAGAAAATATAGAACAAACTTAGCCACTATTACCATAGACATAGGCCACAAGGAAATCTGTCTTTTTCCTATTGTTTCTTTTTCTTGATACAAGCAAAGTAGTTCAACGAATTAGCCAAAAGAAGAATATTTAGCTGAGTCCAACTTTATGTGAACTCTTGAGAACAAATGTGGGAAACCTATTTTTTCAAAATTAAAAATATCGATCCTCTCACAGTTCCTAGGTTAATTGTTGCAAGGAAGTGAAGTGTTTTCAAAGCAAATGATTTTCATGAAGAGACAAAGACATGAAGATAAAAATAATGAAAAGCTTGATTTTCTCTGCATGTTGAGTGTGTATGTACACACACGGAATCTAAGTTGGTAATATATATAATATAAAGAAACGTTTCAACATATATCAAAGAAAATTTTAGTAACTCATGATTTCTTAAATCATAATACATAAAATGTTAGGAAAGTCTTAACCTGATTAGCATAAAGCTAGCTTAATTTATAGCACTCTTAGTAGCCCCATGCTTATAGTTTAAGATTTTCTTATCATGATTTCTAAAATCATGGTGCATAATTTGAGAAGGAAATCTTAGAGTGATTTGCAGCATCCTTAATAATCTAGTGTGATTAGATTTAATTTAAGGTTTTAGTAACATCTCCTGTACATGATTTGAAAAGAAAATATTGGACTAATTTGCATAAACTTAATGGTCTAGTGTGATAATTCTTGATTTAAAATTTTCTTAATTTTTCATACATAGATATTCTAGACTTTATAGATTATATACATCAATTTAGATTTTTATTTTGCAATTCTAATTATTGAATACAAAAACATGTGGGGGTTTAAGGAATTCTACCCTTGCATTTCCAGCTTTTGAGATTAAAAAGAAGCTTACTTCCATTTATATACATAAACATTTATTAAAACAATTTACATACAAAAGAAACTAATCTTTAACTAGGTGGGATCATGATCATCCCTCTCTCACCTGCACCACATATTCCCTCGTGTCATGTTCTGATTCACTAGACCTTGGGTTCGCAGCTACACATCAAGCATCTAAGAGTATACTTTGGTTATTTTTTTTATGATCACAAGGAAAGATCCTACCGTTTGTACCATTGTATAATTTTTTTTATGAGAAGCAACGATGTGTCCTACATTGGAATCATAGTACATCAGTGTCCATAGTAAGATAAAGCCATTTATCGGATTGGTAACCAGCACTAGTGACTATTTGGAAGGAAACAATGGCTGCGGTACGGTAAAATGAATTTGTCGCAGTTGTGGACAATGGGAACAGTTGTAATGTATGTCCAAATCATACCTTATCAAATTTATTTGGGTCACAAACTAGTTCAAGTTTATGTTAGGGAAGGGTAGATTAACGGGACAAAGTGTCGCAAAGTCACGATTTAGAGGACATTAGAATTTAATACTGTATTCAGATTTGTTACAATATTCCCTAGTATTGGATCTTGGGAAATTTATGAGAATAAAATCTTCCTCCTGATTGATGAGGCAGAAGATTGACGGGAATCTTTGTACTTAAAAAGAAAGAGTTTATGCATCTTAGTTTGTTTCTGTTTCATGGCTTCGCGTCTGTCATCATCCATTGTCCTTTTTCTCTGTCGAATTTGGGCGCCATTATTCACGAGAGCGAGAGGAATAAACAATATCCAGAATATTCTTATATTGGCTAAATAGCAACCGTAAATTTAACTCCATCAAGGCCAATTCCAAGTCCCGATAAAAAAAAAAAAATTTGTATTAGGAAGCTAGAAGCAAATGTAAAACTTCGTCAGATTTTTAAAATATAAACCTACTAAATCAGACTATGCGAAGGATTAAGATATTCCTTTTATAATTTGAGTGTCGATTTAGCCTTGAATAGAGTAGAGTGGAGGAACTAGATTCATATAGCCAACCCTATGTAGTTAAAAAAAAGGTTTAGATGAGTTGAGTTGAGTTTGTTGGAAATATAGTGAGCACACGACAAGCTCTCGTACCACTTTGTTGAAAAATATTTGGTAGCCCATTTTGAATGCTCAAGAAAAAATGCTTAGGATAGAAGAAATATCTATATTATCATTTCGTAAAGCTCTCCACACTACTTAGACTCAATATAATATGTCTTATATATATATAGACATATGAAGATGACTTTTGATCTTCCTTCATAAATACATCATAATTTTTGAATATTTAGATGGCTCTTAGATTTTCTAACTAGCTTTTTATTTTTCTAGATAACTCTTAAACTTCCTTACTAATTAAAGTCACATAGAAAATATAAAAACTCTTAGGCAGTGTTTGATATGGGGTATAAGGGAGGATATCCCCTGGATATCCCTCCTTATTCCCAAATGCTATAGCTAGAAGGAATAGGTCTGAAAAAATTTAACCAGAGGGGATAACCCATGGTTAACCATGGGTTATCAACTTATTTCCTAGGGAATCTAGGAACAACTAAAATTATCCTTTGATGGTAGAATTGTAATTTTAAAAAAGTGCTTATTCCCTCAGCTATTCCCTGGATAAATGTTATCCCGTACATTTATCCAGGGATAGCTTTTGGGCTATCAAACACTACCTTAGACTTCCACACTCATTAATTATAGATTAATTCCAACATCTCTCCCTTAATTTTTAATTTTTCATAATAACTTCAATTACTGATTTGAACTGCAACCAACCAGAAGGAAAATCTCTTATGGCAAATACTCTTCTCATTGATGTATGAAGTATATATCTTGTATCTATTTCAATTACCCTTTCTTCATCTTCTATGATAACTCTTTTTTTCATTACCAGCTTCAGCTAATTTAATTCTTTAATTACATCTTCATATTTGTTTTTCTGCTCTTCATAGGCTTCATGCAAATCTTGCATCGATATCTTAACATTTTTAATTTTAAAATGAACATCTTTCACAGTAATATTATAAGTATTTTTTAAATAGATAATTGCTTGTAATGCTGTAGAATTTTCTACTTTCTTCTTTGTAATAGTGACATGACCATTGATCATAAAACATTCATTTATAGCTTCAAAAATGACTGTTGCTACAAAATTGGAAGAATGATCTGGTCCAAATTTCTTACTTGTATACCTTGCAGAAGAAAAATTTAGTTTTTCAAGTATTTCTTTGAGCATTATCTTGTATGGTACAACCATAACTATTACCTTTTCATCCTTCATTTTGCACAATTGGTATTGTTACCAAGGTCTCGTATCTTTAACCTCTGAAGACTTTTCTTGTCTTCTTTTTCTTTTGCAAATTCTTTTTATCTTAGACTTGCACACTTCTTAACGGATTCCTTTTGATCCGGAGACTTAACACCTTGATGGAGGATATATTTTACGGCTTCATGAGCAACTCATTTACAAGCACCTTTTGCACTCGGAGCTTTCTCTAGCTCTGAAACTGCTTCTTGACTTTTTGGTTCTCTGACTTGCTTTAGGATCGACAGTCTCTTTGGCTCTTGGCTCTAATACCACTATGTTGGAAACGTAGTGAGCTCACAACAAGCTCTGATACCACTTTGTTGGAAAATATTTGGTAGCGCACTTTGAATGCTCAAAGAAAAATGCTTGGAGTATGAGAAATATCTATATTATCATTTCCTAAAGCTCTCCATACTACTTAGACTCAATACAATATGTCCTGTATATAGACATATGAAAATGACTTTTGATCTTTTTTCATAATACATCATAATTCTTGATTCTTTGAATATCTAAATGACTCTTAGATTTTCTAATTCTTTATTTTTCTAGATAACTCTTAGACTTCCTCGCTCATTAAAGTCACATAAAAATATAAAAACTCATAGACTCATTAATTATAAATTAATTCCAACATAGTTGAGCAATTGTTAATTTAAACACCTGCAGTAATTATAAAATTATAACGGCTATTACAATCTAAAATCCTGTTGTTTTAAATTCATGCATCGACCCGCAATTTTGCTTTGATTCATGTCGAAAGAGCATAACAAAGGAAAGGTTTAAACAATTGTGGAAGTTCATCCAACCTCTCTCTCTCTCTCTCTCTCTCTCTCTCTCTCTCTCTCTCGACTGTAAGAGGGAAGGAGGCCTCTCCAATTTATTAAAATAAATTATTTAAAGGGGAAGGGCGAATGCACAATTGGCATCACCGAAAGGATATTAATAACATATGAGCTCCTACTCTCTTTCCCAATGATAAACAACTCCAAAAGTCAAATTAAAAAAAAAAAAGAGAACTAGCGGTGTCAAACGGACCAGTTTGATTTGACACAAAATAAGTTAGGCTCAGCGTAGCCCATAAGCTATAGTATTTATGTTAGGTTTGGCACGTTCTGCCTCTCGAACTTGGCCGAGCCACCTCCTATGGTTCATGAGTCATGCCAATATGATACCTCGTGGCGGGTTATAGCACGGCTTGAGCATGCCTAAGTGGCCTTCCAAGAACTAGTAAGCCGATTCATAGCACGACTCACCAAGATGGGCCATCGGCTCAATCCGTCAGCATGGCCCATTGGCCCACACTACCAAGATGGCCCATGGATCCAACCTACCAAGCATGGCCCGCCAAGCTTGTCTAGCCGAAGATCAAACGAAAAGATTTTGTACATCGCCTCTGATGCAGTAAGTCTTATGTGGGCTGCACCATTCCTTTTATTGGTCCACATACGTACGACACCCATTAAAAATGTTAAGACAACTTTACAACGTTCAGAGGAAAAAACTTACGACACCCTAGTTTTAAGCTTACGACACCGTAGTTATAAAACTAAGACACCCATTCAAAAAGCAAAAAAAACTTACGACATCCTAGTTTTAAACTTACGACACCCTGGTTTTAAACTTAAAACATCCGTTCAGAAAAGGTATCTGTACATAAATTCAAAAAAAAAAAAGCTGTTTGACGTGCATTAATACCCGTTCAGCTTTTTTGGAATTTGTGTATAAACACATTTTTTTAAACGGGTGTCTTAAGTTTAAAATAGGGTGTTGTAAGTTTAAAACTAGGACATCGTAAGTTTTTTTTGCTTTCTGAACGGGTGTTTTAGCTTTATAAGTTTAAAACTAGAGTGTCGTAAGTTTTTTTTACTTTTTAATGGGTGTCTTAATTTTGACGTTACGTGCATTAATACTCTCTTTTTTGGAATTTATGTAAGTGGGTGTCGTAATTTTATAATTACGGTGTCGTAAGTATTTTTTGTTTTCTTAACTGATGTCTTAGTTTTATAACTACAGTCATAAGTTAAAACTAGGGTAAGTTTTTTTTTTTCTTTCTTATGGGTGTCCTAATTTTGACATGACGTGCATTAATATCAGCTTTTTTGAAATTTGTGTATAGACGAGTGGGTGTCGTAATTTTATAACTACGAAGATTAAAACTAGGGTGTCATAAGTATTTTTTGCTTTCTTGACGGTGTCTTAGTTTTATAACTAAGTTTAAAACTAGGGTGTCGTAAGGTTTTTTGCTTTCTTAATGTATGTCTTAATTTTGACGTGACGTGCATTAATACCAGCTTTTTTGGAATGAGTGGGTGTCATAATTTTATAACTACGGTGTCGTAAGATTAAAACTAAAGTGTCATAAGTATTTTTTGCTTTCTTAGTTTTATAATTACGATGTCGTAAGTTTAAAACTAGGGTGTCGTAAGGTTTTTTTGCTTTCTTAATGGGTGTCTTAATTTTGATGTGACGTAAATTAATACCTGTTCAATTTTTTTTGGAATATGTATAGACACGTTTTTTCAATGGGTATCTTAAGTTTAAAAATAGGGTGTCGTAAGTTTAAAACTAAGATGTCGTAAGTTTTTTTTCCTTTTTGAATGGATGTTTAACTTTATAACTACGGTGTCATAAGCTTAAAACTAGGGTATCGTAAGTTTTTTTTCTCGAGATGTCGTAAAGTTGTCTTAACATTTTTTAATGGGTGTCGTGCATATGTGGACCAATAAAAAGAAATGGTGCAGCCACGTAGGACTTGCTGCACCGGAGGCGGTGTACAAAGTCTTTTCCAAGATCAAAGTGTACAAAGTCTTTTCCAAGATCAAAAGGCCTACCTCTAATAGACATAAATGGTTAGTTTGAGGGACAAATTCATTCATTACTTAAATAAATTTTTTTGCCTTATTTTCAATCATCAAAAATGGCTAATACTCAACTCAACTCAACTCATCTAAGCTTTTTTTCAACTATATGGGATCGGCTACATGAATATGCTTCCTTCACTTTTTTCTATTCAGGATCAAGTCGACATTTAAATTATAAATAGTTATATCTTTTTTAATTATTTATGTCCATATTAGTTTAGGTCTATCTCTACCTCTATCCTTACCATTAATTGTTAAATGATCACTCTTTTCAACTGAAGCATCTAAAGGTCTACGTTATATATGTCCAAACCGCCGTAATTGATTTTCTCTCATTTTATCTTCAATTGGGGCTACTTCTATCATTTCTCTTATATGTTTATTTCTAATTCTATCTTTTAAAGTTTTACCACACATCCATCTTAACATACGCATTTCTGTTACACTTAATTTATTCACATATGTTTCAATATTGCCCAACACTCTGTTCCATATAGCATAGCTGACTTAATAGCAGTTTTATAAATTTTTTTTAATTTTAATGGAATGCGCCGATCATACAATACTCTCGAAGCACTCCTTCACTTAACCCATCTTGCTTTAACTCTATGATTCACATCTTCACCTATTTCACCTTTTGCTGGATAATTGATTCCAAATACTTAAAATTTTACTCCTTGATATCTCTTAGCTTACAATCTTCACTATTTCTTCATTTGTATTTCTATTCTCACTAAAATTACATTTATGTATTTAATTTTAGTTCTACTAATCTTAAAACCTTTAGATTCTAAAGCCTCTCTTCAAATCTCTAGCTTAGCATTTACTCCATATTTAGTTTCATTAATCAATACTATATCATCTGTAATAATATACACCATGGGATATCATTTTGAATATATTGGTTAATTCATCTATAATTAATACAAAAATATACGGACTTAAGGTAGATCCTTGATGTAAACCTACAGTAATTGAAAACTTACTAGTTTTTTTTATATTATTATTTAACAATAGTTATTGCTCTATCATATATATCTTTTATCAATTCTATATACCTTTTGGTAACTTTTTTTTTTAAAAACCCACCATATTATTTCTCTAGGTATTCTATCATATGTTTTTTTCTAAATCAATATACCTATTCAAAGATTCCCTTTTCCGCTTTTAGAAGATGGCTAATCCCGATGTGTTGTTGTCCGGTAGCGAACAGGTGGCTAGGCTGTCATGGACAGATCGCACCGACACTGGGCATGTCAGAGGTGTCTTGCTCCATGAACCACCTGTTAGGCATGGCGCCGCAGGTGATTGGTGGGCCTAGTCATATCAGGTGTGCACCATTACGGGTAGTGGCCACGCGTAGTTGCATATGGTTAGTGGGCTACGTGGCAGCTGCGGACGGTTGATGGACCACGTGGTGGTGTCAGGTGGCTCAAGATAGAGGGCACCCAAGGTTCGAGGCCGAGGGGACCCAAGGTCCGAGGGGACCCGTACCTGGAGGATGAAAGAATGAAGTCCAAGGCCGAGGGGACTCCAGGTCTGAGGCCGAGGGGATTCCGGTTCGAGGCCGAGGGGGGGCTTGGAGGCGGAGGCCAAGGGGACTCCAGGTCTGAGGCCGAGGGACTCCAGGTCCAAGGTCGAGGTGATTCCGGGGCCGAGGCCGAGGGACTCTAGGTCTGAGGCCGATGGGGCCTTGGAGGCCGAAGCGGGGGTTCCGTTAGTTGCTTCCTCCGTCAACTTTAACGTGGCTTGATCAACCACATCAGATGTCCCCTCGTCCCTGAGATGAAGTAGGCCCACCCCTGCAAGGTGAAAGGGACGTACGCTCCTAGGTGGCTGATCCCGACGTCCTGCCAATTACAAAGGGGCACGTGTCCTTGGGTGCAGTGACGCCTTAGCACGAGTGACTTGGGCACTGAAGCGCCACCGCCTGCCAACAGTCGGATCCATGGAGATCTGCCTCGAGATAGGAGTCTCGGAACCCATGAAAAGCAACAGCCATCCTCGCCATCATGATGTTGATGCCAGCGATGCCTCGCGATTGGCAGAAGGCGGAGCATCCCTTGTGCCGAGCACCTGCCGAGGCGACACCGCCTATAGCGGGGGGTCCACGTGGCCGGTTAGGTCAGGCGGGACGATTTGAAACTAATAAGTTGGGGGAAAGCTTTCGAGTCTTGTCATTCTATTTTTCTGAGAGAGTGTCTTCTTCCCAGAGTTCTTATACCTTCGTCTTCCTCCCAAGAAAATGCTCCTGCTGCTCTCCCTTTCTGATCCAGGTCAGTCCTTTGATCATTTTCATCTCCATTTCCAGCTTTCTTATGGCTTCTTCTCCGTCCTTGTCCTCTTTGCTGCCCCGAGGATCACATTTCCTCCTCGAGGCTTCAAACCTCTCCGTCTCCTGCACCTTCCTGGTCTTCTTCTTCCACACCCTTTGAGGACCATGTTCCTCTTGCTTAATGACGAGTCGCAACCGGGCTCCTGCCAGGAGTCGCCCAGCGGCCACCGGCACCTCTTCGAGGATGGGGGCAGAATCCCGATAGGGACCACCTCCACGGAAACGGGCCAAGATCTGGTTAACATCAAGGCCCATTACCAAATCCCTAGAGACATCGGACTATTCCTCCCAACTCCTGATGATAGGATAGTTTCCTCTCAGCCTGGTAGAATTATTTTTACGAGGTCTCCCTTAGGATAGGTCTCTGCCTACCCTTCCATCCCTTCTTCCTCAACCTTCTTGATCGCTACTCACTGACGCCCGCCCAGTTGGTTTCGAACTCCATTCGGACCATCTGTGGCTTCTTAGTGCTCTGCCACTTCCACGGCATTGAGCCTAGGATCTCCCTCTTCCGATGTTTTTACACCCTCCGGCAACAGTCGGGCTGGTGGCTGTTCCAGCCTCGGCCCGTCCGAGCCCTAAAACTTGGCCTACCTTCATCTGTCAAGGGATGAAAATCCCATTTCTTTTTCACCGATTTTGAGGGAGTGAAGCCGAGGTGGGAGGACCTGAACCTAAGGTAGAACAAGGATGCATCGGTGGCCCGGAGGACAGGGAGGCACTCGGGCAACTCCTGACGGCCGAGGTCCTCCGATGCAATCAACTTCTATCGGAGGACAACCTCCGGCTTGCAGGCGTCTCTTCCCACAGCGGTGAGCGGCTACAAATTCCCGACCCTTAACTTGCTTCTGTTTTCTCTCTTTTCTTTTTTTTTTTTTAACTCTGACCGATGACTTGTGCAGTGATGAAGATCCCAATCCATGCCATTAGAAAGGCTATGACAAAGAGGAAGTGGGACCCTGAGGGCATCGAGGGCCGAGTGAGGCAATGGACCCAGGCCCCGAGCCGGCCCTCAGCACGGTCACCCCCACCCCGAGAGCATGAAGAGCCTACATCCGGCCCTGCTATTGACCTAACGGCTGACACTCCACCAGAAGGAGCTAGAGCCGAGGGGGCCATAGCGACGGCAGAGCCCATCATCCCGATCATTGAGTCAGCGCAAACAGAGGTGGAGCCGAGCCTAGGTGAGAGCCCCTCGGCCGCTGGTTGAGGAAGTACCAACGGCTCCCAGCCCAGCACTACAGCGCCCGAGCCAGCCGAGGCCACCGAGGGAGGCGAGGTCGGGGCGATCCCCTCAAGGCCCTCAGTGATGAATCATGGTCGCCGGGCAGAGTGGCTCATCGCACAACTCATTATGCCTGAGTTTCAGGAGGAGCTTAGCCAGTTGAGGGCCTCGGCCTTCTTTAGGGAGGCCTTCATGGCACTCGTCCGTATAAGTATCTTGCATGACTTTAGTTTTTGGTATCCAATTGGTACTAACTTACTTTTTGATGCAGTCGGAAAATTCCTTAGTGGCCACAAGGGAGGTCATCAACCAAGGGAAGACCATCCTCCGCGAGGCTTAGCGGGAGGCCGTCGAGGCCCGACCCGAGCTAAGAGGGTAGAGGAGGCCATGGAGGCAGCCGAACGCTAGGCGGCAGCCAAGGCCAAGTGTGCTTGAGCGGCCCTAGACCAGCTAGGGGAGGCCATGGGGGCCATCACCGCCAAGGACTACCACATCCACACCCTCACCGTTGAAGTAAAGGCGGCGAGGAGAGGGCGAAGAATGCAGAAGATGTAGCGAGGCGATCGGACTCCCGCGCCACGGAGGGGAAGGCCAAGGTCTGAAAGGTGGAAGCTGTTGTAGCTGCTGCCGAGGAGAGGACAATAGCGCCGAGAAGAGGGTTGCAGAAGCTATGGACAACTTCTGCAAGTCCACCAGCTTCACGGACGAGCTTGCTGAAGCCTCCGTGGACATCTATCTCTAGGGATTCCGAGATTGTAGGGAGAAGGCGGCTAGAGTCCACGGTCTCCCCAACGTCATGGACATCGAGCCGAACGAGATATCTGAGGAGGCGCCATCCGAAGGCGGGCCTGTAGCAGCCGATCCCTAATTCTCCTTTTATTTTTCCTTTCTTTTCTATATTGAAGTCCGACTTAGTCGGTATTTTGTAAACACTTAAGTAATGAAAATATTCTTTTTAAAATCGACCGTGTTCTTTTTGAAATCAATCTTCTGAGGGTCATACTTAGCTTTCCTCTCCACTTGCCATCGTAGGACCCTTGATAGGGCTACGTTGGCACTAGGGAATATTGTGTTAGTCTGCTCGTCATGAGCTAACCCTTGACTTAGTTGCCTTATAGGAGCGGGTCTTGGTGGGAGAGCTGAGGCTGACCTCGAAGCTTCCTTGGTGAACCCGAGATTGGAACAGGTGTGAGCCTCGTAGTGAGCCTGTAGCGCCGAGCTGTCGTCGAGCCTCTAGAACTGTCTGAGATCATTCTTTGGCACAAAGTCGTCCTTGTACTCCCCGTGCCGATCGAGATAGGGCCTTGGTGCCGATCTGGCCTCAGGCTTTCAGTGCCGATGGTACATCGGTCTTAAAGTGCCGAGCTGGCCTTGGGCTTTCGATGCTAATGGTACATCAGTCTTGAGGTGCCGAGCTGGCCTTAGGCTTTCAGTGCCGATGGTACATCGGTCTTGAAGTGCCGAGCTAGCCTCAGGCTTTCGGTGCCGATAGTACATTGGTCTTGAGGTGCCGAGCTGGTCTCAAGCTTTCGGTGTCGATGGTACATCGGTCTTGAGGTGCTGAGCTGGCCTTGGGCTTTCGGTGCCAATGGTACATTGGTCTTGAAGTGCCGAGCTAGCCTTAGGCTTTCGGTACCGATGGTAGATCGGTCTTGAAGTACCGAGTTGGCCTCGGCTTTCTGTATCGATGGTACATCGGTCTTGAAGTGCCGAACTAGCCTCGGAATTTTAGTGCTGATGGTACATCGGTCTTGAAGTACCAAGTTGGCCTTGGGCTTTCGGTGCCGATGGTACATCGGTCTTGAAGTGCCAAGGTGGCCTTGGGCTTTCAGTGCTGATGGTATATCGGTCTTGAGGTACCGAGCTGGCCTTGGGCTTTCGATATCGATGGTACATCGGTCTTGAAGTATCGAGCTGGCCTCGGGCTTTCAGTACCGATGGTACATCGATCTTGAGGTGCCGAGCTGGCCTCGGGCTTTCGCTGCCGATGGCACATCGGTTTTGAAGTGCCGAGTTGGCTTCGAGCTTTCTGTGCCGATGGCACATCGGTCTTGAGGTGTCGAGCTAGCGTCAGGCTTTCGATGCTGATGGTACATCGATCTTGAAGTGCCGAGCTGGCTTCGGGCTTTCGATGCCAATGGTACATCAGTCTTGAAGTGCTGAGCTGGCCTCGGACTTTCGGTGCTGATGGTACATCTGTCTTAAAGTGCCTAGAGGCTTTCGATACCGATGGTACATCGATCTTAAAGTGCCGAGATGGCCTCGGGCTTTCAATACCGATGGTACATCCGTCTTGAATTGCCAAGCTGGCCTCGGGCTTTGAGTGCCGACCGGGGTCGGGCTTTGACTGGAAAGGTGAGTTACTCGAAGACATTTTTATTAATATAGAATACGGGACTAGTGAGTCCAAGAGAATGCAAATACCTAATCCAATGTAAAGAAGGGGTACATTACTGGTAGTACCGATGGAGGTTGTTAGAGTTCCAGGTCCGAGGGAGTGACTTCTTATCTAGTCCTTCGATTCGGTACACTCCTTGGTGGAGGACTTCGGTGACTCAATAGGGTCCTTCCCAATTTGGCGACAGCTTGCCTTCTTCCGCCGGCTTCGAGACTTTAGCCCGTCTGAGGACTAGGTCTCCTGGTAAGAATGTTCTAGGACATACGTGAGCATTATAATACCTGGCGGTTCACTGTCGGTAGGTGGCCATCCAAAGTTGCGCTTGGTCACGTACTTCCTCCACAAGGTCAAGGTTGTCTCGTAGCTGGCTCGAGTTGTCCTCCTCATCGTACGACTTCGTTCAGGGACTTGGAACGCCAATTTCCACAGGGATGATAGCCTCGGAACCGAAGATAAAGCTGAAGGGAGTCTCCCCCATGGGAGCCCGTGGCATCGTGTGGTAGGCCCACAGCACGTTGGGAAGTTCCTCTACCCATCTCCCTTTGAAGTCGTCCAGCCGTGTTCTGAGTCCTTGAATGATGATGCGGTTCGTCACCTTGGCCGCTCCATTGGTATGAGGGTGACCGACAGAGGTGAACCGCTGATGGATGCCCAGCTCAGTGCAGAATCCTCTGAAGGGTGCATTATCGAACTGCCGGCCGTTATCGATGACAAGGGTATGCGGCAGTCCAAACCGATAGATTATAGACTTTCAGAAAAAGGATCTCGCCTTGCTCTCAGTGATCTTAGCTAGTGCCTCGGCCTCGATCCATTTGGTTAAGTGGTCGATGGTCACCAGCAAAAACTTACGCTGGCCAGAGGCCAGAGGAAACGGTCCCAGAATATCCATCCCCCACTGAGCAAAAGGCCAGGGGGCAACCAGAGGGCTCAGCTGAGAAGTCAGCTGCCGCTGGATGTTAGCATGTCGTTAGCAGCTGTCACACCTCCGAACTAGCTCGGCGGCATCCTCCTTCATTGTCAGCCAGTAATATCCTTGACGCAGGGCTTTGTATGCCAGTGCTCTGCCCCTCAGATGACTCTCATAAATGCCCTCATGGATTTCTCGCAGGATGTAATCGGCTTCCGTTGGGCCAACGCACCTGAAGATCGGGTATGAGAAGGACCTTCGGTAGAGTCGCCCATCCATCATCAAAAACTTAGGGGCTCATCGCTTGAGCATCCTGGCTTCAGCTGGATCTTCGGGAAGGGCGCCATCAATAAGGTATCAATGTAGGTGTCCATCCAAGAGGGTTCCTGCTCAACCGGCAGGGCCTCCTTCGTGGCTTCGATGCTCGGGACCTCCCGATGCTCTACATATATTCTTCCCAAGGCTTCGTCGACTGAAGTATCCAAATGGGATAATGCATTAGCTCTGGCATTCTCGGATTCTCCCCTTTGGGAATATAACTGACACGAAAGTAGGCAAAAAGGAAGGCCTGAGATTGGACCTTACTTAGAATTTAATTTCTTATAATTTAAAAATATTATATATTTAATATTTTATTACTTAATAGAATAGTTAAAATATCATTTTGCCCATCAATTCATATATTTGTATTAGAGTTGTATATTGATTATTTCATCAATTTTAATTAATTTTATGTAATAAAACACTAAAAATATAATATTAATAAAATATATAGGACTAAAATATAATAATTAAATGTTAGAGGACCAAAATGAATTTTGAGTGAAAAAATTGAGAATCAAAAATATATTTTAGCTTTAAAAAAAATAAAGAAGAGAGGAAACTAAGGCCCTTGATGACTTGGGTAAAATTTTAGTAGGGTTAAGATTATATTTTTGGCGTACTCCATAATCATAAAAAAAGAGATAGATCAAGAGCAGAGGAGAGAGGAAACCAATCAAATTTGAGAGCTTATACACTCTTCATGGTTGAGCAATGGTTCAAGCTACCATTGGCTTCATTTTAGTTGTTCGACAAACAAATAAAGACCAATGGAAAAATGAGAGGTTTAATTGCCGAGTAGGTAAATAAGAGAGCTGATCGGTTTTGGCTGAGCTGTTGCTGATGAGCCTAACCCAAGCCAACAAGCAATAAATCCAATTAAGTTGTTAACGAACCTGTAAGACCCATGGAATTGGACCGGTCTAATCCCCCACTCATGCGCACATTCCGCGTGAAATTTGGGAAGGAGTTTCTCCTCCACTTAACCATCGTGCGCATAAAATTTGAGAATCCCCGATATCAAATTAATATATACAACGTTGCTCCATCCCATCCTATCAAATTAATTATCTCAATCTGTACAAAAAAAATTTAACAGATATAATGAGCTCAACAGCCCTGTAAGAATCCCTACATAAAATTTACCTTCTTACATAGCATTTAACATATAATCTTTAGGGTATAAATACATGATTAAATAAAATCAAACCAACAAACCAATAAATATAGATGTCATTATGCAATCATGTAACACACATCTAAAGACTTCAGACTCAACTAGTCATATAGTGGATCCAAATCCATCTGGTTTTCAACTCTAGACTACCATAACCACGTTCCAGCCCGTGGCGGGGCAACTGTCACACTCCAGCATGTGACGGACAATACTACCATATTTTCAACCTGTGGCGAGGCCCACGTTATCACACTCCATTCTGTGACCGTCAACACTACCACATTTCTAGCCTATGGCAACGCTCTCACATGGCTAGCCTAGAGCATCAACCATCATACACTCATGCATCACAACCAACATATGGCATGCATATCAATGCATCGTAACTCAACCATGACAATAAAAATTTCATAAGTCATAATTAGGCAATAATCAATCAAACCAAACCAAACCAAACCAAGAATCAGAAAACAGTACGGAATCCATAATTCACCCAACGTAAATCATCAAAAATTAATAATTTATTTATACAATACCGATAAAAATTATATAGAAGAATTCTTACTTCACAATTCGGCTAACAAGCCCTCACTAACGACTCGAATTTATCTCCTCCCTGTTACGCTGGTTGTCCCATTCAACTGACATAATTCATATATTTTATTTAATTGATAGAAATAAACTTTAATAAAATAAAATAAAAATTAATTTTTTTTCTAGAACCCATTATTGGGCCTGTGCCGCAATCTGAGCACTCATCCTTTCGTCTTTCCTTTCTTTTTTTAATTTTCTCACTGCGTTCATCAATTGTGCTTACTTTCTTTTCATCTTTAATGACCCACTAAGGACTTACTTCTCTTTCCTAGTGTCCAACGATATTCTGACGGTGGCACTCTTTAAAAGAAGAGCAAAGGAGCAGAGGTTCCTCTTTTCCTCTCTCGTTTTTTTTTCTTCTTTTTCTCTTTTGGCCTCTCTTTTCCCTGGCGACGTAGGGCTTTACCCCCCCACCCCCCCCCCCCCCCCCCCAACTTTTCTCTCTTCTTCTTCTTCTTCTTCTCTCTCTCTCTCTCTTTTTTCTGGCAGCACTAGGAAGCCCTAAGCCACCCACCCCCTTCTCGTCCCTTTATACCTGCCTCAATTAGGAGTTTATCCCCAATTCCACTCATGCGGTGGTTAGGAGGAGGAGAAACTCCTCCCAAATTTAATGCGCACAGCGGTTAGGAGGAGGAGAAACTCCTTCCCAAATTTCACGCGGAATGTATACATGAGTGGGGTATTGGACTGGTCCACTTTGGGCCGATCCAATTTCATGGTCTTGCATTCTCCCTCCCTTAAAATAAATTTTATCCTCGAAATTTTTCTTACCATATACATCAAAGAGTTGGGGATGCTTGTCTTTTACTTCTGACTTAAGTTTCCAAGTACTCAAATGATATATCTAACATCAAGAATCAATTTGATCTTTATACCAAATGGAAATTGAGTTCCTTAAGAAGTATATATATTTGATGTACATCTTTACTAGTCTCTCCAAGACACCTCGTTAAGTGCCATGTCTCAACTTCAAATTAGTTTTTACCACATCCTTGAGTTCTACCATTCTACTTTTATTTTTTTTATTTTTTTATTTTTAATAGTTATTAGCCAACACAAAATAATTTCATATTTCAAAACTTTTAATTCAAATAAAATTTAAAATTTTTCCCACTCACTCTTACTTCAATCCGAAATCCCAAATTCCTAAACCATGTTTACATACCACTTTAGTCACCATTTTTTTCATCCCTAATGATCATAAACCTAAGCTCTGATACCACTTCTGTCATGCCCCAAATCCACCATCTGAATTGGCCACGTAATATGGCCGCATGAATCCTAAGGCAAGCCCTAGAGATCATGCAATGCATGATATAAATAATCCATACTGCATTCCATAAAAGTTATATCTATCTAACTAATCACAATAGCTGCAATATCGCTCCATCCTATCCTATCAAATTAATCACCTCAACCTATACAAAAAAATTTCAACAGATATAATGAGCTCAACAGCCCCATAAGAATTCCCTACATAAAATTTACCTTATTATATAGCAATTTAACATATAATCTTTAGTGTATAAATACATGATTAAGTAAAACCAAACCACCGAACCAATAAATATAGTTGGCATCATGCAATTATGCAACACACATCTAAAGACTTTAAACTCAATCAGTCATACATTGGCGGGGCAACTGTCATACTTCAGCCTGTGACGGGCAATACTACCATATTTTTAGCCTGTGGCGGGGCTCATGTTGTCACACTTCAGCCTGTGACTGACAACACTACTACATTTCTAGCCTACGGCAAGGCTATCACATGGCCAGCCTAAAGCATCAACCATCATGCACTCATGCATCACAACCAACACATGGCATGCATATCAATGCATCGCAACTCAACCATGACAATAAAAATTTCATAAGTCATAATTAGGCAATATCCATCAACCAAAGCAAACCAAGAATCAGAAAACAGTACGATAATTCACCTAACATAAATCATCAAAAACCAATAATTATTTTTTATACAATATCGATAAAAATTATGTAGGAGAATTCTTACTTCACAATTCGGCTAACAATCCCTCACTGACGACTTGAATTTAACTCCTCCTTATCATGCTAGTTGTCCTCCTCAACTGACATAATTCATATATTTATTTAATTGACAGAAATAAACTTTAATAAAATAAAATAAAAATTAATTTTTCTTCTAGAATCCATCATTGGTATATGCCGCAATTCGAGCACTCACCCTTCTCCTCTTTTTTTTTTTTTTTCTAATTCCCTCACCGCGTTCATCACATGTGCCTACTTTCTTTTCATCTTTAATGATCCGCTAAGAACTTACCTCTCTTTCGTAGCATCCAACGATATTCTGACTGTGGCACTCTTCGAAAGAAGAGCAAAGGAATAGATGTTCCTCTTTTTCTCTCTTTTTTTTTCTTTCTTTCTCTTTTGGCCTCTCCTTTCCCTGGAGATGTAGGGTTTTACCTTCCCACTTTTCGCTCTTTTTCTTCTTCTTCTTCTTTCTCTCTTTTTTGGCGGCGCTAGGAACTCCTAGGCTGCCCACCCCTTTCTCATCCCTTTATACCTGCCTTGGTTAGAAGTTTATCCTCTACGCATGAGATGGTTAGGGGGAGGAGAAACTCCTTCTAAATTTTACGCGCATAGCGATTAGGGGGAGGAGAAACTCGTTCCCAAATTTCATGCGGAATGTGCGCATGAGTGGAGGATTGGACCGGTCCACTTTGGGCTGGTCCAATTCCATAGGTCTTAAAGAAACTGAAATCATATGGTTGTAAAATTATAAGAATCTTCGAAATTAGTGATGCCATTTTGGTATTGCTAAACAAATTAGCAACGCCCAAAAATAGGTTATCGCTAATGAATTTAGCAATACCGCGGCCGTTCGTCACTAATTAGTGACGCCAGGTGGTGTCGTTGTCCGGGCATTGCTAATTAGCAACACCAATATATGGTCAAACCTATTTTGGAGCTGATAGGACATAAAGATCTCGTTTGGCCCTCTAAATCCTCAGCCAAGCCAATCTTTTTGACCTGTTCAAGAAAGTCTTTAACCAGTAGATTTGAATTTATTACATTTAGTAAAATACAATGCCTTCAATGGGTATGCAACTGAAGTTCCTGCTATACAACTTGTGAAACATTAATCTCATCGCTCAACTTGCTGTTCAAACCAACCTAGCCTCGGTGCATGCAGATCAAATCACGTCAGCACATGACATCTCTGTAGAGTCATTGTAACTTGTGTTGCTGGATGAACAGCTCATTGCCTTGAACCATCACAAAATTGGCTCCACAAATCGTAGCCTTTCAAGTTGTGATGTTCCATCATGTAGATTTTTTTCTTCCTATACTTCTCTGGTACAAAAGCCTGGAGGGAACCAACCTATTCTCATCTTTAAAGAGTGATCTAGCCCCAGAAATATCTGCATCTCCATTACTTGGCCCACTCACTGGCACAATTTGTTGAAGATGACCATTTGAATTTTCAGTGGCCCCAAGTTTCACGATAAATGTTGCACTGCAACCTTTTCCCACAACTTCACTCTCAAGCCAGATGCGCACCCTTCCATGAGACTTGCAAACCTAAATTGCACCAATGGAAATGTAATGCAATGTTAAATAAAAGGCGCTCTGAAAATTCATGCAAGGTGATCCTAGAGAATGCAAAAGTAACATAATATTATCAAGTTTTTCCTCAAACAAAAAAGGATTAAACACATAAAATCCCAATTAAAATAGCCACAATATATGACTGGAATATTTTGTTTGAGCATACCTCTTACAAATGGCAAGCCCGAGTCGATCCCCTTCCACCACAACCTTTGTTTGCTCCATTCTGAAAGTGTGCAAATTTGGTAAAGAGGTGTGGTAAATCTTGGGGACTGATTCCACAACCAGCATTTAAGAACTGGCATTTGAAGTAAATGAATCTAGGATATGTCATCTTAATTAAGACAATTTTTAACACAATAATATGCACTTAAAGCTGATGTGTTCATGGAAAAAATAAAATGCTGCATGGATTTGAGGTTGGTCAATTCATTGCATTAAGAATTGGTCGTTGCATCAGTTACAAATAAAAGCAGTTCTGTAGAGAACTCAGTGCATGTCATAACTAGATATCATATATATCCATTTCTTATATATCAAGATACCTTGGCCTATAAAAGCACTATGTATCAGAGCCTCGTGATATAAATTTATCATAGTTAGCCAAGTTCAGATGCTAACAGACCTGCACACGCAAGTAGAAGTAGTGCTCATCATTAGCAATAGGATAAAATTCAGGATCTCCAGGGTCTCTTAGAGAAACTGGTTTGGCAACAGAAGCGGTAATTGATATGTGGCCCTCCTTTGTAAACTTGACAGCATTACCAGAGATATTTAAAATAGCTTGCATAAGGGGCTTTTCATCACCAATGGCACACAAAGGCAAGTCAGGTTCCAGTGCAACCAACACCAACAGCTTCTTTATGGCTGCTATTGGCTTCATCTGATGAATTACCTACATTTCAAAGCAACAGTTTAATCAGAAATTTACTGATGAATATATCAACCAACAAAAAAAAAAAGAAGAGAAAACCTCTCTGAAAACAGAATGAAGATTGTGCAGATTGGGGGGGGGGGGGGGGGGGGGGTGCCGCTAATTTTATTCATCATTGTTTTATCGCTATTTAGCGATGCTTATTTTTATGTCGCTAAAAAATAAAGTTCTTGTAGTAAAAATTTGGGTAAAAGTTAATTGGATTTAGCCTGCATTCCAACTTTTACCATGGTCAAAGCTCCTCTAAGATCAAAATTCATCTAAAATCTAGCAAAGTTTTTTTTTTTTCTTTTTTTTTCCTTGTCAAATCATATCCAAACTCAATTCTACTTAGGTTGGACCAGAGGAATGATGATGAGCTAACTTGGAGTCTAACTTAGCTGGGTCTCACAGCACTTTTTATTACAATTTCAAAGTCTAATAGTATATATGTAATGTAGGAGAGAAGCTTATAAATAAAAAAATCAAAATAAAAATCTATTGATAAATAGAGATTGTTACGTAATGTAATGGTACAATCTATATTACGTATGACATTAATCACATCCAAAAGATATTGTGCCGAGGGGTGCAACTTTACAATTTAAAATGTAGTAATAGACAAGCAACACAAAAAGAAGATTAAACAACAATGAGCAGACATACCTAAAATTTTGCATGAAGAGCATAAAATTCCTAGGAATATAAATGCAATAGTTTAGAAGTCATTATTATCAGAATTATGGATTGGTGATACTTCTTCGATTTAACATTTAGTCCAACATTCATCCATGCAATTTCGTGCAATAATTATTAGGAATACCAAACAAAGAAAAGAAAAGAAAGTAATATAACTATAGATATTTTATTTGCATGAGCGAACATAATAAAAATTGATGATTATGATTAATAAATAGAACTATATAATTGTCTATACCAAACAAAAGATTCGATCATCTTCTTTATCTTTAAATTAATATAGTTCATGAATCTAAATAATGAAAAAGATAAAAAAGGTATAATGATTTCAAAATTCGTATAAGTCCAAAAATAAAGACATGATTAAATTTTGAACTTAACTATATTGAATATAGCTAAATTTATTCCTGCCCTCTTCTCTCTCTCTCTATATATATAACAATATTCTAAGAAAGTGTAATCATTTAAACTTGATTAATTGATTCATATTGAAGAAGCTATCTAATTACCACAAAGAAGCTAATAAGTAGTGGATCTTCATCTTTGTCTTGAATGAGAAATATTGCATTAGAATGGCCCATGGTCCATCAAAATTATTATTTTCAAAGTCGTATTGCAGATGATGATGATAAATCCTAGAAATTATATAATCTAAAGTTACAAGTTGCTGAGCTTGTGTTTCATTACAAACGTACACGCCTTCTCATTTGTGGCTCATTTCAGGCAGCCAATTCTTATCAAATGAATGCCTAAGAATGGCATGGCAAGCCTAGGTCATGCATGGCGGCAGAAATCCAAGCTGCCCTTCTCGTCTGGCTAAAAACCGCGCCTGTGCCCATCGTGCCTTCTCTACGCATTCGCGTGGGTTCGCTTCCGACCCATGCTTAAAGTTTGGTTCCGCTGATTTGCATAGCTTGGATCGAGCGGAAGGCAAATGTTTTAAACAGTAGAGACTAGAGAGCTGAGCGTTGGGGTTCTGCTAGCTTCTATTCCTTCATGCGCCTTCCTCCGGCCCGACATTACATCAAACATATGACTGGCAGCCCTAGTACTTGGTGTTCTTCTTTGTTGTTGTGTCGCTGGTGCCTTGCCATCGTTTTGGCCGCTATATTTTTAATTTTGGATGGTTTGATTGTGGGTGAGGCAGTGATGAATTTCTCGAGTAAGCTAGACAGGGTGCCTATCATATGTTTGTTGTAATGTCAATGTAAGGATTTTGCTGGGCACTTCATCGTGGATTTTGTTTGGCTTATTTTTTATTATCGTAACTTAGTCAAGTCGTCAGTAGATGTAGATATGGATGTCGCTTTATCAATAACTGGCATTTTTTCCGAACAAGTTTAGTAACAAATGATGTGTACTAGAGCCCAACTGTAGGCGTGGCGTGGCTACTATAACTCGGTAAAACTTCCCCACGTAGAATAGTCAACACCGTTAACAAACAGAATGAGATCTCTTCGCAAAATCCAGCGGTAGAGGTGGTCAAGCCCCCAAACCCCACGTAAACCCTACACAACCACGCATGTAGACACGTGTCAGAGCCTCACTCTCCCTCATGCCCATCTTAAACCCGCCTCTCGGGCCAACTAGCTAGCCTCACCTCGCTTACACCGCTGCGCGAAAGAGTAAGAAAGAAGTGAGTTTACTCGAGATGATGTGTGCTATGGGAGATCGAATGGCAACAGCGATCCTCGCACTGTTGCTGCTCTCCTCCTGGTCTCTGATGGCCGTGATGGCATCCCAAGGGAGAGGAACGGAAGGAAGAGGGAAAAAGGAGGAAGGAAAGGTGCCCAGAGTAGACCCAGAAGGCAAGGGCCTCTTCATACTGAGGAGGTCCAAGGAGGTGGTGAAGAGTGATGCTGGCGAGGTCCGGCTGGTGATGGGATACCGGTATAGGGGCAACCCCAGCCCCATGCACATCGGCTTCATCACCATGGAGCCTAACACCCTCTATATCCCCCAGTATGTTGATGCCAACCTCATCCTCTTTGTACGCAGAGGTAAACCTCCCTCCGTATTCTTTCTTCATCTCTCTCAGCCATCACGTAATTGAGATGGCCTTTCTGCATGCATGCATGTCAGCGTGCATGACGATGTTTTTTAGTACGTTGGTTCACATTTTGGTTGTAACATTACATGGTCTAGCAGTACATAAAATGTCATCAACTCATTTACGCTGATTTTATATATGGTGGTAAAGGGGAGGCAAAGGTTGGATATATCTATAAGAATGAGTTGGTGGAGAAGCGGCTTAAATCGGGCCACATCAACGCAATTCCGGCCGGGTCCTCCTTCTATATCGTTAACTCCCGCGAAAGCGAGAGACTGCACATTATTTGTAGCATCGACACTTCGGAGAGCATTGATATGGCAACTACCCACAGGTATGTGTCGTGGAGTAATCCTTCCTCTTTGATTTCCCTACAAGAATCTCTTCAATCGATCCAGTGAAATTATTAACATCCTTCATGCTGTCAATTGGCAGTCGTTCTACATTGGCGGAGGAATGTTCCCGAGGTCGGTGCTTTCTGGGTTTGATATCAAAACGCTCTCAGCTGCCTTCAATGTGAGCAAATAATAACCGGTTTTCTTATTGATATGCCACGATTAATGACACATAACAAAGCACTCATTCTTTAGGAGTCATGGATCCCCGCAGGTCAGCGCTGATCAATTAGAAATGATAATGATGAGACAGTGGAGTGGCCCTATCATTCATCTAAACAAGGAGGCGACTGACCGACTTGACTATTTTTCAACGAAAGTGGCCCCAGAAAAAGAGATGGGTTTCGATGACGACGACGAAGCCCCGCAAGAGGAAGAAGATGCATGGACATGGCGATGCCTTATCAACTCTCTACTCGGGAAGGCCGACTGCAGCGCGCGTAGAAAGAGCAAGTCGGTCCACTCACCAGGATCGTGCAATATCTACGACACAAAGCCTAGCTATCAGAACGACTACGGATATAGCATTGCCATTGATGAGCACCACTATTCCCCACTAAAGCAATCCGACTTTGGGGTCTATCTCGTTAACCTAAAAGCGGTCAGTAATTTCTGCTAAGATGATATCATCGCACACCATAGATTTGAAATCGAGCATGTCTCAATGTAGAGAAGGCTCAATGAACAGATTGGCTGAACTCCTAACAGCAATGCCAATATAATCATACATCTTTCATTCTATTATATCTAAGCAAATTATTTGTGTTTGACCGATCGAACATAACGTACTTCCATGCAGGGATCGATGCTATCGCCGCATGTGAACCCAACTGCGACGGAGTATGGCATCGTACTCCGTGGATCGGGGAGCATTCAGGTTGTGTTCCCCAACGGTACGGCTGCGATGAACGCCGAGGTGTCGGAGGGTGATGTCTTCTGGATCCCGCGTTACTTCCCCTTCTGCCAGGTGGCGTCCAATGGAGGACCGCTCGAGTTCTTTGGCTTCACGACATCAGCGAGAAAGAATAGGCCGCAGTTCCTTGTGGGGGCGAGCTCGCTGATGCGTAGCATGAGGGGTCCGGAGCTCGCGGCGGCGTTCGGGGTAAGCGAGGAGCAGCTGGCGAGCCTCGTCAAAGCGCAGCGGGAGAAGGTCATACTTCCGACTTCGCCTCGTCGAGAAAGGAGGGAGAAGCGGAAGGGGCATGAGATGTTCGTGATGAGGAGGGAGCTCTTCGCATGAGCTCCATTACTACCATTACCAGCTCTCTTTCCAGCTTTTCTGTTATCTTTCGTTGGCTATCGGGTTTAGTTTTCTACTTTTAGTGTCCTGTTGGCATCGTTTTGTTACCTTGACGAAGCCTGTTGAATTCCATAAATTATCAAAATGATGTCCCTCGCTAAAATGAGGTGTCATCTTCAAGTTATGCTAGCTGTTAATTATTTCCTCGTAGAAGTTCGAATATTGGCAGGTAACTTTAAGTCTTTAACCCGATCTTGTGAAGGAAGAAATCCCTCACAGGATTCATTACATTTGTAAAATTACACAGTTTGAGAGAGGAGGAATGGATGACAAGTGATTACAAAAGGATTTATGTGGGAATCCAAGGGTTTGATAGGACTGAAATTGCCCCACAGACACAAACCAGCCAGCATTTTTTGAAGGACCATTGCCATCAATAATCTCTTTTTTGAGAAAAATATTTACATTTCATTCCAACCATATGTTCCAACTTTAAAAAAAGTTAAAAATTAAAAAAAAATACAAAAGCCTGAAAGCATTTGAATGAAATTTTGAATGACAAAGTTAAAGTTTGACTTTTAAACAAAATATAAAATAGTATCTTAGATGAACTCTTACGTTATGAACATTTTAGCACAAAACTATATATAGCTGCCCCTTTTTTTTTTTTTTTTGGGCGATCGTACCAATTTAGGATGAGTCAAACCCGATATATCATAGTAAAATTTGGGATAAGACAGGCGGACAAGTATCATCCTGATTCCAACTCTAAAAGTTAGAATGGTCAGCAACCTTGGCGGCGATCCAGTCGGCCGTAGAATTGGCTTTCCTGAAGACGTGCCGAATAAGGGCACAGTGAACACCCTGAAGATTGGCACGAATGTCAACAATCAAAGGGTTGGCTGGCACATAGACACCAGGGTCTTGATGGATCCAACTGATGATAGTGATGGAGTCACACTCGATGATAAGACTGCGGGTGCCCAGGACACGGATGGCACAGGAGATACCTGCTCAAGCAGCAGTCAACTCCGCCAGGAGCACAGATGAGTCAAGCGAACTGAATCCTTCCGTAGTCAGTAACTGACCATTGGGTCCACGAATGATAAAAGCAGAGCTAACTGATCTCCCCCTAACGCTCCTGTCGAAATTGATTGTGACAAACCATGAAGGAGGGGGCTCCGAGGAGATAAAGACCATATGACGATGCGCTGCCTGGGCAGCATGGGAGCTCCAGAGTTCAAGGCTATCAAAATTGGTGATGGAGTGACGGGAAGTGTACTCCGCAGCTAAGGATAAAGTAGTCCTGATAATCCTGTGAGAAGGAGCCGACTCCTCAATAAACACAGCTGGTTACGAGATAGCCAGATCTGATAAGCAATGTAAACTCTCCTCGTAACCCACTGATCGTCTCTCCATATCCTGCCTGATCAGACTCAAAAAGGAGATACGAACAATAGAAGAAGCAGTATCTCAGGAAGATCGCCAGATCTCTGCCATATCTGTCTGGCCCTAATATAAGTAAAAATAGCGTGGTCAATCGACTCCTCTTGAAGACCACATAAAGGGCAAATGGGCACACAAACTTGCACTTGCCCTCCACAATATTATAACTATTTTTCACACAGCTATGCTTATATGCACAGATCTTAGGGTGAAATCAAGGGACATGAATAAAATTTCACCTAACAAGGAGTAAAAGTAAAGCAGTAGTCAAACAATACTCAATCACTCCTTTTCAATATAAAGGAAGGGTAGTTACGTGTGAATGTGATAAAACCATGCAATACCTATTACTGTGCAAGCAAAGAATAATCTTTACCTGGTGAGTCAAATACCAAGCTAACACCACAATAAATTTTATGGTTGTCAACCCTTTGTTCCCTGAGAATTTTCAAAATCTGCCGATCCTTTTTGAAAATGTTGGCAAGAAATGGGATTAACGGTGCTTTTAAGCATCGAACGTTAACAATGCTTTTAAGCGGAGATTAAAAGCATTGGGATGGAGCATCGCCATCATAATCTTTTCTTCACCTCCGAGCCGTTTTCAATCCCTCCGCACTTACAAAACCCTAGAATAAGAAAATTTGGTTCTACCACCTCCAGCTCCTCCATCGATGATCGATTTAGGCTCGCTCGTCACCCTCCCCTCCCTCCAATCCCTTGCCCCCTCGCTCCTTGAACCCCCTCCCTTCTCTGCCTCCTTCTGCGTCTCCTCCCTCCAGATAGTCGGCGCCCCCATCGCCACGTACCGTCACGGTCTACGCCCCCTCTCTCCTCTACTCCACCTCCATTCCGAGATCTTCGTCTACAACCTCACCTCCCTTCGCCTCCTTGACTCCTTCCCCGCCCACCTTGCTGCTGGCTCTATCCAGTCCGTTGCCTTCTCCCCCGATGGCCGCGCCTTCACCGCCCACCAAGACGATCGGATCCGTGCCTAGAGGTGCTCCCCCCGCTCCGGCCACCATCGCATTGTGGCCTCCCTCCCCACCGTCGCCGACCGGCTCCGCCGCCTCCCCTCCCCTCCCCCTCCCCTCAAACTACATCACCGTCTGCCGCCACAAGAAACTCCTCTGGATCCAGCACACCGATGCCATCTCCGTCGTCGTTGCCACCGGTGCTGCCGCCGGCGACCTCCTCTACTCCATCTCCTGGGATAAAACACTCAAGATCTGGTGCGCCTTCGACCACCGCTGCATCGAATTCATGGCAGTGCACGATGATGCCATCAATGTCATTGCCATTGCCACCAAGGCATCGTCTACACTAGGTCGGCTGATCGGAGGATTAGGGTTTGGGGTTGATCGCCGAGGGAGCGATGTCACCTATTGGTCACTTTGAGCTGGCGTCCTTGAGCATCGGCCGTTCCTCCATAAAAATATCGGGGTCATTTCTTTGTCTTCAAAGCCTGCAAGAAGTCCCATGGCCGGTATTCTGACGGGGACGCTCAAGTTAGTGCTTTGGGCAACGTCGTAAGCTTGAGAAAGCTCGAAAGAGAAAGAGAGAGGGGCTCAGAATAAGCGTGTTGAGTTTTTTGAGTTACCTTGGTGGAGGTTCCTTTTACCCTTTTATTTGTCTTTTTGCTTGAGGGCTTGGATCTTTATCATGTGGAATTGAGCCACGTGGGTCCTCATGATGGACCATGACTTTTGGGGTTATCTGATCTGAGTGGTTGGGGTGTCATGATGATTGAGGACTTTTGATAGACAAAATATCAGGATTATTAGTGAGACTTAAGGTGCTGCCACTTGTCGAAGCTTTTATAATGACACTTCTTCTTAGTGGCACGCGTTGTCTTTTAGTGAGTGCATGTCATGCAAGTCATGATTTCATCCGCAGATCAAGTGTGCACACTGACCTTCTCTGGTACATTGATCTTGAATATTTATTTAATGGTCAGAGTCCTTGTTTAGTCTCCATGAGTCCCTTCTTGAATTAAATAAAGGCTAATAGTACCCTCGACCCATAGGCCACTCAAGGATGCCTCTGGCTCATGCATATGCCACCTAACACGTGGAGAAGCTATATCTTCCCTTCATCTAATTCTATTGCTTGGACCTGGCCCTTGGTGAGCCATTGAGACCATACCCTCTACCTGGCGTGTAGAGTCAGAAGGTTTGCGGAAGGTTGCGGCCGTTGGGCGAGGGGCCACCGTGGATGGCCGCTTGCTGGCTGGAGAAGTAGGCGCCTAGGGGCACTGGTGGCCACCTAGGGCCTCTGCTCCACGAGGCTGTTGCTAGCTGAGGTCGGGAAGGCATTTGTGGGACCCGGGTCCGGTGAGGCCGCCTAGGATTGCTCGGGGCCGTCTAGGATTGCTCTTGGCTGCCGTCATGGCCGTGTGGGGGCCGTCTAGGATTGCTCGAGCCACTAGTTAGAAGAAGCTTTTGGGACCGCCTAGGATGAAGACGGGTCCCGAAGTTATTACCGAAGCATCCTTGCATGCATGCATGGGCCAAAAAGGGAGTCAACGTGGCAGCATAAATGCACGTGGCCTTTATAAGACAATAAAACATAGCGATAGGGAGTCATCATCGTGGTGGCATTGGGAGTCTAAAACCGAAGCCGCCTAAAAAGGCCGCCTAGGATGTCCGTTGAGGAAGGCCGCCTAGGACTGCCATCGAGGAAGGCCGTGGAGGAAAATGACCGTTAAGGAAAAGGCACATAAATGCCATTGAAAAAGGCCGTCGAAGAAGAGACCGCCTAGGATTACCATTGAAAAGGTCGTCGAGGAAGAGGCAGCTTAAGATTGTCGAGGAAAAGGCCGGTGAGGAATAGGCCGTCTAGGATTGTTGCCTAAGATGAAAGGCTGCTTAGGATTTCCTTCTGTCTGCACCATTAGATGCTTCAGCTCATTAAATGCTTCCCAGGCCATTGCCGCCTAGGATTGTTGAGGAAAGGAAGGGGGCGCTAGATTGCCGCCTAGGATGAAAGGCCTTCTAGGATTTCCTTCTGGGTCTACACCATCAAAGGCTCCAGCCCATTAAATGCTCCCATGTCATTGCCGCCTAGGATTGTTAAGGAAGGGGCCGCCTAGGATTTCCGTTGAGAAGGCCGAGGAAGAGGCCGCCTAGGATTGCCGCCTAGGATGGCTGCTAGGAAGGCCATTGAGGAATAGGCTACCTAGGATGAAAGGTCACTTAGGATTTCCTTCCGTGTCTGTACCATTTAATGTTGTCCATTTATTTGTCTATGGGAGATTAATGACAAAAGAGGTGGGGTCTTTGGGAGAACCACGCACGTTACGTAGCTCTTTTTCCCTTTTGTCTCTCTCATTATGACAGACGCTTGTTGCAACAAGGAGCAAAGCTACCCACTGAGAAAACCCAGTAAGCGAGCGAGGCCGCCTAGGAACTAAGCCATTAAGGAAGGCCGCCCAAGATGGCCGCAAAGTTTCTGTTGTTATTGCCTATGGGCCTGTTTATTGCCTATGGGCCTGTTAACTGGTCCTATCAGATGCCCCTTACACTCCTTGAGCTTATAGGTCCTGCACTAACCAAGCTGAAGGAGTGTAAAGAATTTTTAAGTAACATTGGGGGTAAGTTTATTACCTTGTGCCCATCACTTAAAGTAGCGTACGTCCAATTTTTTGGGGGTACGCTCGTCAACTAGTTGGCAAGGCAAAAATAGGGCTGATGGAGCTGCACTAATGCCGCTGAGGCTGAGAGATAGAGCCAACGAGGCTGCAATAAAACCGTTGAGGTTGATAGAGCCGATGAGGCAGAGCGATAGAGCCGCTAAGGCTGTAATATGCCGTTGAGGTGATAGAGTTGTTGGGGCTGAAACGAAACCGTTGAGGTTGATAGAGCCGATGAGGTAGAGCGATAGAGCTGCTAAGGCTATAATAATGTCGTTGAGGCTGATAGAGCTACTGGGGCTGAAACAAAACCGTTGAGGTTGATAGAGCCGATGAGGCTGCGATAGAGCCACTAAGGCTATAATAATGCCGCTGAGGTCATAATGATGCCGCTGGGGCAAAGGGATAGAGCCATTAAGGCTGATAGCCACTAAAGCTGATAGCCACTAAGGCTGATAGAGCTGATGAGGCTGCAATAAAGCCGTTGAGGCCATAATGATGCCGCTGGGGCAGAGGGATAGAGCCACTAAGGCTGATAGCCACTAAGGCTGATAGAGCCGATGAGACTCCAATAAAGCCGTTGAGGCCGTAATGATGCCGCTGGGGCAAAGGGATAGAACCACTAAGGTTGATAGCCACTAAGGCTGATAGAGCCGATGAGGCTGCAATAAAGCCATTGAGGCCATAATGATGCCGCTGGGGCAGAGGGATAGAGCCACTAAGGCTGATAGCCACTAAGGCTGATAGAGCCGATGAGGCTGCAATAAAGCTGTTGAGGCCGTAATGATGCTGCTGGGGTAGAAACGAAACTATTGAGAGCCTTTTGAACCCCGAAAGGTGACCCAAGGGTCACTGTGATGGGACCATGCTCGGAAGCCTTTAACTCCGGAGGATGACCTGAGGGTGCTTGGACCAGGCTCAGGTTCCTTTTGACCCCAAAGGGTGACCCGAGAGTCACTGTGATGGGACCATGCTCGAGAGCCTTTAACCCCGAAGGATGACCTGAGGGTGCTTGGACCAGGCTCAGGTTCCTTTTGAACCCCGAAGGGTAACCCGAGAGTCGCTGTGATGGGACCATGCTCGGAGCCTTTAACCCCGAAGGGTGACCTGAGGGTGCTTGGACCAGGCTCAGGTTCCTTTTGAACCCTGAAGGATGACATGAGAGTCGCTGTGATGGGACCATGCTCGGGAGCCTTTATTGATGGGGCCAAAATAAAACTGCCTTGGGGGTTTCGCGGTCGGCCCGGGCATTGACTTGAGGCTGCCGAGACCACAGGGCTTGAACCATCGGAGGTTTTTGCACCGGTCCGGGGTGTCTATGATCTCGGGACCACTAAAGTTATTTTGAAAATACCTCGGGGGTCACTCGGCCGGTCCGAGAGTTTGACTCGGAGCCGCCGAGACCATAGGACTTGAACCACCTTGGAGGTTTCTCGCACCAGTCTGGGGGTGTCCTTACGATCGCGGGGCCACCGAAAAACTACCTCGGCGGTCGCTTGGCCGGCCCGAGTGGTTTTGAGAAATTGAATGAAAAACTTCTTTTTTTTTTTTTTGGTGCAGTATACTTACTTTTCGTAGCTTTTTTTTATCTTCTTGTCATGTTGATGTCGTCATCGATTAAAGGCTTGAAAGCTTTTTAGCTTAAGAGCTCTTTCTTTGAAGAGATTGGTCGTCCTTAGTGCTGAAGTCTGAGAGCAGCAAGACGAAATCCATAGGAGGTCCTGGGCTCGGTTTGGCTTTTGGGTGCAGTCGAGAGAAAGAGAGAAGGGGAGAGAGGGGGAAGGTGAAGTCAATAGTCAAAGCCTTTCGTCCTCATCTTCCACCTTGCATTAATTGCACTAACACCTCTTGGCTCACTACCACCATAAATTAAAATGCCCATAAATGCCTGAGGTGATGGACAATGTCTCGAGTTCATTCCTTTTTGAAATTATTTTGCTACCCATGTTGCAATCCACCTCTGGCTGATTGTTGAGCCTTTGGCTGAGCTTTTCTAGCCACCGGTGTTGTTCATCCAGATACCTCCTCATCTCATGATTAAGGTCCTCCCCATATGACTCATAAGATGAGCAGAGGGCAGGAGACCGCAGTCTCTTGAAAGTTTTGCAGTGGCGGTGCTTAGGTGAAGCTTGATGGCGATAAGCTTCTCTATGATGAGATTTCTCGTGGGTGAATCACTGGCTAACTGGTGCAGCTATCATGGGCGATGTGAGAGGCTTGGGCTGCTGCCGAGTAGCCAACAAGCGTTGCTTCTACAGCTTATGAACTGCTGCATTCAAGGCTTGAACTTATTGATTGAGGATAGCCAGCTAGTTGATTAGAGCAACTGAGGTTGGTGGTGAGGGAGGAGCCGAGAGAGCGGTCCTTTGCTGCTCAGTGCGATGTGGATGCCCCCCGGCATGATTGGTGAGGACCTTCGGCATGTGCATCACCACCATGGCTATCTTAGACGGGACAAAGACTTATAGCTCAAAGAGACAGAGCTTTCTTTCCTTCAGTGTGTCCCCCCTACCTGGTGCGCTAATCTGTTGATGCCCGATCACTTTGAGCTGGTGTCCTTGAGCATCGGTCGTTCCTCCATAGAAATATCGGGGCCCTTCCTTTTCTTCAAAGCCTGCAAGAAGTCCCACGGTCGGGTATTCCAGCAAGGACCCTTCAACGCTCAAGTTAGTGCTCTAGGCAACAGCCGTGAGCTTGAGAAAGCTCGAAAGAAAAGGGCTCAGAATGAGCTTGTTGAGTTTTTTGAGTTACCTGGTCGAAGGTCCCTTTTACCCCTTTTATTTATCTT